>CM038214.1:62409677-62757416 GCA_021442155.1 Cymbidium sinense | reverse complement strand
TCAACTCATGTAGTCAAGCAATTCCTATAAGGAGTTATGTGACACCGCCTAAAGATATGGATGCCCGGGGGGTCCCTTGGGGCTTAAATTCTAATCCACAAGCAAATTAATTTTATTTATTTGTTTATCATGGACCCTATTAGTTTATGGGGATCAAACTAAGAAAGAGCTTATATTAGCCTAGACCTATCTTATTTATCAAACAAGGGAGAATTTGCATCCAAACAAATTTTCCAACCACGTGGGTGGCTACTAGAAAGGGGAACTATCCAACCAAAAGTAACCCGGGTAATGTCTAAATGCAAAGGACTTGATCCAAATAAAGGGCCCACAAGGGATGGGGTCGGTAAGGGCTTAATCAAACACCTGGAGAAAATGACATGGCTAGTCATATCCAATAGTAGTCGTGTCCAACTCAAGGAGAAATCTCAGGACTCATATCTTCCAAGAGTGGTGTACACACGGGTGAGTGCCAACATAGAGAACATCAACCAACCTAAGGTGCCCATCAATTTGTAATAATCTAGGAAGAAGAAAGCTGGACTCACATCTTTCTATAGTAGAACCGACCGCAGGATAGTCTCTTCACAAAAGGTCCGACCTAGCTTACTACCGAGTGAATGCCTCTAGGGACTTATATCACAAAAGTAGTCAAGAGGAAAGGAGCCTCTAGGGACTTATCCTAAGCCTCTAAATACTCAACCTAGTTAAACATGATGGCTAGTTCAAGAAGAAAGCATGGGGACTCACATCTTCTTAAATGAAGTCAATCATGAGGTAGCTTACTCGGGCAAAGGAAGCATACCATATTAACAAGGTGCTCATTGGTTTGCAATGATCAAGTTTAATAAGAAAGCATGGGGACTCACATCTTCTAACAAATGACCACGGGTGACATACTAGCTAAGTTGCATGTAAACCCCACTAGAGAACGAATGAGTGAGTGTCATAGGGGCTTGCTCCCATATCGAATAAATAGCTCAAGATAAAGGATTTATGTTTGTTGTTGTGCATGTGCTAAAAGGAATAGACACCTCTGGGGACTCTTACACCTACCTTAAAACATGTTTGGAAATTATGAAATTATGCCACGATGGAAACAAGAATTCCCACCAAGAAAGGATGCTTCTCACACCTGACTTAGTTATGATAATCGAAATAGGATGCCTCTCGAGTTCTCTTATACCTATTATAATAGCATCAAGAGATTATGTTTTTGTTATGAAAGAGGGATAGGATGCCACTGGGGGACTCTTACACCTACCCTAAACACGTCATGACAGATTTGCAAGACAAGCAAACAATACTTCGAAAGAAGAGAAGATTTGATGAATGGAATCAGATTTTATTCTTTTATTAATAATTATTTTCAAACATGATTTATTTCATGGGTAATATTTCTTTAGATAGAGCCCATTAATTGGAAGCATCGAGTATTCCCCTTTATAATCAATAAGCTGATAAGAACCTCCTTGGTAGGCTTTCTCTATGACATAGGGCCTTCCCAAGTGGGTTCAAACTTGCCTCCCATCTTTGATGAATAATTAGTCTCATAGACCAACACAAGTTCTCCTGAAAGACCTAGACCAGCTTGTTGTGAGCTTGAATCATTTTGGCCTTGTACAACTCGAGGTTTTGGCATGCCCGTAGGCGACTCTCCTCCAAAGCTTCGAGCTCTTTTAACTATAACTTTGCATTCTACTCTATAGTGATTTTGTTACCTAATGCTATCCTTAGTGATGGGAGTTGAACTTCTAAAGGATGAATGGCTTTGGACCCATACATTAAGAAAAATGGGGTACGAGTTGAGTTTGATATGGTGTGTGCCCAAGGCTTCAACCAACCTCATTCCACTATCATTTGTTATCTTCAAGAGTTTTCTTCAAGATCTGATGAGAGTTTTATTGAATGCTTCTAAACCATTAGCTCTGGGTAGTAGATGGTGGAGTATCTCCAATCTATACCATGTCTTCTGGCAAAGCTATTGATCTTAGTGCTTTTGAATGCAGTACCATTATCGATATAATTCATCGAGGCACCCCAAACCTATATATGATATGGTTCATTAAAAACTGAAGCACATGGTGAGTTGTGACTTCTCTGAGTGGGATGGCTTCCGCCCACTTGGAAAAGTAGTTGCAACTAAGATGAATCAATGACTCTTGGAAGAAGGAGGATCGATCGAACCTATAATGTCATTCCCAACACTCAAATGGCCATGAAGCCAATGTAGGGTGTAGAATGTTGGGTGGTTGGTGGAGGACCACACTGTGTACCTAACACTAATACCACCTCCTAGCTACATCCATGCAATCTATAATCATAGAAGGCCGAGTATCCAAGTCTTTAATCTTCATCTTCATCTTCGACCTGGATTGATGTGCTCCACATAGACCTAAATGTACATTGGTTATAATGCCATGGGCTTCGTTTGTCTAAACAACATAACCACATTTGGTCAAAGGATCGTATAGGTGTCATCAACAAAAGCGTAGGAAAGAGCTCTATTTTACGATGGGCTTGTGATTTCTCTTGAGGTAGTTTGCCGTTGTTCAAGTAATCTATGAATGGTTGCCTCCAATCTAGCTTATCCATTTTGCAATGAACCTCCTCTTCAAGAGAAAGTCTCTCGATGAGTTCAACATCAATAAGGGATAGGACCTATCTATTTTGGACCTTTATTGAAATGGATTCATTTCTAGACATGCCAGATCTTTGGCAAGTTTTTCCAAAGCATCTGCTACAATGTTCTTTGCTCAGGGAACCTTGTAGATGGTGACTTCAGGAATCTGGGCCAACAGTTTCATGGTATACTTGTAGTAATGATGAAGCTTAGGTTTGAGAACCTGTTAGGACCCGCCAAGTTGGTTGATGACCAATAAAGAATCCCCAAAGATGTTGATGCTCTTGACATTGATAGTGATGGCTAACTCCAAATCGACAATCAAAGTCTCATACTCGGCTTCATTGTTGGTGCACGGGTTGGAAAGATAGTATGAGAATCTCATCACATCGTGGTTTGGAGTTAGAAGAACTATTCCTACCCTACCTTTCCTTGGAATAGATCATGGTGCTTAACCTTTAAGAAAAGAAGTAGCACCATCAAAATATATCTCCCATCGATGGTTGTCGGCCTCCCCTAAGTTCATGATTTGTTCATCAGGGAGATCATCACTAAGCGGAGAATCACAAGAAGTGGGTATGTGCTAAGAAATCTATGCTCTTTACGCATGAAGGGTACAAATGTGATATCAAACTGTGAGAGTATCATGGATTAGCGAACCAAACAGCTAGAAAGCGTTGGCCATGTCATGAGGTACTGCAGTGGATTGGTTTGAGAGATCAAGTTCACCTTATGAGAAAGCATGTAGTGTCGTAGCTTCTGAGATGCAAAGATCAAAGCTAGAAATATTTCTCAATAGGTGGATAGTTTGCTTCAGCATGGATCATGATGTCCGAGGTAGTAGAGTGCGCTCTCCTTCCCTTCATCATTGGCTTGGGCCAACAGAGTGTCGAGAGAGTCATCCAATGCAAAGATAAAGGATCGTGGCGCTCGGGATAGGGGCTGCTAGAACTGGTGGCTTCACCAAGTACTCTTTGATGTCTTCGAAGGCATGCTAGCACTTATCATCCCACTTGAACTTGGCATCCTTTTTGACAAGTGTTGATAATGGCTTGCATCTCCCTGATAGGTTTGAGATAAAGCATCTTAGATATGCTAGCCATCCTTGAAAGGATCTGAGTTCAGTTAAACTCTTAGGAGGTGGCATTTCTAAGATAGCTTTAATCTTTTCAGGATCTATTTCTATTCCCTGATGTTGAACAACAAAGGAATTTTCTGCACACGGGAGATTCTAAGGTTACCATCAAAACTACTCTCAAGTCAAAGAGATGGTCTTTTTTCTAAACTTGACTAAAATTAACACTCATTCTCGATGGATGAGCTCAAGATTTGAAGCGGTCCCTGGGTATGTAGCACTGCATCCTGAAGGCGAGGAATCCATGATAGGTTTGGGATGATTGGTTTTCCAGGAAATTTGGTATAGGAGGACATGCCTTATTTAAGTAAAATTGATGCAAATGTGAATTTGGCCATTCTTCTTCTTAACTAGATACACTAGCTAATAGGTAGGATATTTTTCTTCCCGATGAAACCAGATATCAATTTGACTTTAAAATGACCTATTGTTCAACTTCTAATTGATGCATCTAGGTGCTTGCTTAATAGGGATAACGTTAGATCTATTGCTAGCTTGTGGACTACTACATCGAGATAATCCGGCATTTCCTCATAACTCCATGCAAGTAGCCTTTAAACTCCAAAAAGCTAACTAAGTCATTGGTTTCTTCTTCATTTAGCAATGAACCATATGTATGAGAATTTTTTTCTATCGCAAGGTTGATTTCATTAAGCTTGTCGATTGTTGAATGAATCTCTTCAAATTCTAGGTGCCTCTTTGACTTGAGATCATCTGATCATCTGAAGTTTCTAAACACACACTCTCATAAGAGTTGGGGATGTGAGAAGAACCTATTATACTCCAAATGGTTGGTAACAACTAGGCAATAATCTTCATCATCAACCGGACACACTATGTCGAATCCTAGTCCAGCTCTTGATTATGCTTCTCTGCTTGCATTGTTCCATAGCTTTCTGATGTATTCTGACCTATGCTCGGACCAAGTGTGAGAAACTAAACCTTTCTGTATAAGATTTTGAACACAAGGCGAGTAAAAGCCAACAGGTAATTCCCTTAATTCTTTAAAAGTATCTTCCTCAAGTCCTACATCGAGCTCTGGACTTGAGGATGATGAACCCAAAAAGAACCTCTTCTGATTCATATCACTGGAAGACTTAGGGACTTCCTTAACTATTAAACCTTCAACTTTCTGAGATGTAAGTGAGGTTAGAGCTAACATTCTCAACTGCTGCCTGATAGTTTCACATAAACGAAATTCAAATACTTTGCTTTTCTTGGAGGCATGGTCTTTGTCTCTCGCAGGATCAAAAGTCACCTCCAATGGAACCCATTGAGAGGGGTTAGCTAGTATACTAATCACATTATATTCATCCTGAGCGATTCCAATGTGTGAATAGTAGGTACTTTATGAACTGAACACTATTTCAAAGACCAACTAGGGGGTCTCCCACCTCTAGAACTGCTTCTATTTCTGCCTCTACCTCTGCCTGGTGGAGGTTGAGTCATTCTGCCCACATGTCCATATGATGGAATGAACTATGGGTGGAATGTGATATACAAATCCACTTCTTCTTCAATTCCCCTTTCTTGTGTGCTAGGACTTTCCTTTTTCTTTTCATTTCCTTTTATCTTTTCTTTTGCTTCATTTTCTTTTGGTTTTGCATTTGCATTTGAATTTTTTCCAAGTTCATGAGAAAAGGGTGTTTTGAGGAAGATAGTAGGTCGCATCCTCATAGATCTCAACCTCTAACTAAAATGGCTTTTCATCCTCATGACACGTACTCAATTCCATCTTTTCTGAACTTGAAGCACCAATAAAGGAAGGATGGAATGATCTTATTCTGATGTATCCTAGGCCTACCAAGAAAAGCAGTGAATGAAGTATTTGAATCAATGATGTAGCACTTTGCTTCAGTCTTCCAGTCACTAATCTCTAACGGTAACACTATAGAACCTAAAGCCCGCTCACCTTCAACACTGAATCCTCTCAACATCATCCTATCTCCTCAGAGTGTAGAGATGTTGATCTTCAAGTAGGCAAGGGTCTTTAGACTCATAATATTTACTGATGCATGTGAATCCATGAGAACCCCTGAAGTTTGAACCTATCCATGTCGACAGATGTAAAGGGGACTGTGCTCCAAGTCCCCAAGAAGGTTTTCATCGTGAAGGTGATCCCTTGGGCTTCTTTTTTAATGCACTTCCTCACCTATATCAACTGAGCTAAGCATATTTCAAGATCAAGGAGAGCCTTGATTAGTGATTCCCTCATCTCTTTGGATAAGATGAGGGCATCATAAATTCTTAGCTTAGATGGCAACTTTCTTAGATAAGAAAGGATGTTGTAGTCCACCTTCGATTGGTCTTCCACAAGCAGAACCAAGGGTGGAGCATCTTGTGAAAGGGCTTCTCGATCTTCAGTACCAATGACTTATTTTCCTCTATCTTGCCACTTGCTGCTGACTGCAATCTCTTGAGGCAAGGTGGTGCCAAGTTACTGACTGTGCTCACCTAAAACTTCTCCTATGGATTCTAATCGATGATTCCAAGTCTCTCTTAAGAGGTGAACCTATAGTATTCAGAGTTTGAAAGTGCAACTCTGAATCAGAAAGAGGAAGATCAAATTTATTATAGTTAATTAGACTTAGAGAGTTATCATTAGGAATAGAAGAAGACAACTCATCAAGAGACACAAATGTAATTAAAATCATCTTTATTCTTCAATTTCTTGGAATTATTTGGGGTACAAAGTAGAAGTCAAGTAGAGTGAGTGGAAGGGGATTTGATGCCCTTATCTATTGATACAAGAGTTCTACTAGTAGAAGAAACAGAAGAGCTAGCTGAAATGGTAGAAGTCATCGGGAAGCTAATAAGGTCGGTCGACACCGGTCGAGCTAAAGGGCTATCCTCGGCAGCCGAAGCTCCCACTTTCCTAGATTTGGCACTGGAAACTTGCAAACCTTCCTTAGTGTTGAAGGTTTGAGCTGACTCAAGCACCTGTAAGGAAAGCTTCTTGATCTTCTGAATTATTTTCTTAGAGATTTTAGACAAAGAAATGTTCCAACCTTCTTTTTTGGTAGATAACTTGTATCCCCAAGGATTACTCTAATGAAACTAGAAAGTTGTTCCACAAGGTATTCCTTTGGGATAACTACAAAGACCGGTCTTGAAGTTGTGTTCAAGCCAGTCCTTGAATGTGAAGCAATCCTCCAAAACTTGCCTAGCATGGTAAGGGCAAAAGTTTGGATCATGAATTTTACCTACTTCCTTCGGTCTCCTAAGCTCGGGTAGCTGAAAATCATGTTTCTTTAAGAGATTCTTAAATATTTTCTTGATCACCTCCCTCTTAAAAGATTAAGGTTTGTTTAACTTATCTAGAAGAGTAGGTGGACCATACTACCCTGGAATATGCATGTCACGTTAGTGGTATGGTATGGTCATGGTTGTGTCATGGAGGTCAAGTGGAGGCCAGTATGGCTACCTCGATGGTGGCAAAGGAGGTGGAGGCTACTGAGGTCATGGTCTCTCAAACTGATCTCTAGCTGGCTGCTTTCCCTTGTCAACTGCTACTACTCCTCCAGGTTTCTTCTCATAATCCTTTTGGGATTTATGCTTGGGCAACTGATCTAGAAAAGGTAGTTGTTTGGCCTCTCCTTGTAGACTAGCTGCCTTATTGATTAGCTTCTCAAATGTCTTGATAGTGAAGCCCTTAAGCATGAAGGTGATCGAGCCATGGATATTCTTCAAGAGAATCTCAATGGCATGTTGTCGCATAGAGGTTCACACTTCATACTTAGGTTACGCCATCAGAGAATATAATCAACAAGTGACTCACTGGAGTGCTGTTGGGCTATAACGAGATCACCAACATTAACCCTTTCTTAAGCTCCAGCAAATCTCTTGATGAAGAGTTGCTCTAGCTCAACAAATGTCTTTATTGAACCATTGGATAGTTTAGCATACCAATCAAAAGTGATACCCACTAGGCTACTGACAAAGAGTCTAAAGAGTAAAGCATCCACCTATGTTGCAATAACTGGCCCTGAAGTGAGCTATATGCTACCTCGAGTTCCCACTGCCATCGAAGCTCTTGAAAGAAGGAGACAAACCCTTGGGATACTGATAGCATCAATTCCTCTAGGTCTACCCTTTAAAACTGATGATCCTCCCTGTGCTTGAGCCAAAGCTTCCTTCACCTCTTGCTCAACCATGGATTTTAGATCATTTTCATGTATGGAGGTACTATCCACTACCTTCCTATACAGGCTAGTGCTACCTTGCTCAACGAGAGGTAAAGTCTTAACTGGGTCTAAGACATGCACTAGCTCAGGCTGACTAACATCGACTGTACTAGGATGCACTGGAGGGGCTTATTTCTGAAGCACTGACAATGCTGCTAACAAGTCCTGTAACTATTGTGCCATCCTATCAATCTGCTCGTCTTTCTACCTTAACTGTTGTCGGAGGTGACTGATTCTGTGGTGTCTCCTTGATCAATCTCATCATCTTCCATGGCCTGTTGATCCCTAAGAAGAGATCATCTAGTATCAACCATGCATATCCTAAATCCCCATCAAGTCATCTTTATTGGGATCGAAGCTAACTCTCTTCATCAACCAAGCATACCCTAAGATCTCCTTCTTCTATAACATAGTGTTCAACTATCTCATCTAAGGATTGATCTAACCAAGGTACAAATAGTTTGGCCGACCGTGATTGCTATCATGCATTGAGAGGCACCGGACCTCGCCTGTAACTAAGGAGTCAATCTTGTGCATACTGTACTCGCTAGAAGAATGATACTCTTGACTAATACTGGATGTAATAAGGGTAACAATCCTAGGATGATCCTCTACTACCGAATCAACTGTCATGTGGAATATGTGATAGCTACCATTTTGCATCTGTCAGAAGGGAGGAGTTGGTGAAGGAATGACCACGATGATGCTGGGTCGCCACTCTTCCACCACCACTAGGTAAGGTCGAGTGAGAGCTCACCTATGATAATGGGTGGTGTAGGAGGGTAGGATCCCTTGGCCATATCACCAACGGGTACATTTTCATATGCGCCTTCATGGCCTTAGATGGAATGGGAGATGCTGAAACCTACACTGGTGATCCGGACAAGGGGTAGAGCGATGAGGTGGAGACTCCACCGACTCTCGGCACAAGAACCGCCTCCATGGTGGTGGTTCTATGAGGAGAATACTATCGGGCCACGGGTAGCATGCCTAGCTAGAAAATTAACCAAAGCGTAGCTGACTAATGAACCTCCATCGCTCTCTATTAGTAATGTGTGATGTATGGGCCTCACGGGCCCTCTCCTGATGAATCTGCCTCTCTATACTGTGGAGGATAACAGATCAAAGGTTGAACTGGGTACCAGACTCTAAGTGTCCATATGCTTCACCTACCTAGCATAGAATAGAATGAGGTGGTTGACCTCCTACCTAGAACCATTGCAAGTGCACCACTAGAGGAGGTGATGAATGATCCTCCTGACATCTTCTCTATTTGATCCTAAGAGAGGATGAAACTAGTTTTCTATAACCAGTGGTGAAGTGATCATGGGAGACTCATCCATGGCTAATCGAGCCTCAGTCAAGCTATCTCAGTGGGAACCATTTGACCATACGCTGTTTACACTGCATGGTAGGACAAGAGGAGTGTGAGCTACCCAAACTCAAATGTCGTGGAGGAAAGCCCTAAAACTAGGGAGCCTTACCCTATAGGGCAGATGGTAGGGTGCCAGCCACTGCAATAGAAACCCTGGATGAACTAAACTAGAACCGACCGCATCGCTGGAACTATAATATCAAGTCTTGGCTTCCATAGCTTTCCTCTTCAAGTGAGGAGACATCAAAATTAGATGGTAAATTTATCCGATGATCGCTTCCCCATCACCTTCTTCTGTTGACTGAGGGAATGCCCTCACAAGTGATCTGCCCCTCAAATCCTTGGCCAAAGTGGATCAAGTATGTCCCAAAAGGGAAGTCGCCCAAAGCTAGATCCATACCATGAGAGAAAGTAAAGATAAATTTCTAAGAATTGTAGCCATTTGCACAATAGTAAACTAAAATGCATGTGTTCAAAAGAATTTGAATGAGAAATGAACTTTAAATGCTTTTTCTATATCCATAGATTTTGAATTTTGAATTTTGAAATTTGAACCACATCCAACAACTTGGAAGATTTAAGTTCCTATAGATTTGAAGAGATTGATTGAAAGAGGAATTAATAGAATCCAAACTTCAACAAATTTGGTATGTTGAAATATGGATAAAAAATTTTGATAGTATGCTTCCATTAATTTATGTTTGAATTTGAATTTTGTGATTTTGAGACTTTCCTTTAAAAAATTTGGTATGTTAAAGTAAGGGTCAAAATGATTTTGTTTTTGATTATTTTGAAAATTTGGAATTTTACTTAGCAAATTTAATGCTTAGTGAAGAATCTTGTTTTTTGTTAATTTTGAAAATAATTCTTTTGCAAATTTAAGTATGCTAAGAAAATCCAAGGTGTTTAAAATTTTGAATTTTTTATTTTTAAAAATTTGGTAGGATCCTTAGCAAATTTGTTATGCTAAGTGAATCCAAGTGTTTTGTTTGTTTTGAATGTTTTGAAACTAGAGATTCAACTTTAGTAAATTTGTATGCTAAGATGAAGTATTGGTTTTATTGAAATTTGGAAATTTCACTTAGCAAATTTGATTATGCTAAATGAAATTCCAAATGTGTTTTAAAATATGATTGTTGATTTTGATTTTGATTTGGAAACTTCTTAGCAAATTTGATTATGCTAAGTGAAGAAGTTCCAAATGTGTTTGAAAATTTTGATTTTGATTGATTTGGAAACTTTACTTTAGCAAATTTGATGTTAAATGAAATTCCAAATGTGTTTGAAATTTTTTTGAAATGATTTTTGATTTTGATTTTGATTTGGAAACTTTACTTATCAAATTTGATTATGCTAAATGAAATTCCAAATGTGTTTTAAAAATTTTTAAATTTTGATTTGGAGACTACACTTAACAAATTTGATTATGCTAAATGAAATTCCAAATGTGTTTTGAAAAATTTTTGAAATATGATTATTGATTTTGATTTTGATTTGGAAACTTTACTTAGCAAATTTGATTATGCTAAATGAGGTTCCAAATGTGTTTGAAATTTTTTGAAATATGATTGTATTTGATTTTGATTTGGAAACTTCACTTAGCAAATTTGATATGTGAGGTTCCAAATGTTGTTTGAAATTTTTTAAAATATGATTGTTGATTTTGATATTGATTTAAAACTTCATTAACAAATTTGATTATGCTAAGTGAAATTCCAAATGTTTTGAAATTTTTTTTGAAATATGGTTATTGATTTTGATTTTTGATTTGGAAATTTTACTAACAAATTTGATTATGTAAATGAAATTTCAAATATGTTTGAAATTTTTTGAAATATGATTGTTGATTTTGATTTTGATTTGAAACTTTACTTCAATAAATTTGATTATGCTAAATGAAATTAAAATGTGTTTTAAAAATTTTTTGAATTTTGATTATTGATTTTATTTTGATTTGAAAAAAATTTGATTGCTAAATGAAATTCCAAATGTGTTTTGAAATTTTGAAATATAATTGTGATTTTGATTTTGATTTGAAAACTTTACTTAAAAATTTGATTAAATGTGGTTCCAAAATGTGTTTAGAAAATTTTTGATTTAGAATGAACTTACTTAACAAATTTGGATATGTTAAATGAAGTTCAAATGTTGTTTGAAATTTATTTTTAGATTGTTGATTTTATTAGTAGAATTCAAGTGATGGTTGAAAGGAATGATCTATTATGTGAGATACTTAAACTTCAAAATTTTATGAGATTAAGACCGCAATGACTTATGGATAATGTCCAATAAAAGAGAAACATAAGATGTTATTTAAGATGAGGATTCAATTTTACCAAGATAGAATGCAAATGATATGTTCAATTTACCAAAAGATAGAAGAGAGTCTAGATTCACAAAAGTGTCTCGTAAGACCATTAGGATATAATGCATAGATTTACCAAGAAAGGAGAGAAAAACTAAGATGAAAAAAATATCTTAGATACCTAATTATGAGAATTAAGAAAATGGAGACGAAGGATTCATGGAAACCTATGAGATTAAGGCTTTTTGTTGTGATTGTTGATTTTAATGTTTTGAAAAGAGGGCCTCCATTCAACAAATTGTATGTATAATGGAGATCTTTTATTTTAAAGCATGAAAGTGTTATTTTTTTCTTTTTTTTTTTGAAAGGAGGAATTCAACTTAAAACATATGGGATATGTTTAAGGGATTTCAAAAGATATTTTATTTTAGTTGAATGAAATCAATTTAATAAATTGGAATATATTAAATGAAGGTATTCATGTATGCTTTTGTTTGAAAATTTTAATTTTGTTTACAAATGAATTTCCATTCAATAAGTGTGAATGTATAAATAGAAAGATTCATGTGCTTTTGAAAACTTTATGATTATGATTATGATTTTTGAAAAAGATTGTTCATGCTTTGAAAATTAAATCTTCAGTGAATTGAAAGAAGATGTTCATTTGTGTTGGAACATAAATAATTATGTAATTGTTAAATGAGGGTGAAAAAAAATTTGGAAAATATTTTTATTAAGTTCATTTTTAAAGGTGCTTTTGAAAAGGTAGTTCTTTATGAAGATTTATTATTTTAGATGAACTCTTGCTTATCATGAATCATGATAAGGAAGAAGTCTTAAAATGCTTTTTTTTTTATTTATTTGGACATTTTACATTGAGAAAAGATTTGAAGACCAATAAGGAATGAAAACCTAAAGATGTATTAACTTAACTCAAGAATGAAAGGATCTTTTCCAATGAAAAAGAAGATAGTCTGATTCATAAAAGAAAAACCCACCATGATACTCAAGATAATGATCATTTACCAAAGATGAGAAATAAATGAAGTTTATCTAAATTTTAAATTTAATTAGGGAGAAAGAAAAGAAGAGATTTTTCATTTTAAGACACCACAGATCCAAAATGTTTATTTATGATCATAAACAAGGAAGCCTAGAAAAATGCCACTTAATCAAAAAAAAAAGCTAAACCATCAATCATCAATCAATTTAATCAAAAGAATAAATGGTCGTTGTGGTCAGGCACCACTGCACAAACCTAAAAATATAAAATGTGGGTAACCGAGCTCTACCCTTATACAACCCAGATTACAAATGAATTAAATTACAATTAAGCAAAGGAATTCATTGTTATGGGGGTCTTCAAGCTTTATTCTTCTTTCTTTTTTCTTCTTTCTTCTTTTTCTTCTTGGTTCCTCTTTGATGGTTGGATGGTAGATGCTCTAAGGCTTCATATGGTGCATAAGATAAGATTTTATGACCAATGCTCATCCTAATCCCATAACAAATCATTCCAAAATCCTAATTATACAAATTTTACATGAAAAGGGAAAAGTGGAAATCTAACTAACACCGAAAATAAAGATTAGCTAAAACACACCACACAAATCTCATGTAAATTGTACTTATCACCCAACACATGGGTGACTAAGTCCACCTGGCCTATGGATTATGCTTAGGGGTATAAAGCATCTACAAATAAAAGCATTTATATTTTTATTTATGATAGCACCCTTTAAGCACAATCCCCTATAAAAAAGAATTGTTAGACTAAGAACATCCTACCATTCATTCTATGATCATACACCCTAACATCCATTCTAAAACATATATCATAAAATAAAACATACCATCAAACCATGCACCATCTTAACCTAAGGCTAGAAGTGGTGACTTAGGCTAATGTGTGTGCTTTGAAGGTTTGTGTGGTATGCTTAGCTATGGCTTTGGGTTCAAATTTTCTAAGTGTGAAGGACATGTTCAACTTAGAGGAGGGTTTCATTTAAGTTGTTTAAGTGTTTTGGGTTGATTGTATTTCATGTTTTAATTTGGTTGAAGTGAAACCTATAATTAATTACTAAGTTATGAAGAGAGGGAAAGAGAAGAGAACTTCTCTTTCCTTCCCTAACCTTAAGTAATTTTCTAAAGTGGTTCATATTTTAGTTTCATTTAGGTGAATGTTTTGATTACATCTTTAATCAATCCTAAGTTTAGATAAACCCTAAACAAACCTATTCAAAGAGAAAGGCATTTTAAGATTAAATAAAATGAATCAAAATTCACATAACACACATTACTTCATCTCTTTCCCAACATATATATATATAACATGCATATGGATGGACCCTAAGCATATCTATACATGAAAATGAGAGTAGTTAACACAGTTTATGATGCATGCTAGGTAATCCATTTAAGAAAATTTAGAAGTTGAATATGCATGATTTTTCTTAAGTAGAAAAGGTTTTCCTTATCCAAAATTTTACATACATACATGAAAGTAAGAAAGGCATAAGTGAGTAAAGTGTCATTGTTAACTGAGGTGTAAGGTACAAGACCTACTTAGGGCTACTTAAAGCCTCACAACCTCGGGGTTGTCCAGACTAATATACCACTTTCCATAAATATAAACATGCATATAAAAGAAAAAAATAAAAAGGAAGCAAAAGTTGTTTAATAGATTTATTTTATTTATGCAATTTATGTTTGTAAGTGTAGGTAACCATTCTTAGATGGTAGCATAGGGATGAATAGGATATGAAATTAGGTGAGCATTAGGTCCTTTTCAAATGAACCTTATATCTCACCAAATTCCTATTCAAAACTATACTAACATAGGAGAGAAAGGAAACCTATACTAAGCATACCTTAATAATATTTCACATGCAAGCTTATAATTAAAGTATAAGTAGCATACTTTCAGATTTGATATTTCATTTATAAGTTTTGAAAATAATTTGGATTTAGTAGTGATAATAGCCACCATATTTTTTATTTTAGCCAACACATGCACATTTGACATAAAGTAAAAAAATTTCATTTTAAAATTTGAAACATGAAATTATGAATGAAATCACATGGCATACAACTTAACATGTTGAGGAAAGATTCAAAGTAATGAAAGCATGTAAACAAACTCACTTCACTTAAATCTAAAGACATTCTTAAAGAATAACAAAATTTAGAATAAATCAAAGTGATTTTTGTTTTGTTTGAAGTTTGACATAATTTTAAAAAGGTGAGATTAGTTTACTATTCCTAACTCATTCCCACATGTGTTTTATATTTTTGTTTAATTATTAAATAATTAGATCCATTATTATGCATTGATTAGGTATGAATTAAGTAACTGAATTAACCATTACCTACACCACCTTAGAAGAATTAACTAAATAATTATGAGGTAATGAAATGACATAAAATCCACAAGGAATTTAAATTTGCAATGCACCTAATAATGAAAAGGCCTAATGCAATTTGGCTCACAATTAAAAGTTAATTAAGCTAAGGGGGTTAGCTTAAGTAATTTTAAAACACCATTTCATACTTATGAATTGTGTTTTCATTTTAATTGAACATAGGCTATTAAACACTAAGCATCTACCCAAGGTAGATTAATTAAGTTCTGGAACTTTTTAGAATTTTTAGAAAATTGATTAAGGCGATAATTATATGAGGAGATTAAGGAGAGAAGAGGGGTTTAGGGAATAGCTTAGGGGAAATGCCCCAAAATTATTCCATAAACATCCTACTTACTAGATCTGACCTTAATCAACCCTAATCAGAGGGTAAAACCACTTATCATACCCTAATTATGCTTAATTACATGAGAAGGGTAATTAAAGAAAACCACATGCAGTTACTCTAATCAAGCCTTCAATAAATCCCAAGAAAATTAAGAGAGGCAGAGGTCATCCCCTAAAACATACCCAAGAAATTTGGGATTAATCAGAGGCCTAATCAAAGAGTAATTAGCAAAATAATCTTTCTAATAAAACCTAAATTCAGAGAAAATCATAATTCAAAACTCATCAAAATTAATTTTAAAATGTTCTAAGTTTAATTATGTATCTATAGAATTTTATTTCATATTTTTTCTGAATTTTTCATGAAAAGTTAAGCATTTTTGAAGATCCATGGATTAATCAAAAATTAATTAAGCATTTTTAATTAACCCTAAGTAATCCCTAGCCCACGCCATGCATGGTGGTGGCAAGACGCTTACACGCGACATGAGGGGTAACTTAAATGTCACATCCCAAATGGCGGCGGTAGTGCGCGCGCTTATATTCTCTACCGTCCGATCAAAGATCGAACAGCTAAGGATTTACCCGTAGTTTATAAAGGATAAACATATAACTAAACGTGCTAAATAATCTCAGCCCTCCATCTAAAATGCGATGGACGAGAGATGTTCTTTCCCTTGATCAACAGAGACCATTCATGATCAAGAACAAGATCCAAGCTTGATCTAGCATGGAATTAAACCAAAATCAACCCACACCATCTAGAGACAGAGCAAATCCAACAAAATTCTATGAGGTGAAAATTTCTTTCACAAAGCTCCACACCACATTGAGTTTAGTGAAAAATTCCATACCTCATGAGGTTATCACCTCAGATGCGATGAGGTAGCTTCGTCTAGTGGAGAGGAAGCCTTGTTGAAATTCCTAGGCCTTAGGATTGAGTGGCTTGCTCTATGGACCAACACCACTTAAAAATCCATGCAGTTTTGATCCAATTACGCCTTTCCTTGCTATGGGAACTCTAATGGAAGCTTGAGTGATCTTGGATTGGTCCTTAGAAGAAGTGTGTAGGAGGAATTGGGAGGAAATCAACGTAGAAGAAGTTAGCAATTCACTATACCTCCCCTATTTTACACTATTCAAAAGTCAAGAATAAGAAAATGGAAGAGCTCTAGGAGGCTTAAGATCAATCCCTAGTGGCTCCACTGGTTTCCTATTCTTCAATCGACCTTGAGTGTGTGAAAATAAAAGTGAATTAGGGGGAGTACATCTCCCCTTTGAAGGATCGGACGGTCGACAATGGTCTTGCCATTTTGATCCAATTTATGAGATTGGGAAGGTTGTTTGATCTATTTTGAGTGTGCACATGGTCATTTTGATCCAAGGAATGGGTTGCCAACCTCCCATGTGAATTTGAGCTTAAGAGGATGTTTGAAATTTCAATTTTAAGTTAGGGGTTGGTTTGGTCTAAGGACCACCTCACCCACATTGTTGCACCACTCATCACTAAGTCCCCTTGAGCTTTTAGAAAGCCTCAAGTGATTGTGAAGAGGGTATGACAAAATTACCCATTAGCCAAAATTTGTGGCTTAGGATGGTAATTTTGCTATTTTTTCACTTTGGACATGTTGGGTATGTGGAGAAACTCGGTTTGGCCAAGTTTCATTGGATTTGGAATCCATTTGATAGGGTTGGCTCATGTTGGCCCATTTAGGTCAAAATGGGTCAACTTAGGTCAAGTTGACCAATAGGTCAAATTGGGTCAAACCAAGGGTTGGGTAAAGTTCATATGACCATTTGAAATGTTTTGCTAGCTTTGGTTTGATTCAATTTGGTATATATTTGGTTTTGGCTCATATGACTTCACTCAGGTCAAATGGGTCAAGTTGACCTATTTGACCCATTTGACCTATTTGAGTTAGGTCAAGGGTAGGTTTAGGTTTGGTTAGTCATATGGAGTGGATTGGTATTTTGTTTCCAATCAGTTTTTGTTAAGTTCAATTTTGGCTCAACATGACCCCTTTAGTCATGTGTCTAAGGTCAATTGGGCTAGGTTGGGTCTAGTTGGCCAATGAGGCTTTGGTCAAGTTCCATAAGTGATTTGGGATAGACTTGACCCATTGGTTCCAATCAATTTGGCTTAGATCGTTTTAACACATTTTGACCCTTTAGGTCAAAATGGGTCATCAACTTGGGGCCAATTAGGCTAGATTAGGCTCAAATGTTGATTGGTCAAGTTCAAACATAGGTCATGAGTGAACTTAGATCAATGGTTTCAATCAATTTGGCCTATGGTGGAATTTGGTTATGTAAGGTTTCATTTTAGGTTAAGTTGACTTGGTCAACCCTTAGTTTGACTTAGTTTGACCCAATTTAGTTGATTGATCATCCATGATGATTGATCATGATGAGAGGGATATATGAGTTTGATTCAATCCAATTTGGTTAGGATCAAAAGTTGGCTCATAAGGGTACTTTAGGTCACTTTGGGTCAAGTGAGCCTAAGTGGGTCAAATGGCTTCAAAAGCTTGATTTGAAGTTGATTGATCTTGTATATGGACTTATGATTGAAATATAAATCCATTTACAAGTATTTTGAAGTCAAATGGATTTAGATCCATTTGAAAATTTCATATTCAAAGGAAGGATATGAAGGGTCTTGGGTTTGATTTTTTAGGTTTTGATTGAATGATTAAAGTTTGGATTTACATATGAGCTCATGATTGTAGGATTGATTGAACCATGAGAGAAAATCAAGAGTTTGTCTTGATTTGAAAGTGATTTGACTAAGTTCAATTGAAAGGCTTAGATTTGATTTTGAGTGGATTTGAGTTTGATTTTTGGAATTGATTTTGATTGTTTCAATTTATATTTCATTTATATATGTGAATATAAATGTGAATATAAATTGATCATGAGAAAATTTTAAGGATTTTAAGTGGTTTAATCATGATTTAGGTTAAATCCATTAAAGGGAATTTAATGAATTTAAGGGAATTTTTAAATTGAAATTTAATTTTTGCATTGGATTTGATTGATTTATATTTATATTTCATTTATTTATGAGAATATAAATGAGGATATAAATAAGTTTTGAGGAAATCCCATGAATTTGAAATGGTTTGATCATGATTTTGGTTAAATCTATTAAAGGGAATTTAAAGGATTTTAAATTTTGACTTTATTTTATTGATTTATATTTATATTTCATTTACATATAAGAATATAAATACATTTTGAGAAAATCCCATGAATTTGAATAGGTTTGATCAAGGTTTAGGATTGATTTTGGCTAAGTCCTTTAATGGAAAATTAAAGGGACTTAAGAAAATTTTCATGAATTGATTTGGAGTTTTGAGTTTAGTTTGATTGATTTGAATTTATATTTCAATTATATATGTGAATATAAATTAGAATATAAATGAATTATGAGAAAATATCAAAGGTTTGAATAGGTTTGAATCATGATTTTGGTTAATTCCTTAAGGGAAGGATTATGGACTTAGCAAAATTTGGACTTAGGAATTTTTTTGATGGATTTTGATCATGGGTTTTCAATCATATGGAGTTGATTTGATTTTAAGGAAATCAAATAGAATTGATTTGGAGTTTGACTTGAAGGAAGGAAAGTGAGGAATGGTTTAAGCTAAGGGTATGAAATTTTCCTAACACCCCTAAGGCATGACCTATTCTTATGGCTAACTCTTGTAGGTCTTCTAGTTAGTGAGTCCACCAATCACTAGATATTTCTTAAGACTAAGGAACTCTTAAAGTTTAAGAGAAGTCTTATGTCCAAGATAGAGGGTTGAGAGCTCATCCTAAAATGAGGTCAACAAAGGTGTAGCACTTACATCTTCTATAGGAAAAAGACCTATTGGTGCAACAAATAGAACCACTTAGGAGACCGAAAGTGAATGCTACAGGGACTTATATCAACTCAAGAGTAGTTAGGCGATTCCTATAGGGAGTTTTGTTTACACTGCCCTAATGATAGGATGCTTGCTTGGGAAAAGGTACCACTAGGGTCCTCCTAATCCACAAGTGAATATATATTTTATTTATATGTTTATGGACCTAGTGCAAGGGACCACACTAAGAAGGCTATGTCGCCCTTGTCCTATCTCATATCTTAGACCAAGGAGAATTTGCATCATCCATGGGAGATTCTCTAACCATAGGGGTATACTAGGAAAGGGAGCTGTCTAATCGATAGTAACCCGGATAATGTCTAAATAGAGTTAAAGTGATCCAAATATAGTGCCCATAGGGGAGGTGCTGATAGATTATTACGAGCCCTAGAAAGAAAGCTATAGGATGGTGGCCAACTCGGAGAAAGCATAGCGACTTCGCCATGAGTGGTGTATCTAAGGTGCGAGAACCAACCAACCTAAGGTGTATCCATAGCATGAGTGGTGTATCCATCAACATAGTGAGAACTAACCAATCTAAGGTGCCTGTCGGTGTGCAATGATCAATCTGGAAAGAATGCGTGTAGGCTTACAACTTTCCAAGCAAAATTGATCATCGGGATAGTCTGTCATTGGCAGGATAGATGTTGTCAGACCTAGATTGACTACTAAACAGGGAGCCCCGAGGAAGGATTGGACCCAAACTTAAAGCAATCAAGAGGGAAGGAGCTATTAGGCGACTTATCCTAAACCTTAAATATACTTGACCCAGACAGTGCATGAAAGCTAATCTAAGAAGAAAGCATAGCAAGCTCACATCCTTTTAAATAAAGCTAACATGAGGTAGCTTACCAGCCACATAGTAAGGCTTACCAAACTAACAAGGTGCTTGTCAGTGTGTAGTGGCCAAGTAAGGATGGAAAATATAGCAGAATTACATCTTCCAAAGCAAGAAGGCCACTAGGGTGACACACTAGTAGGGTAGCATGTCAGTCCGACCTAGAGCAGCTACTGAGTGATTATCATTGGGGGCGATATCTCAACCCAGAATAGACCAAGACAAAAGATATGTGCTTGTTTTATATGTTTGTGTGTAGTTTGTGTTTTTGTTGTGTCGATGAAGGATAGGATGCTATTCAAGTTCCTTACACCTACCCTAAACACATCATGGTGGATTCGCAAACAAGAATACTTTCAACATGGAAGAGATTGAATTTGAAATGGAATTTTCATTGATGATAATTATTTTAGATATAATTTAAAATATTTCTTTAAGTAGAGGCCATTGATTGGAAGCATTGGGTGCTCTCCTTATGATTAATAAAGCGATAAGATCCTCCTTGGTAGGCCTTTTCTATGACAAAAGGGCCTTCCCAAGTGGGTTCAAACTTGCCTCCCATCTTACGACGGGCAATAATCAGTCTCCTTTGAACTAAAATAAGCTCTCTACTCAGAAAGCTCTAGCATAGACCAACTTGTTGTGAGCTTGAATCATTTTAGCTTTGTACAACTTCGAGGTTTTGGCATGCGGTGTCTCTCCTCCAAACCTTGTTTCTAACCACAACTTGGCGTACTATTCTATTGTGATCTTGCTACTCACATCTATTCGAAGTGGTGGGAGTTTGACTTCTAATGGTAGAATGGCTTCAGACCCATACACTAAGGAAAATTAGTAGATTGAGTTGGAGTTCCATATATCATGCGGTAGGCCCACAAGGCTTCAACTAAATGCTCATGCCACTGTCTCTTGTTGTTGTCTAGTGTTTTCTTTAGTATTTGGATGAGAGTTTTGTTGAAGGCTTCTGCTAAGCCATTTACCCTCGAGTAGTTAATGGTAGAATATCTTTAATATATCTTTGAGATGTGACCCTGAATCACCTTCCCCATTTGGAAAAGTAGTCGAGCGACTAAGATGAATCAATGACCCTCGGTCCGCGATCTTATGGTTTTGTGCTTGTATAAATAATGTAACCACATATGATAGAAAGACCACCCGTACAAGACACCATCCACGAGTGTAGGAAAGTACTCTCTGCTTCATCTTATGGGCTTGGGACTTCTCTTAAGGTAGTTTGCCTTTATTTAGGTAACCCATGAATGGTTGTCTCCAATCTAACTCCTCAACCTTTTTAGCAATGGCAACCTCCCCTTCAAGAGAGTACTTTTTGATGATTTCAATATCAATAAAGGTCAAGACTTGTCTATTTTGGACCTTTATTGATATGGACTCATCCTCTAAACATGCCAACTCCTTGGTAAGCTTGTAAAGCATATCTATGAGTTCTCTCCTCGAGGAATCTTATAAATGGTAACCTCAGGATTTGGGCCAACAACTCCATGGGGTACTTGTAGTAGTCATGGAGCTTGGGCTTTATAACCTTATAGGACCCAATGATTTGGTTGATAACTAGGCGAGAATCCTTGAATATATTGATGTTACGGATGCTTATAGTAAGGGCTAACTCAAACTAGCAATTAGTGCCTCATATTCATTGTTGGTGATTGGACAAATGATATAATAATCTCATCACATTGTAGTCCAGAGTTAAGAGAACTAATCCTACCCCTATTTTTCATGGAATAATAGATTGTGATTCTGCTCCTCTTTGAGAGGAAGCCACACCATCAAAGTAAATCTCCCAGCGGTGAATGCTAGTGTCCCCTAAGTTCATGATTTGTTCATCAAGGAGATCATCACTAAGCGAAGAGTCAGCAGGAAGTGGGTGTTCTGCTAAGAAATCCACTAGCACTTGTCCTTTCACCGCACGGAGGGGTATAAAGGTAATGTCAAACTATGAGAGGATCATGGACCATCATGCTAACCATTTGGATAGTGTCATCCATGTCATGAGATACTGTAGTGGATTGATTTTAGAGATTAAGTTCACCTTATGAGGAAGCATGTAGTACTATAGCTTTTGGGATGCAAAGATGAAAATTAGGTAATGCTTCTCAATGGCTAGATAATTAGCCTCAATAGGGATTAGACGATGGCTGAGGTAGTAGAGTGCATTTTCCATCCCTTTTGTCATTGGGCCAACAAAGCAACAATGGAGTCATCTAACAAAAGTATGAGAGGCTTGGGATAGAGCTAGAACTAGCAGCATCATTAGGTAATGCTTGATTTCTTTGAAGGCATGCTCACACTTGTCATCCCAATTGAACTTGGCATCCTTTTTGACAAGTGTTGAGAATGGCTGACATCTTCCCGATAGGTTGGATATAAAGCATCTTAGATATATGCCCTTGGAATGATTTGAGTTGAGTTAAACTTTTAGGGGTGGCATTTCTAATATTTCCTTGATCTTCTTTGGAACAATTTTGATTCTCTAGTGTCAGACAATAAACCCAAGGAAATTCCTTGAAGCTACTCCGAGTGCACACTTCAGGGGGTTCATTTGAGGTTAAATTATCTTAACTGTTTGAAAACTACTCTCAAGTCAAAGAGATGGTCTTCCTTTTCTCTACTTTTGACCACGAGATCATCAACATAGCACTCAACTTGATGATGAATGAGTTCATCGAAGATTTGAGTCATTGCCCATTGGTATGTAGCAACAAAATTTCTATGTCTTAAAGGTATGACCTTATAGCAATAGATTTCGATTAGGGTTCTAAAAGCAGTGTTTCTTTCATCTTTAGTAACCATCTTTATTTGGTTATATCCAGATGAGCCATCTATGAAAGAGAAGACTGCATGAGATGAGGCAATATCCACCACCAGTTTCGGAATTGGTAGTAATTCATCTTTTGTACATGCCTTTTTTAAATCCTTAAAACCAACGCATATGTGAATTTGGCCAATATTCTTCTTAACTAGGATGATGATAGCTAACCAGGTAGGGTATTTTTCTTCGGATGAAGCCAACATTGATTAGTTTCTTGATTTCATAAATGACCTATTGTTCTATGTCTAATCACATGCGTCTAGGAGCTTGCTTGACAAGATTAGTAGTAGGCTCTATTGCTAGTTTATGGATCGCTACATCAGGAGCCAATCCTGCATCTCTTCATAACTCCATGCAAAGCAGTCCTTAAACTTAATAGTCTAACTAAGTCATTGGTTTCAATTTCATTCAACAAAGAACTAGTGTATGTGAGTGTGGACCTTCTTCGTTCTAAGTTGATTTTTTTGAGCTCATCGATGGTTGACTTGATCTCTTCTTTGAACTCTGTCGGTGCATCTATGTCTTCAAAATCATCGAATCATATGAATTTTCTAAGCCTCCTCATATGAATTAATGTGATTTTGAAAGAACCTATCAGATTCCAAATGATTGGTGATGACTAAACTGTAATTATCATCATCGACTGGACCCACTATACTGAATCCTAGTTCTGGTCTTGATTAAGAGCTCTTGCATTTGTTCTTATGTAGTCTTTTGAAGTAGTCTGATCTAAGCTTTGACCAAGTATGTGGGATTAACCCTTCCTTTGCTAAATTCTGAACACAAGGAAAGTACCAATCAAAAGGTAATTCTATTAAATCTTTATATGAATCATCCTCAAGTTCTATATCAACTTCTTGACTTGAGGATGATGCTTCCAAAAAGAACCTCTGGGTCTTCACATGTGTGGATGACATAGGGGCTTTCTTAACTACCAAACCTTCAGCTTTTTGAGAGGAATGTGGGGTTAGAGCTAAGGTTCCCAACTGATCCCTAACTATTTCACATATAGACTTGGTACAATTATGCTTTGTTTTTAAGCCCGATCTTCATCGATATATAGCCCAAGTGTCACCTCCAAGGGAATCTACTATTGAGAAGAGTTGGCTAGTGTGCTAACCATATAAGACTCGTCCTATGAACTAGATTCTATGTCTATATGGATAACAAGTGTACTCCTGGTAGTTGGGACATATCTTCTATTGGATGGCCAATAATGAGGTTTTCCACCCACAGACTTAACTAGCCTCTTCCTCTTTGGTGGAGGTTAGGTCATTCTACCCATATATTGATAAGTAACTGGGTGGAATCTAATAGCACAACTTCCTCCTCAAGTCTATTTCCACTCCATTTTATTTTCTTTTCATTTTCTCTTTTATTTTCTTTTCTTTTCTATTTCTTTTCTTTTCTTTTCTTTTTCTTTTCATTTTCTTTTATTTTTAAACTTTGGACAAGTTCATGAGAATAGACTTGTTGATTTTGAAGGAGTTAGTAAGCCGCATCCTCATATATGCTGACCTCGTGAACTATAAATGGCTTTAGATCTCCTTTGACATGGTAGACGATCCCACCTCTCACAAACTTCATACACTGATGTAGAGAGGATGGAACTATGTTGTTCTCATGCATCCATATTCTCCCAAGAAAAGAGTTAAAAGATGTATCCGAGTCTATAATGTGAAACTTGGCTTGTCTTCCATCTATCTCCAAGGGCAACACTATGGAGCCTAAGGCACATTGACCTCTTTTGGAGTCTGATTCAATCTTCCCATCTTGGACTTAAGAGTCTTCTAGACACTAAGAGTTCCTAGTCATAAGACACTTCTAACAATTAGGTAAACACTTAACCTAAGCTAAAGACTTAGAAGGGTTAACCATAGGATTAAGTTATGCCTTAATTAGGATAATCTACCCTACAACCCAATTCCAATCCAAGTTCACCTTCTCAAACCAAATCTCAAGTTCAATTCAAACATCAAATTCAAATTCAAATCCAAACACAAATACCAAAATCAAATGATTGAAATCTGATCAAATCCAAACTTGAAACCCTTCTAAGCCATACGACCTATCCTATGGACTTAGCCAAATCATAATCCAAATCAATCCAAAATAAATTGATTTTCTCATAATCAATTTATATCTTCAATCATCTTACTAAATATAAATCAAATCTACATTCAAATGAACAAAACTAAATCAAACTAAATCAAAATAAATCAAAACCCTTCCCCATATGACTATCCCATGGACTTAGCCAAATCTTAATCCAAATCAAGTTAAACTCAATGATTTTCTCATAAATAAATCATATTTTCAATCATTTTCACAAATTTAAATGAAATACACAATTAAATCATTAAAACTAAATCAAACCAAATCAAAATCCAAACCTATGCCACATGACACAACTCGGTGGACTTAGCCAAATTCCTTCATTCCAAAACCCAAATTCAATTGATTTTCTCATGAACAATCATACCTTCGATCATATTCACAAATATAAATGAATTCTACAATCATCAAGAAAAACCAAAATCAACCCAAGTCAAACCCAACTTAACCCTTTTGACTTGCATTGTACAAATGAACCAAACCCATTTGAACCCAAGCCAATTGCAATTTAATTCATATATCAATCCCAAATCCATATATAAACTAAACTAAATCAAACTCAACCCAAAATCAACTAAACGATTGGTTCACTTGACCCAAAGTGGCCAATTTGACCTATTTTAAGTTCTAATCCTACCCAAATTGGATTGAACCAAGCTTTATCAAAACCTCTCATGATTGTTGATCACCTAGGTTGATCAATTGTCATAATTAGGTCAAACCAAGTCAACTTCATCATTTGACCAAGTCAACCCCTTAACCCATATGAACCCAAACTAGCCAAATTGTAACTAAGCCAAATCCCTTAAAATGATTCATACCAAATCAAAATCAATATTTGAATATGACTTGACCTTCAATTGAGTCAAACCAAATCCAATTAGCCCTCTTGACCCAAGTTGACCCAAATTGACATAAAAGACCAAATTAGGTCAAATCAAAATATAAACCAAATTGATTGCAATCAATGGCTCAAGTTCATTCCAAATTGATTGTTGAACTTGACCAAGGCCATGATTGGACCCAATTGAACCAAATTGACCTACCCTTTGACCTAAAGGTTCAAGTTGACCTAAATCAAAACCAAATTCAAATTAATTGAAACCAAAGCCTAAAACCATCTATAATTGGTCAACTAAACCCAAACCAACACCCCCTAATTTGGCCAATTTGGTCAAATTGGTCAACTTAATCCATTTGACCCAAATGAATTCAAATGAGCCAAAATCAAATCTAAGCACAAACTAAACCAAAATTGAACCAAAACATCCCAAATGATCATATGAACTTGACCTCTTGGTTTCCCAATTTGACCAATTGGTCAACTTGACTGACCTAACCAATTTGACCTAAATGAGTCAAATTGAGCCAAACCAAACCAAATCAACTCCAATTGACTTGAAATTTGGGCTAACCCACTTTTGGATCATTTCAAATCTGCCCAAATCAAATCCAATGCCAAATGACCATTCTACCCTTGGGTCATGGGAATCACATGGGACAAATCACCCATTCCTTGGCCACTTGGTAATCTCCCAAGTCCAACTAAGCACCTAGGACACTACCCAAACTTACCCAAGGGGTGGTTGGGTCAGCCATGAGCCATGGGAGGTGAAATCACCGCACCCTCTCCATTACAACATTTACCATAGGACACCAATGATTCTTTCTTGGAAGCCACCTCCACACCTTCAACTAACCAATCTGAGCCAACTCACTTCCTCCCTTCCACCCATGACTCCCTGAGATGGTCGAATGGCCACTAGAAGCCAAACCTCCATCCAATCAAGATGAAAGGGGTTATACACCCCTCATTTCCACATGCAAAAAAATCATTCCTCATAGCCCTGGCTACCCAAGATGATCCTTAAATCCAATCCTTAAGCTCCCAAGCTCGTTCCTCGATCGAAAAATGCCATTCCGTCCATCCCAAAACATGGCACTCCCCTTTCTGACCTAACTTCCTCATTTCTCCATCAAACTCAAATTAACTTTGCTCACACCTTCTCTAGGCCTCATTGAGCAAGAACGAATCATCTCCCAAGCTTCTCAGCATTGGAGGTGGGACTTCGATAAAAGCTGAGCTCCAAATCATTAGTTCATGACCTTTGAAGCGAAATGTCGAGGAATTGATCCAATTATTGCTCAATAAGGCTTCGCCTTTACTAGATGAAGCTTCTTCAATTGTTCGAGCTACTAGTCTTGAGCTTCGGCAAGGTAGGCTTCCAAAACTAATCATTAGCTAAAACTGGGTTGTAGATTTTTTAAGAAAACTCACATCTCATGTGATCTTGACTATTGGATCCCCTCTGATCGATGCTTTTAAGGTGTGAGATCCTTTAAGAGTTGATCCGAGCTCAAGTAAGCTCGGATCAAGTGAGCAATGGTGGAAGGACTCCATTCTCCCTCACTCGCGTGATGTTAGATCAGACACCATCTATTTTGCATGATCAGAACAAACGGTTGTGATTAAATCCACTAGATCGATCTGATTTAATCTTATTAAGCTATGGGATTAATCGCAGCCATCCAATCTTAGATCGGATGATGGACCAAAAAATGCGTCCGTCGCCGCATTAGTCCCCTTTTATTTCCTAGGATCATTGCAAGTTTATTTTCCATGCATATCATGTTGGCTCATAATTATTTAGTTAATTACTTTAAGGTGACATAGGTAAGGATAATTAATTCATCTAATTAAGGGTTCAACTTAATTAACCCATAAAATCAACTTAATTACATTTCCTTAAATTAGATCAAATCATTAATGTGGGAAAGGGTTTAAAACAAGAAGTGATGATTTCTCTTTTCCTCTTTAAATCAAATTAAATCAAAAACTTAATTAGAAAAAATGCTTTGGTTTGCTTCAAATAATTTTATTTGATTTGATTATCCTTAAGAACTAGTTTGGTTGAATGAATCACATGCTTATATTTGATTGTCCTCTTTCCAATCATGTTAAATTTGGTATGTCATTTGAATTGAGGCATCCATCTTTTCAAAATCATGTAAAATAAAATTGATTTCCTTTATGCAAGCTTGCATGTGTTTGATTTAATTTAATATATGTGTGGTATTATCACTATTAAATCTAAATGTATTTTCAAAAGCTTATAAATGAATAATAATAATGTGTTATGATGCTAGTTATAAATAAATAAGAAATGCATGTGCATGCTTAAGTGTATGAATGTTGAGTTCTCTATTCAAGTGTTGATTTATATAAGATTGAATGGTAATGGGTATATAGTCTGGACATCCCGGAAACACAAGGCTTTAGCTAGCCCCAAGGAGGTCATTTGATTACCTCACTTCCCTCGTTTGTTACTTGGTTGATGAAATCGAAAAGAAGAAATGCTGAATCTAAATTTGTTCATTGTTAAAAAAAAACCTTAAACATAAACCGAAAAAAATTAAATAAAAACCTAATCCTAAACCTCAAAATAAAAAAATAAAACCTAAACCAAAAAAATAAAATAAATATTAAATTAAATTAAAAAATAAACATAAACCTAAACCTAAACCAAAAAAAAAACTAAAATAAAAAACCTAAACTAAAGTAAATGAACCTAAAATAAATAAACTACACTAAATAAAAATAGAGAATAAACCTAAATGAAAATAAAAAATAACAAAAACTAAATAAATAAAAAATAAACTAAATAAACTTAAACCTACCAGTTTACTTCAATTTTTTTTTTTGTAAAAAAAAAGTCATAAACCCTAAACCCTAAAACTTAAACCCTAAATCCTAAACCCCAAACCCTAAACCTAAACCCTAAAACTAACCCTAAACCCTAAACCTACAACTTTAAATCCTAAACTCTAAACCCCTAACCCTAAACCCTAAACCCTAAACCCTAAACCCCAAACCCTAAAGCCTTAACAAAGGGTTAAATACTAAACACTAAACCCCAACGTTAAAACACTAAACCCTAAACCTAAAAAAACCCAAAATCATAAACCCTATATCCTAAACCCTAAAAATTGAAAAACTTAAACCTAAACTAAATAAAACCTAAAAGTAAAATAAATAAATAAACCTCAACCTAAATAAAATAAAATAAAAACCTAATCTAAAATCTAAACCTAAACTTAAAAAGAAAATAAAATAAACTAAAATAAAATAATTAAAAACCTAAACTAAGTTAAGAAATAAAATAAACCTAAGAATAAAATACCTAAATAAAATAAATACTAAATGTAAAATAAAAAAAATAAAATAAAAATGAAATAAAAACCTAAACCTAAAAAATAAAGCTTAAAATAAAACCTAAAAATAAATAAAAAATAAAACATAAACCCTAAAATAAAAAAACCTAAACCTAAAATAAAAAGAAAATGAAACTAAACCTACACATAAAAAAACTAAACTAAAATAAGTAAAACCTAAACCTAAACCAAACCTAAACTAAAAAAATAAAATAAACTAAAATAAACCTAAACTAAAATAAAACCTAAAATAAACCTAAAATAAAACTTAAAATCTAAACCTAATAATAAAATAAAACCTAAACCTAAACCTAAAATAAAATCTAAAACCTAAAAAAATAAAATAAAATAAAACTCAACTAAAGAATAAACCTCGTTACCTAAACCTAAAAAATAAACTCAAATAAAAATCCTATAAAATAAATAAACCTAAAATAAATAAAGTAAACAAAAAATAAAATAAAGTAAATATAGTAAATAAACCTAAACCTATTATTTTACTTAATTTATAAAACCTTAAACCCTAAATCCTAAACCTAAACACTGTAAACCTTAAACCCTAAACTTTAAACCCAACCCAAACCCTACCTATACACCTAAAACCATAAACCCTAAACCCTAAAAACATCAACTCTAAAATCTTAAACCCTAAACCCTAAACCCTAAACCCTAAACCTAAACCCTTAACCCTAAACCCCAAACCTAAACCTAAAGTAACTAAATAAATTAAAAAAATAAACCTAAACCCTAAAACCTAATAAACTTAAACCTAAACCTAAACCCTAAGAATGGGAAGAACCTTGATGACGAGAACATCACCATCAACCAGGCTTAGTCTAGATTTGGCGGTGGAAGCGAAGGAGGAGGCAGTGGTTATCATAGTGGTCGTGGGGGAGCTGGTGGATATGGAGGTGGTGGTCAGAGCAGTGGTGGTTATAGATGTCAGAGGAGTGACAGAGGTTACAACTATGGTGGTTGTGAAGGGAGAGAGTCGGGATATGATGGTGGATCCCACTACTCAAGAGGTCAGGGTGGTTCTAAAGGGAACTGGAGAAAATGAAGAATGACCGATCTGATTTGCTGCTTATGGAATTGTGTCTTTACAGTAGAGACGGTTCAAGTTATCTATGATTTTTGATTTTCTCTATGCATGCTCATTTTTTATCTATGCCATCACTTGTGTCTTAGAAAACCTAGGGTGTTACTTTGTTGATAAAATTGAAATGAAGAAATATTGAATATGAATTTGTTCCTTGTTAATAAAAAAGAACCAAAACCTTAAACCTTAAACAAAAACCTAAACCCTAAACCTAAAACATAAACCCTAAACCCTAAACCTTAAACCCTAAAAACCATAAACCCTAAACCCTTAACCCTAAACACTAACCCTAAACCCTAAACCCTAAACCCTAAACCCTGAACACTAAAACTTTAACCCTAAACCCTAAACCCTAAACCACAAACTCTAAACCCTAGCCCCTAAACTAACCTTAAACCCTAAAAAGCTAAAGCTAAACCTAAAAAATAAAACCTAAAATAAAATAAATAAATAACCAAAAACAAAATAAAATTAAAAAATAAAATAAAATAAAAACATAAACTAAAGCCTAAACCTTAACGTAAACCTAAATTTAAACCTAAACCTAAAAAGAAAATAAAAAAAAAAATAATAAATAAACTAAAATATAATAAACAAAACTTAAACTAATTTAAAAAATAAAAAAGCTAAATAAAATAAAAATTGTACCTAAAATAAAAATAAAATAAACCTAATATAAAAATAAAATAAAAACTAAATAAAAACCTAAACATAAAAAATAAATCAAAAAAATAAAACCTAGAAATAAATAAAAAAATTTAAACCCTTAAAAAAAACTTAAATCTAAAATAAAAATGAAATAAACCTAAACCTAAACTAAAATAACTAAAATCTAAACCTAAATCTAAAATAAACTAAACCTAAACTAAATAAAATAAAATAAACTAAAAATAACCCTAAACCTAAACTAAAAAATAAAACCTAAAAATAAACCTAAAATAAAAACTTAAACCTCAACCAAAAAATTAAAAATAAAATAAGAATAAAACTAAACTAAAAATAAACCTAAACCTAAACATAAAAAAATAAACTAAAATAGAAATCCCAAACTAAAATAAATAAACCTAAAATAAATAAACTAAACTAAACTAAATAGAAAAAATAAACCTAAATAATGATATAAAATAAAATAAACTAAAATAAATAAAAAATAAACTAAATAAGACTAAACCTACTAGTTTAGTTAATTTAATAAAAATAAAAACTAAATAAAAACAAAAAAATAAAGAAAACCCTAACCATAAACCTTAAACCATAAAACTAACCCTAAATCCTAAATTGTACCTAAACTCTCACGAAACCCTACACTAAACCACAAACCTAAAACTAAACCCTAAAATCCTACACTACAGACCAAACCCTAAACGTGATTCCAGACCCTAAAACCTAAAACATAAACCTAAACTAAAGAAAACCTAAATATAAAATAATAAAAAAACCTAAACATAAATTAAATTAAAAAAAACCTAAAAAAGCTAAACTAAACTAAACCTAAAAAAAATAAAAAAGAAAAACTAAACTAAAATAAAATAAATAAAAACCTAAACTAAAAAAAAAAAACCTAAAAATATAAAACCTAAATAAAATAAAACTAAATGTAAAATAAAAATAAAGTAAACCTAAAATAAAATAAAATAATAACTAAATAAAAATCTAAACCTAAAAATAAACCTAAAAATAAAACCAAAAATAAACAAAAAATAAAACCTAAACATTAAACTAAAAAAATATTGACCCTAAAAAAACAAAATAAAATAAACCAAAACCTAAAAAAAAATAAATTAAACTAAAATAAATACCAAAAGAAAATAAACTAAACCCTAAACTAAATAAAATAAAAACTAAAATTAACCTAAACAACAAAAAATAAATCATAAAATAAACCTAAAATAAAAAACTAAAACCTAAACCTAAAAAATAAAATAAAAAACTTAAATGAGCAAAATAAAAAAATAAAACCTAAACATAAAAATAAAATTAAACTTAAAATAAACATAATCTTATCTAAACAAAAAATAAACTAAAATAAAAAACCTAAACTAAAATAAATAATCCTAAAATAAATAAATTAAACTAAATAATAATAAAAATTAGAAATAAGTAAAAACAAAAAATAAAAAAACTAAAATAAATAAAAAATAAAATAAATAAACTAAATAAACCTAAACTTCTGGTTTGCTTAATTCAAAAAAGAAATCCTAAAACCTAAATCTTAAACACTATCCCTAAACCCTAAAACTAACCTTATACCCTAAACCCTAAACCCTAAATCCTAAAATCCTAAAATAAAATAAAAAAAAAAAATAAAATAATAAAATATGACCACAAAACTAATCCCACACCCTAAATATACAACCCTAAACCCTAATCCCTAAGCCCTTAAACCCTAAGCTCTAAACCCTAAACTCTAAACCCAAAACCCTAAACTCATAAACCCTAAGCCCTAAACCCTAAACCCTAAATCCTAAACCCTAAACCATAAAACTGCAAACCCAAACCTAAACCTAAACCACAAAACCAAAAAACCTAAACAAAATAAAAATTAAAAATAAATAAAATAAAAATACCTAAACCTAAATAAAATATAAAATATAAAATATAATGAAAATCTAAACTAAAACCTAAACCTGAACCTAAACCTAAAAAATAAATATAAAATAAAAACTAAAAAAATTAAAATAAATAAAAACTTAAACTAAACCAAAAAAATAAAATTAACCTAAAAATAAAAAACCTAAATAAAATAAAAACCAAACCTAAAATAAAAATAAAATTAACCTAAAATAAAATAAAATAAAAACTAAATAAAAACCTAAACCTAAAAAATAAATCTAGAAATAAGACCTATAAATAAATAAAAAATAAAACCTAAACATTACAGCAACAACAACAACAATAACCCTTTATCCAATTAAGTGGGGTCTGCTAGATGAATCCTTCGCCTCCATTGTGTCCCATTATGTGTCAAATTCTCATTTAATTCAAGTATACTAAGGTCATTTTTTATACATCTTAACCAAGTCTTTTAATGTCTACCTCTACCTTTCTTAACATAAGGCAAATCTAATGCATCTACCCTCCTAACCAGATCATTGGGCAACCGATGCTTTATGTGGCCAAACCATCTAAAGCGACTCTCTCTAATCCTATCTGCCACTAGAGCTACTCCAACTTTTTCCCGAACATACTCATTTCCCATTTTATCTCTAAGAGTAAAGCAACTCATCCACAGCATCTCATCTTTGTAACACTTAATAAAATAAATACAAACTTTAACTAAACAAAAAAATAAAATTAAAATAAAAATAAGAAAACCTAAATAAAATAAAACTAAACCTAAAATAAAAATAAAAATAACCTAAAATAAAAACTAAATAAAAACTTAAACCTAAAAAATAAATCTAGAAATAAAACTTAAAAATAAATAAAAAATAAAAGCTAAACACTAAACTAAAAAAAATCATAAACCCAAAATAAAATAAAATAAAATAAATCTAAACCTAAACTAAAATAAACTAAATTAAAATAAATAAAACCTACACCTAAACCTAAAATAAAATAAACCTAAATCCTAAACTAATAAAAATAAATAATCTAAAAATAAACCTAAACCTAAACTAAAAAATAAAACTTAAAAATTTTCCTAAAATAAATAACTAAAACCTAAACTTAAAAAATAAAAAGTAAAAACTTAAACCTAAACTTAAAAATAAAAAATAAAACCTAAACCTAAAAAATAAAATAAATTAAAACTAAACTTAACATAAACCTAAACCTAAACCTAAAAATAAATGAAAATAAAAAAAATAAACTAAAAGAAATAATCTTAAAATAAATAAATTAAACTAAATAAAAATAAAAAATAAAATAAATAAGAAATAAACTAAATAAACCTAAACCTATATGTTTACTTAATGTTTAGGTAAACCCTAAACCCATAAACCCTAAACCCTAAACTATAAACTCTAAAACTTACAACCCTAAACCCTAAATCGTAAATCCCAAACCCTAAACTCTAAACCCTAAATGCTGAACCCTAAACCCTAAAAACCAAAAAAACCTAAACCTAAACTAAATAAAACATAAAAATAAAAAAAAAACAAAAAAAACCTAGCCAAAGAGATAAAATAAATAAAATAAATATAATAAAATCTAAACTAAACCCTAAACTAAACCTAAACCTAAAAAAAATAAAATAAAAAAAAAAAAAAAACTAAACTAAAATGCAATAAATCAAAACCTAAACTAAACTAAAAAAATAAAATAAACCTAAAATAAGAAACATAAATATAATAAAACCCAAATGTAAAATAAAAATAAAATAAAAACTAAATGTAAAATAAAAATAAAATAAACCTGAAATAAAAAAAATAAAAAAAATAAAACCTAAACCTAAAAAACTAACTTAAAAATAAAACCTAAAAATAAATAAAAAATAAAACCTAAACACTAAACTTAAAAAAAAATCCTAAACCTAAAAAAGATAAGATAAAATAAACCTAAACCTAAACACTAAAATAAGATAAAATAAATCAAAACCTAAACTAAACTAAAAAATAAAATAAACATAAAAATAAAAAACATAAATATAATAAAACCCAAATGTAAAATAAAAATAAAAAAAATAAAATCTAAAAAAAACTAAACTTAAAAAATAAACCTATAAATAAATAAATAAAAGTAAATTTAAACCCTAAACTAAAATACACCTTATCCTAAAATAAACAAAATAAACCTAAACCTAAACTAAACTAAAACAAATAAAACCTAATCCTAAACCTAAAATAAGCTAAACCTAAACCCTAAACTATATAAGAGAAAATAAATTAAAATTAATCATAAAGCTAATCTAAAAAATAAAACATAAAAATAAACCTAAAATAAAAACCTAAAACCTAAACCCAAAAAAATAAAAAAAAAACTTTCTCTTAAACCTAAAATAAAAAATAAAACCTAAACTTAAAAAATAAAACAAAAATAAAACTAAACCAAAAAATAAACATAAACCTAAACCTAAACCTAAAAATTAAACTAAAATAAAAAACATAAACTAAAATTAATAATCCTAAAATAAATAAATTAAACAAAAGAAAAATAAAAAATAAACCTAAATAAAAATAAAAAATAAAATAAAATAGAATAATTAAAAATGAAACTAAATAAACCTAAACCTATTAGTTTACTTAATTTTAAGAAAAGACATTAAACCCTATACGCTAAAACTTAAACCCTAAACCCTAAACTGTAGACCCTAAACCAACCTGCATAAATATCCTAAATCCTACTCTTTGGCTGACTCACAGGCTCACAGGCATCCCAACCCTAAACCCTTCTCTAATCTGACCCTAAACCTAAACCCTAGGCCACAACCTGAGGCCCTAAATCCTAACCCTACCACTAAGCTGACCCTGAGCCCTAAACCACAGGCCTAAACCAACATGCCTGCACACTAAACCCTAAACCCTAAACCCCAACTGACCTAAACCTGCACCCTTCTTAAACCCTACCTCCCTGAAACCACACTATGAGGCTAAAATGACCACACCCTAAACCCTACCATAAACCTAAATCCTAAACTGAGCCTAACAAATGTTAAACTAAAATAAATTCCTAACTAAAATAATAAAATAAAATTAAATAAACAACTAAAATAAAAACATACCTAAATAAAAGATAAAATGGTAAGATAAATAAAATAAACTAAATAAAGTTAAACTCTTTGGTTTGCTTAATTTAATAAAATCCTAAACCCTAAATCCAAGCCCTAAACCCTAAACCCTTAATCCTAACCCAAAATCTAAATCTTACCTGCAACCCTAAATCCTAAACCCCCAAAATCCTAAACACTAAACTGCATTAAATAAAAAAATAAAAAATGATTGAATGACCTAAACCTAAACACCTTGCCCCTAAACCCCAAATCTAAACCCTGACCCTAAACCCTCCCAACCTAAGGCTAAATTAACCCTAAACACTAAACCCTAAACACTAAAATCCCTAAACCCTAAAACCTAAACCTAAACTTAAAAAATAAACTAAAATAAAAAACCTAAACTAAAATAAATAAATGTAAACTAAATAAACTAAATTAAATAGAAAAAACATACCTAAATAAAAAATAGACTAAAATAAATAAAAAATAAATTAAATAAACTAAATAAACCTATACATACTAATTTACTTAATTAAATAAAAATTAAACCTAAATCTAAAGGCCACTTAAATAACCTACCTAAATCCTACCTGTATCCCAGGCCTTAAACCTTATCACACCTTAAACCCTAAACTCCCTAAACTCTAAATAAACAAATAAAATAAAAATAAAAGGCTCTGACACTAAATCATACCACAATGACCTAAACCTAAAATTAAAGCTGATGCTAACCAGGCCCCACTTTAAACCCTAGGCCCTAAACCTAAACTCAAACCTGGGCCCTACCTAGGCCATAAACCCTAAACCCATAAAGCCCCAGGCACATTAAGCCACTGACCTGACCTGGGCCTGCTGACCACACCTGACCTAACCCTCTCCTAAATCCTCTCCCTAAAACCTAAACTAAACTAAACTAAATAAACCAAAAAGATAAAATATCATACATAAATAAAATAAAATAAGATAAAATAAATGTAAACCTAAACTAAACCTCACCTAAACCTAAAATAAATTAAAAATAAAACTAAATTAAATTAAAACCTAAAAATAAAAACCTAAACAAAATAAAACCCAAATGTATAATAAAATAAAATAAAATATAAGAACATAAAATGAAACTAAATAAAACTAAACCTAAAAAAATAAACCTAAAATAAACCTAAAAAAAAAAAACCTAAAATACTAAACTAAAAAAAAACTAAAACTGAAATAAACAAAAATAAACCTAAATAAGCAAATAAAACTAAATAAATAAATACTTAAACTAAACTACAAACTAAATAAAATAAAATAAACTAGAAATAAACTAAACAAGAATAAACAAATAAAACCTAAAAATATACCTAAAACCAAAACCTAAAATAATAAAATAAAAATCTAAACCAAAAATTAAAAATAATAAATAAAACATAAAAACTAAAACCAAAATAATAAAATAAAAATAAACATAAACCTAACATAAACCAATAAAATAAACTAAAATGAAAAAACCTAAACTAAAAGAAATAAGCCTATAATAAAATAAACTAAGCAAAATAAATAAAAAAACTAAATAAAAATTTAAAATAAAATAAATTAAAATAATTAAAAAAATAAACTAAATAAAATTAAACCTATAAGTTTACAAAATTTCAAAAAACCCTAAATCTTAAACCTTAAAACCTAAACCTTAAATACTAATCCCTAAACCCTAAACCCTAGACCCTAAAACCAACCCTAAACCTTAAATTCTAAACCTATATCCCAAAATCCTAAATCTTAAACCCTAAACCCTAAACCCTAACAATAACCCTAGGCCCTGAACTCTAAACCCTAAAGCCCTAAACTATAAACTCTAAACTAACCCTAAACCCTAAACCTAAACCCTAAACCTAAAGCCCCAAAAAGCTTAACCCTAAACCATTAACCCTAAATCCTAAACCCAAACCCCCCTAAACCCTAAACCCTAAACCCTAAACCCTAACCCTAAACCCTAAACCCTAAGCCATAAAAGACCCTAAACCCTAAACCATAAACCCTAAACCCTAAACCTTAAACCCTAAATCATAAAAACCTAAAACCTAAGCCTAAACTAAATAAAACCTAAAAATAAAGTAAATAAAAAACCTAAACCTAAATAAAATAAAAATGAAATATCATAAAAACCTAAACTAAAACCTAAACCTAAACCTAAAATAAAAAATAAACTAAAATAAAATTAATAAAAACTTAAACTAAACTAAAAAATAAAATAAACCATTGAATAAAAAACCTAAATAAAATAAAAACTAAACATAAAATTAAAATAAAATAAACCTAAAATAAAATAAAATAAAAACTAAATAAAATCCTAAACCTAAAAAATAAACCTAAAAATAATACCTAAAAATAAATAAAAAATAAAAGCTAAACATAAAAATAAAATAAAACCTAAACCTATAAATAAAACTCAACTAATAAATAAACCTAAACCTAAACCTAAACTTAAAAAATAAACTAAAATAAAAAATTGAAATAAAATTAAATAAAACTAAAATTATTAAACTAAATTAAATTAAATTTAAAAATAAACCTAAATAAAAATAAAAAATAAAGTAAACTAAAATAAGTAAAATATAAACTAAATATATTAAATAAACTAAAATCAACATGTTTACTTAATTAAAAAAAACCTTAAACCATGAAACCTAAAAACTAAAAACCCTAAACCCTAAACCCTAAACCTTAAAAGCTTAACCCCTAAAACCCTAAACCTTAAGCCCTAAATCCTAAACCCTAACACTAAACCCTAAACCTTAAACCCCAAACCATAAACATAAACCTAAAGTGGCTAAATAAATTAAAAAATAAACCTAAACCCTAAAAATGGGCAGAACCTTGACGGCAGGAACATCAACATCAATAAGGCACAGTCTAGATCTGACTATGGAGGCGAAGGCATAGGCGGTGGTTATCGCTGTGCTGGTGGGGGATCTGAAGGTGTTGGTTGATATGGAGGTGGTGGTCAAAGTAGAGGTGGTTATGGTGGCGGGAGGAGCGATGGAGGATACAACCCTGGTGGTGGCAGAGAGGGAGAGATCTGGGATATGATGGTGGATCTCGCTTCTCGAGAGGCTGGGGTGGTCCTGATGGGAACTGGAGAAACTAAAGACCGGTGGGTCCAATCTGCTGCTTATGGAACTGTGTCTTTATAGTAGAGATGGTTCTAGTTATCTAGGGTTTTTGATTTGCTCTATGGATGCTCATTTTTGATCTATGTCATCACTTATGTCTTAGAAAACTTGGTGTGTTACTTGGTTGATGAAATAGAAAAGAAGAAATGTTGAATCTGAATTTGTTCTTTGTTAGAAAAATACCAAAACCCTAAACCCTAAACTAAAACTAAACCCTAAACTAAAAAACCCTAAACCTAAAATAAAAATAAAATAAAAGTAAACTTACACTAAAATAAATTAAACTAAAATAAATAAAACCTAAATCCCAACCTAAAATAAACTAAACCTAAACCTAAACCTAAACTAAATAAAGTTAAATAAACTAAAACTAAACTTAAATAAAAACTAAAAATGAAACTTAAAAATAAACCTAAAATAAAAACCTAAAACCTAAACCTAAAAAAATAAAATAAATACCTAAACCTAAACCTAAAACTAAAAAATAAATAAAACTAAAAAATAAAATTAAAAAAAAACAAAACTTAAAATGAACAAAAACCTAAACCTAAACAAAAAAAACTAAAATAAAAAACCTAAACTAAAATAAATAAACATTAAAAAAAATAAACTAAAATTAATCCTAAACCTAAACTAAAAAAATAAAACATAAAAATAAACCTCAAATAAGAACCTAAAACCTAAACCCAAAAAAATAAAATAAAATTTTAGTCTTAAACCTAAAAATAAAAAATAAAACCTAAACCTAAATAAAAAATAAAAATAGAACAAAACTAAATAATAAACATAAACCTAAACCTAAACCTACAAAATAAACTAAAATAAAAAAAACATAAAATAAAATAAACTAAAACAAAAAAATAAAAGACCTAAATAAAATAAAATAAAATAAACTAAATAAACTAAAACTATCGGTTTACTTAATTTATAAAGAACCTAAACCAATGCTAAATCCTAATCCCACTACCCTGGACCTTAAAGCCTGACCCACCTAAACCCTAGCCTACAACCCTAACTGTAATCTCTAAACCCTAAACTAAACCTAACCCTAACTCCTAACCCTAAACTAAAACCCTAAAGCCACCTAAACTCTATAAAAACTCTAAAGTAAAACCCTAAAATAAACCTAAAAAACCCTAAACTAACCCTAAACCCTAAATAAAACCTAAAGTTAAAACCACACCCTAAACATAAGCCCATAAAACCATAAACCTAAACCATATACCCTAAACCCTAAACCCTAAACAAAAACTTAAAACCTAAACCTAAACTAAAAACCTAAAATAAAATAGATAAAACCTAAACCTAATAACATAATAAAATAAAATAAAAACCTAAACTTAAACCTAAACCTAAACCTAAAAATAATATAATAAAAAATAAACTAAAATTAAATTAATAAAAACTTAAACTAAACTAAAAAAATAAAATAAACCTAAGAATAAAAAATCTAAATAAAATAAAATGTAAACATAAAATAAAAATAAAATAAACTTAAAATAAAATAAAATAAAAACTAAATAAAATCCTAAGCCAAAAAAATAAACCTAAAGATAAAACCTAAAAATAAATAAAAAATAAAACCTAAACCTAAAAAAACTTAAACCTATAAATAAAACTCAACTAATAAATAAACCTAAACCTAAACCTAAACCTAAAAAATATACTAAAATAACAAACCTAAACTAAATTAAATAAACCTAAAATTAATAAACTAAATTAAATTATATTCAAAAAATAAACCTAAATAAAAATAAAAAATAAAGTAAACTAAAATAAATAAAATATAAACTAAATATACTAAATAAACCTTAACTAACCTGTTTACTTAATTTAAAAATACCTTAAACCCTAAACCCTAAAACCTAAAAACTGTAAACTCTAAACCCTAAAACCTAAAAAACTCTAAACCCTAAATCCTAAACCATAAAAGCATAAACCCTAAAACCCTAAACCCCAAACCCTAAATCTAAACCATAAAACCTAATAGACCTAAATCTAAACCTAAACCCTAAGAATGTGCAGAACCTTAATGACAAGACATCACTGTCAACAAGGCTCAGTCTAGATTTGGCGGTGGAGGTGAAGGCAGAGGTAGTGGTGGTGGGGGATTTTGAGGTGCTAGTGGATATGGAGGTGGTGGTCAGAGCAGAGGTGGTTATGGTGGCAGGAGGAGCGATGGAGGATACAACCCTGGTGGTGGCAGAGAGAGAGAGATCTGGGATATGATGGTGGATCTCGCTTCTCGAGAGGCTGGGGTGGTCTTGATCTGAACTAGAGAAACTGAAGAACGGCATATCCAATCTGCTGCTTATGAACTGTGTCTTTATAATAGAGATGGTTCTAGTTATCTAGGGTTTTTGATTTGCTCTATGCATGCTCATTTTTGATCTATGTCATCACTTATGTCTTAGAAAACTTGGTGTGTTACTTGGTTGATGAAATAGAAAAGAAGAAATGTCGAATCTAAATATGTTCTTTGTTAGAAAAAAACCAAAACCCTAAACCCTAAACTAAAACCTAAACCCTAAACTATAAAAAACCTAAACCTAAAATAAAAATAACATAAAACTAAACCTACACTAATCTAAACTAAAATAAATAAAACCTTAACCTAAAATAAACTAAATCTAAACCTAAACCTAAACTAAATAAAATTAAATAAATTAAAACTAAACTTAAACATAAACTAAAAAATAAAACCTAAAAATAAACCTAAAATAAAAACCTAAAACCTAAACCTAAAAAAAACAAAATAAAATCTGAATCCTAAACTTAAAAATAAAAAATAAAACCAAAACCTAATAAATAAAGTAAAAATAAAACAAAACTAAAAAATAAAAATAAACCTAAACCTAAACAAAAAAAAACTAAAATAAAAAACCTAAACTAAAATAAATAAACTTAAAATAAATAACCTAAACTAAATAAAAAACTAATATAAACTAAAATAAATAAATATATAAACTTCCTATTGGTTTGCTTTTTTTTTAAACCCTAAACCCTAAACCCTAAACCCTAAATCCTAAACCCTAAACCCTACCTGACCCAACCTCCCTAAATCATAAACCTAAACCATAAACCCTACACTAAACCTAAACTGACCCTAACCTCTAAATCATAAACCCTAAACCCTAAACCCTAAAATTGTAAACCCTAAACTCTAAACTAACCCTCCCAAACAGACCCTAAACCTAAACCATAAATCTCTAAAACAAACCCTAAATGTGTTGACTAAACCCACCCCTAAACCCTAAACCTAAAACCCCAAACCCTAAACCAAACTCAGAAACCTAACACCTAAACTAAACCTAAACCCAAAACCCCACAAACCTAAACCCTAAAACCTAAACTTTAAAACCTTAAACCCCAAACTATAAAACTTAACCTAAACCCTAAACCCTAACCTAAACCTAAAACCAAACTCTAAACCTAAATCTAATGTAACTAAATAAATTAAAAAACAAACCTAAACCCTAAGAATGGGTAAAACCTTCATGCCAGAAATAATCTAGATATGGCGATGGAGGAAATGGCAGAGGTGGTAGTTATCATAGTAGTGGTGGGGGATCTGAGGTGCTGGTGGATATGGAGGTGGTGTTCAGAGTAGTGGTGGTCATGGAAGTGGGAGGACCGATAGAGGATACAGTCATTATGGTGGTGGAGGGAGAGATCAGGGATATGATGGTGGATCCCGCTACTCGAGAGGTCGAGGTGATCTTGATGGGAACTAGAGAAATAGAAGAACGATCAATCTGATCTAATGCTTATACAGCTGTGTCTTTATAGTAAAAACTGTTCTAGTTATCTAAGGTTTTTGATTTGCTTTATGTGTGCTCATTTTTTATCTATGTCATCACTTATGTTCTAGAAAACTGGGTGTGTTACTTGGTTGGTTAAATTGAAAAGAAGAAATGTTGAATCTAAATTAGTTCTCTATTTGAAAAAAGAAAAACCAAAATCCCAAAACCCTAAACAAAAACCTAGACCCCAAACTAAAAAAAAAAACCTAAACCTAAACTTAAAATAAAAATACAATAAACTTATACCTACACTAAAATAAACTAAACTAAAATAAATAAAACCTAAACCTAAACCTAAAATGAACTAAACCTAAACCTAAGCCTAAACTAAATAAAATAAAATAAACTAAAAATAAACTTAAACCTAAATTAAAAAATAAAAAATAAAAATAAACATAAAATAAAACTTAAAACCTAAACTTAAAAAAATAAAATTAAAACCAAAATCTAAACCTAAAAATAAAAATAAAAAATAAAACCTAAACCTAAAAAATAAAATAAAAATAAAACTAAACTAAAAGATAACCATAAACCTAAACTTAAACCAAAATAAATAAATTAAAATAAATAAACTAAACTAAAATAAATAAACTAAACTAAGTAAAAATGAAAAATAAACCTAAATAAAACTAACAAAAAAATAAAAAACTAAAATAAAAAAAATAAACTAAAAAAACTTAGACCTCGGTTTAATTTAAAAAAACACTAATCCCAAAAAACCCTAACCCAACAACCCTAAACTTACCTAAACCCTCCTAAATAAATAAATAAAACCCAAACCCTAAACTAAAATCATACCCTAAACCACAAATCCAACTGTTGAACAAAACCCAAATCCTAAACCAAAAAAGGACCTTAAACCTAAACCCTACAGAAATAAAAAAATTCTTAACCTAAAGCCCTAAAACCCTAAACTTAAACCTCCTGCTGACCCTAAACCCTAAACCTTAAACCCTGGGACCTACCATAAACCATGACCCTAAACACTAAACTGACCCTAAACCCCCCCAGACCCTACCCTAAACTCCCTACCCTCCCTAAACCCTCCCTGGACCCACCATGGACCTCTTAAAACCTAAAACCTAAACCTCTACTAAATGAAACATTAAAAAATATAATAAAAACCTAAATAAAATAACAAATTAAAACATAAAACCTAAAATAACTTAAACCTTAACCTAAACCTAAACCTATAAATAAAATATAATAAAATAAAACTAAATAAAATAAAATAAAATAAAACCTAAACATAAAATAAAATAAAGTAAATAATAAATAAAAATAAAAAACTAATAAAACCTAAAAAATAAACATAAAATAAATAATAAATAAAATCTAAACCCTAAACTAAAAAAACCCTAAACTTAAACAAAAATAAACTAAATTAAAATAAATATAACGAAAACCTAAACCTAAAATAAACTAAACCTAAACTAAAACCTAAACTAAATGAAATAAAATAAATTAAAAATAAAGCTAAACTAAAAATAAAACCTAAAAAAAACCTAAAATAAAAACCTAAAACTTAAACCTAAGAACATAACATAAAACCTAAACCTAAACCTAAAAAATAAAAAAAAATAACTAAACCTAGAAAATAAAATAAAAATAAAACTCAACTAAAATAAACCTTAATCTAAAATCTAAACTAAACTAAAATAAAAAAAACCTAGATTAAAATAAATAAACCTAAACTTAATAAACTAGACTATATAAAAATAAAAAATAAACCTAAAAAAGTAACAAATAGAATAAACTAAATAAATATAAAAAAAACTAAATAAACTAAATAAACCTAAACCTACCGATTTACTTAATTTAAAAATAAGCCATAAATCCTAAATCCTAAACCCTAAACCCTAAACCCTAAACCCTAATCCTTAAAAGCATAAACCCTAAAACCTTAAACCCTTAACCCTAAACCTTAAACCTTTCCATTAATCCTTAAACCCTAAACCCCAAACCCTAAAACTAAACCTAAAGTAACTAAATAAATTAATAAATAAACTTAAACCCTAAAACCTAATAAACCTAAACCTAAATCTAAACCCTAAGAATGGGCAAAACCTTAATGGCAGGAACATCACCGCCAACTAGTTTTAGTATAGATGTAGCGGTGGAGGCGAAGGCGGATACGGTGGTTATCGCAGTGGCGTTGGGGGATTTGGAGGCACTGGTGGATATGGAAGTGGTGGTTGGAGCAGTGGTGGCTTTCGAGGCAGAATGAGTGATGAAGGTTACAGCCATGGTGGTTGCGGAGAGAGAGATTGGTGATATGATGGTGGATCTTGCTACTCGAGAGGCCGAGATGGTTCTGATGGGAACAGGACAAACTAAAGAACTTGATCACTTCGATGGAATTATCTGCGGTAGAGATGGTTTTGCTATCTATGGTTCTTGATTTGCTCTATGCATGCACATTTTTGATCTATGTCATCGCATGTGTCTTAGAAAACTTGGTGTGTTATTTGGTTGATGAAATAAAAAAGAAGAAATGTTGAATCTCAATTTTTTCTCTGTAAAAAAAAACAAAAGACCCTAAACCCTAAACTAAAACTTAAACACTAAACCTAAAGCACAAACCCTAAATTGTAAACCCTAAAACCCTAAACCCTAAACCCTAAATCTTAAAATTGAAACCCTAAATCCTAAACCCTAAACCCTAAACCCAAAGAAGTATAAACCAAAATATAAACTAAGTAAATCCTAAAAATATAATAATAAAAAAACCTAAACCAAATTAAAACAAAAAATTTTAATTAAACTAAAATATATACTAAAACCTAAGCCTAAACCTAAACTTAAATAAATAAAAAATAAAAAATAAAAACTAAACTAAAATAAAATAAATAAAACCTAAAATAAATTAAAAATTAAAACCTAAATAAAATAAAACTAAACTTAAATAAAAAAAATAAAACCTGAAATAAAATAAAATTAAAGCTAAATAAATAACTAAACCTAAAAAAGAAACAAAAAAATAAAACCTACAAATAAATAAAAAATAAAACATAAACACTAAACACAAAAAACCTAAACCTAAAATAAAATAAAATAAACCTAAACCTAAACTAAAATAAATGAAACCTAAACCTAAACCTAAACTAAATAAAATAAATTAAAGTAAAAATAAACCTAAACCTAAACTAAAAAATAAAACCTAAAAATAAACCTAAAATAAAAACCTAAAACTTAATCTTAAGAAAATAAAATATAAACCTAAACCTAAATGTAAAAATAAAAAATAAAACTTAAACCCAAAAAAAATAAAAATAAAAACAAACCTAAATAAAAATAAAAAAATAAAATAAACAAAAATAAATAAAAAATAAACTAAGTAAACTAAATAAACCTATGCATGCTAGTTTACTTAATTAAATAAAATTTAAAACTATAAAAAATAAAAAATAAAAAAACCTTAACCCTAAACCCTAATCCCTAAAACAAACCCTAAACCTTAAACCCTAAAACCTAAAACCTAAACCTAAACTAAATAAAACCTAAAATAAAATAAATAAAAACTTAAACCAAAATAAAATAAAATAAAATAAAATAAAACCTAACTTAAACCAAAAAAAATAAATAAAAAAATAAAACCTAAACCATAAAGTAAAAAAAAAACTAAACCTAAAATAAATAAAATAAATCTAAATCTAAAACTAAATTGAAATAAACTAAACCAAAATAAAAAAAACCTAAACCTAAACCCTAAACTAAATAAAATAAAATAAAGTGAAAATAAACCTAAACCTAAACTAAAAAATAAAACCTAAAAATAAACCTAAAATAAAAACGTTATTAGCAACCTAAAAAAAAAAAAATAAAAAACCTAAACCTAAAATAAAAAGTAAAACCTAAACTTAAAAAATAAAATAATAATAAAACTAAACTAAAAAATAAACATAAACCTAAACCTAAACCAAAAAATAAACTAAAATAAATAAACTTATAATAAATAAACTAAAATAAATAAAAATAAAAAATAAATCTAAATAAAAATAAAAAAAATTAACTAAAATAAAAAATGAATAAACTAAATAAACATAATCCTACCAGTTTATTTAATTTACAAAAAAAAAATCCTAAACACTAAATCCTAAATCTTAAACCCTAAATCCTAAACTCTTCCCTGACCTACCCTAGCCCTTGACCCTAAACCCTAAGCTAAAACCCTACACTAAACCCTAAACCCTAAACCCTAAACCACTAAACCCCAAAACCCTAAACCTTACCCACTTATAACCCTAAACCTATAACCTTAAATCCTAAACCAAAAACTCTATACCCTAAAACCCTAAACCCTAAATGCTAAACCCAAAAACCTGACTATCAACCCTAAAACCTAAACTCTAAACCATAAATTGTAAACTCTAAACCCTAAATCCTAAACCCTAAATAGTAAATCCTAAACCCCAAACCCTAAACCTAAACCTAAAGTAATGAAATAAATTTTAAAGAAAACCTAAAACTTAAGAATGGGTAGAACCTTGATGGTATTCCTCTGAGCTATAAAAGGATCCTAGCTAGAACCAAAGAAAAAAAATTCATGCTCTATTTTATGCCAATCTTGTTAGTTACATTCATTTTAGAGGCTATAAATTTATGGCTAAAAAATTGGTTATCATTCTGCCTGACTTTTACTGTTATAAGAGAGCAATGATTAACCATTGGATCAAACCCAAAGAAAATTTGATTAAAGTGAATACTGATGGTTCTATTGCTTCCAATAAATATGGCTGTGGTGGTATTCTTAGGGATTATAAAGGTACTATCATTTATGCTTTTGCCGATCCTCTTAAAGCCTATTCTGTTATCTATGCTGAGCTTATGACTGTCAATAAAGCTATTGAAAATTATTTGAATAAAGGTTTCCTCAACATCTGGATTGAAATTGATGCACTTTTGCTTCTTGACATGCTAAACTCTAATATAACAATAAATGTTGATTTATTTTATCTTCTTAATCATACTAAAAATCATCTTTCTCAAGTTTGTTATAAAATTTCCCATATCCTTCTTGAAGGTAATGCTTATGCAGATTTCTTGGCTACTTTTGGTGCCAACTTAACTGATTTCACTTTATTTGATAAAAATAATTTGCCTAAACTTTTAAGGGGTTTGGTCAATCTGGATAACCCTAGATTACCTTATCTCATATTATAATTTTCTTGGCTTGGTTTTTTTGAGTTGGTTTTTGATGAGTCATTGCTTTTGGTTCCCCTTTATTAAACCAAATTTGGGTTGTGGACATTTGCTTATTTTCACTCTTGGGCCTATGTAGGGTTTTATTTTTGAGCACTTGCTTTTAGGTTGGCCTGATGGTTGCTACCAAGTGGTTCCTATTTCTTTTGCCTAGGTTATTTTCATTTTTTTTGGTCTAGTGGTTGTTGTTTGTCTGGCTGGTTGATTATTGTTGCTTGGTTATTTTTGGTGACCTTCATTTGGGTGGTGTCTTTGCCTGCTATTTTTTGTATGGGGTTTGCCATATCTCTGGGCTAGTTTCTTCCTTAACTGAGTTAGATTTTTTGCTACTATGGTGGTTGGCTGGCTAGCTGGGTTAGCTAGTTTATCCACTTCTGTTGCTGGCAGATCGGAGGGGCTGCTAGTGGTTTAATTTTGGATTGGATTTGGCAAGGTGGAATTTATTAATTGACTGTTATTTCTTCTTTTTTTGTGGATTGGGTTTTGGTGGTCAATTTTACTGGTTTGGGTTTGTTTCTTTTGGTTGTTATTTCAGCCTCTTCCTATAATGGTCTTCCTCTCTTGGCTACAGCTACTTTTGTTTTTGCTGTAATTTTTGGTTGGCTGGTTAAATACTGTTTAGTGGCTATTATTTTGCTTTGAGATCTAGTGACTTGGTTTGGTGTATTGTTGCCTAACTTAGCTGTGGTTATGATGCTTGCCCTCATTAATATCTCTCCTACTTTTTGTTGTTAGCTTTAGTGATGTTCCTATTATATTTTTGCTCCTCTTGATGGATGGATTTTAGTCTATCATACTTGTCTTTTCTCATTTTTGTTTTGGCTAGCAATTCACCTCACCTGGATCAAAATTTCTGCTGCTTTGGTTGGGTTTTATGGATGCTGTTGTTTGCTTCTACCCTTTTCATGGTTGTCTTGGGTTGTTTTGGCATGATGGATGTTGTTGGTCATTTCATAGATTTGGATTTTTTTGCTACTGTCGTGGTTGGCTGGGAGGCTATGTTGACTTGCTAGGTTGGTTGGCTATTTTGGTTGGCTAGGTTGGTTGGATGGGTGGCTATTTTGGCCTTCCTTTCCTGCTCTGTTAGTGACATGTTGGTTGGCCTGCTCCTGCTATGGTTCTCTTCTCTTGGTTGCTGCTGCTTCCCTTTTTTTGGTTTGGGTGATAGCCTTGCTGCTTTTCCTATTTACTTGTGGAGGACATGTGTTCTTATGTTTTTTTTCTTTTTGTTCTTTGTTTTTTTCTGTTTGTGTTGTTAAGGTTATGATGCTTGCTCCCATTGATGTTGTTGTTCCTCTTTGGTGGTAGCTTTGGTGGTGTTCCTACTGTACTGCTACTGTCCTCGATGGTTGGTTGATTTTCTACCTTATTGGGCTTATTTGTTTTGGTGGCTTTGCGGTTGGCTATAATGTCAGCTGCTTGGAGGAATTTGTAGCCTTGCAGGATGATGGACTTGGGATGATGGGCTACAAGAGGTATCTATGATGGCCTAGATGTTTCCCTCTCTATCTTCTTTTATATGTAATTGTAACCCTTCTTCAAGTTTGGATGCTTACATATAGTGTTGCTACTTGAGATGATTGTAACTGAGCCTTTTCTTTACTTTGCTCCTTTTCTTTGCTCATACTCTTTATGCTTGCTTAATTGTACTCATCCTTTCATTAGTATGTTGCAGATTTCTTTTATAGGTTGGGAGAATCTTGCAGGTGGATCTAGCTGGTATCAAAAGGACCTAGTGAATGTTGTTGTTGTGCACATGGATCTAGTTGTTGCTAATTTGGTTTTGCTTTTTCTTTCGTTGTCATTTTTTTCTTATATTATTGGAATAGTTAGGGGGTTTATCTCTTTAGGACTTATTGTAGCTCTTTGAGCATTAGTTTAGAGATTTACCCCCGTTAAAGACTTTGTACTTTTCTTTGTGGCAATAAAATCCCCTTAATTTCCTTAAAAAAAGAAGAACCTAAACCCTAAGAATGGGCAGAACCTCGACGCCAGGAACATCACCGTAAACCAGGCTCAATCTAGATATAACAATGGGGGAAAAGGCAGAAGTGGCGATCATTGTAGTGGTGGTGGGGTATCTAGAGGTGCTGGTGGATATGGAGGCCGCGGTCGGAGTTGTGCTGGTTATGGAGGCGAGAGGAGCGACGGAGGTTACAGCCATGGTGGTGGTGGAGGGAGAGATTGGGGATATGATGGCAGATTCCACTACTCGAGAGGCTGGGGTGGTTCTGATCGAAACTGGAGAAACTTAAAATGACTGATCTGATCTGCTGCTTATTTAATTTGTCTTTGCAGTAGAGACGGTTCTAGTTATCTATGGTTTTTGATTTGATCTATGCATGCACATTTTTTATATATGTCGTCTCTTGTGTTTTAGAAAACTTGGTGTGTTACTTGGTTAATGAAATTGAAAAGAAGAAATGTTGAATTTGAACTTGTTCTTTATTAAAAAAAAATCAAAACCCTAAACCCTAAAAAAAATCCTAAACCCTCAACTAAACCTGAACCCTAAGCACTTAACCCTGAAAAGCTAAAAACCTAAACCTAAACTAAATAAAATAAAATAAAAACCTAAACTAAAATAAAATTAAAAATTAAAAAAAATAAAAACCTAAACTAAAACATAAACCTAAACCTAAAAACAAAATAAAAAATAAAAAAAAATAAAAACTAAACTAAAATAAAATAAATAAAAACTTAAACTAAATTAAAAAATAAAAAACATAAATAAAATAAAAACCAAACCAAAAATAAAAATAAAATAATACTAAAATAAAATAAAATAAAAACTAAATAAAAACCAAAACCTAAAAAGTAAACCTAAAATAAAAACTAAAATTAAATAAAAAATAAAACTAAACCCTAAACTTAAAAAAAGACTAAACCTAAAATAAAAATAAAATAAACCTAAACTAAAATGAACAAAACTAAAATAAATAAAACCTAAACCTACACCTAAAATAAAGTAAACCTAAACATAAATCTAAACCCTAAATAAAATAAAACAAACTAAAAATAAACCTAAACCTAAACTAAAATGTAAAACCTAAAAATGAACCTAAAATAAAAACCTAAAACCGGAACCTTAAAAAATAAAATAAAAACCTAAACCTAAACCTAAAAATAAAAAATTAAACCTAAACCTTAAAAAAAGCTAAACTAGAAAAACTAAAATTAAAAAACATAAAATAAATAAACTAAAATAAAAAATATAAACTAAAATAAAGAAAATATAAAATAAATAAACTAAATTAAATAAAATAAAAAATAAAATAAACTAAAATAAATAAAAAATAAACTAAATAAACCTAAACCTACCAGATTACTTAATTTTTAAAAAAATTAAAAAAATTTAAAAAATTTTTAAAAAAGACACCTAACCTTAAACCCTTAACCTTAAACCTAAAACCTTAAACCCTAAACTCTAAACCATAAAATCCTAAACCCTAAAACCCTAAATCCTAAATCCTAAACCCTAAACCCTAATCCCTAAAACCTAAAACCTACAACCCTAAACCCTTAACCATAAAATGGAAAACCTAAATCCTAAACCCTAAAAACCTGAAAACCTAAACCTAAACTAAATAAAACAAAAAAATTAAAATAAATAATAAAACTGAAGCCTTAAAAAAAGCAAAATAAAATAAAATAAAGCCAAAACTAAAACTAAACCTAAACCTAAACCTAAACTTAAAATTTAAATAAATAAAAAATAAAATAAAATAGAATAAAATAAATGAAAATCTAAACTAAACAAAAAAATAAAATAGACCTAATAATAAAAAACCTAAATAAAATAAAAATTAAATGTAAAATAAAAATAAAATAAACCTAAAACAAAATGAAATAAAAACTAAATAAAAATCTAAACCTAAAAAAGTAAACATAAAAATAAATAAAAAATAAAACCTAAACCCTAAATTAAAAAAAACTTGAACCTAAAATAAAAAAATAAACAAAATAAAATAAACCTAAACCTAATCTAAAATAAAATAAACTAAAATAAATAAAATCTAAACCTAAAATAAACAAACTTATACCTAAACTAAACAAATTAAAAAAACTAAAAATAAACTTAAACCTAAACATAAAAAGATAACCTAAAAATAAACCTAAAATAAAAACCTAAACCTAAAAAAATAAAATAAAAACCTAAACCTTAACCTAAAAATAAATATTAAAACCTAAACACAAAAAATAAAATAAAAATAAGAGTGAACTAAAAAATAAACATAAACCTAAACCTAAACCTAAAAAATAAACTAAAATAAAAAACCTAAACTAAAATAAATAAACCTAAAATAAATAAACTAAATTATATAAAAATAAAAATAAACCTAAATAAAAATAAAAAATAAAATAGACTAAAATATATAAAAATTAAACTAAATAAACCTAAACCTACTAATTTACTTAATTTAAAAAAAAAACCTAAATCTTAAATCCTAAACCCTAAAACCTAAGTCTTAAAGCATGATCCCTAAACCCTAAACCTTAAAAAACCCAACCTACCCTAAACCTACAACACCTAACCTCTAAACCTAAAACAACCCAAACTCTAAACCCTAAACCATAAACCCTAATCTAACCCTAAACCCTAAACCACACCCTAAACCTTAAACCCAACCCTAAACCCTACAAAACCCCAACCCAACCCCAACCCAAACCTTAAACTAAACCTAAACCTAAACCCTAACCCTAAACCCTAAACACTATAAGTAGAAAGCCTAAACCCCTAAACCCTAACCCTGAACCCCAAACTCTAACCCTGAACCCCAAAACCTAAACCTAAACCTAAAGTAATTAAATAAATTAAAATAAACCTATACCGTATAACCTAATAAAACTAAACCTTATGAATGGGAAAAACCTTGAAGGCAGAATAATCAACATCATCCAAGCTCAATCTAGATCTGGCAGTGGAGGAGATGGTGGAGGTGGCAGTTATCGTAGTGGTGGTAGGGGATCTGGAGGTGCTGGTGGATATGGAGGAGGGCGGAGGTTACTGACCATGGTGGTGGCAGGGGAGATCTAAAATATAATGGTGGATCATGCTAGAGGCGTGGTTCTACTAGGCTGGAGAAATTGAAGAAGCAGAGATCCAATTTGTGCTTATGAACTGTATTTATATTACGATGATTCTAATATCTAAGGTTTTGATTTGCTCAATGCGCTCATTTTTTTATCTATGTCATGTCATGTTGGATAACTTGGTGTGTTACTTGGTTTATGAAATTGAAAAGAAGAAATGATGAATCTCAATTTATTCTCAATTAAAAAAACCAAAAATTGTAAACCTTAAACTAAAATTTGAACCCTAGACCAAAAACTTGAAACATAAACCCTAAACCATGGACCTTAAAAATCCTAAACCTTAAACCCTAAACCCTAAACACTAAACCCTAAACCATAAACCATAAAACCTTAAACCCTAAATCCTAAACACTAAACCTAAAAAAATAAAATAAAAACCTAAACCTTAACCTAAAAATAAATATTAAAACCTAAACACAACAAATAAACTAAAAATAAGACTGAACTAAAAAATAAACATAAACCTAAACCTAAACCTAAAAAATAAACTATAATAAAAAACCTAAACTAAAATAAATAAACCTAAAATAAATAAACTAAATTATATAAAAAAATACCTATAAAAAAAATAAAAAATAAAATAGACTAAAATCTATAAAATTAAACTAAATAAACCTAAACCTACTAATTTTAATTTAAAAAACCTAAATCTTAAATCCAAACCTAGGCTTAAAGCGTGATCCTAATCCCTAAACCTTAAAACTAACCTCACCCTGACCCAAACCTACCACAACCACAACCTAAAACAAAAAAACCAAACCCTAAACCCTAAACCTAAACCCTAATACTAACCCGACCCTACTAAACCCAAACCTAAACCCTAAACCCTCTTAAACACTAAACCCTAAAAACCTTAAACCCTAAACTAACCCTAAACCTTAAGCTAACCTTACTAAACCCTAACCCTAAACCCTAAACACTATAAGTAGAAAGCCTAAACCCCTAAACCCTAACCCTGAACCCCAAACTCTAACCACAACCTAAACCTAAACCTAAGTAATTAAAATTAAAATAAACTTATGTATAACCTAATAAAACTAAACCTTAAGAATGGGAAAACCTTGAAGGCAAAAAATCAACATCAAGCTTCCGATCAGGTGGGGAGAAGGTGGAGGCGGCGGTTATCGTAGTGGTGGTAGGGGATCTGGAGGTGCTGGTAGATATGGAGGGAGGAGGGACGGAGGTTACAGTCATGGTGGTGGCCGAGGGAGAGATCTAAAATATAATGGTGGATCATGCTACTCGAGAGGCCGGGGTGGTTCTACTAGGAATTGGAGAAATTGAAGAATGAGAGATCCAATTTATTACTTATGGAACTGTGTCTTTATATTAGAGATGATTCTAATTATCTAAGGTTTTTGATTTGCTCAATGCGAGCTCATTTTTTATCTATGTCATCACTTGTGTCTTGGATAACTTGGTGTGTTACTTGGTTTATGAAATCGAAAAGAAGAAATGATGAATCTCAATTTATTCTCTATTAAAAAAAACCAAAAATTGTAAACCTTAAACTAAAACCTGAACCCTAGACCAAAAAGTTGAAACATAAACCCTAAACCATGGACCTTAAAAAGCCTAAACCTTAAACCCTAAACCCTAAACACTAAACCCTAAACTAACCATAAAACCTTAAACCCTAAATCCTAAACCCTAAACCCTAATCCCTAAACACTAAATCTAAACTAGAAACCATAAAACCCAACCCTAATCCCTAAACCCAAAACCCTAAAACTGCAACCCACAAACCCTAAAACCCAAACCTTAAACCCAAAACTTAAATAAACCTAAATTAAATAAAACCAATAAAATAAATAAATTAAAAAACTTAAATAAAATAAAAAATAAAATAAAATAAAAACATAATCCTAAACCTAAAAATAAAATAATTAAATAAAAATAAATTAAAATAAAATAAATAAAAACCTAAATTATTCAAAAAATAAAATAAACCTAAGAATAAAAAACCTAAATAAGATAAAAACTAAATGTGAAATAAAAATAAAAAAACCTAAAATAAAATGAAAAAACTAAATAAAATGGTAAAACAAAAAAATAAACCAAAAAATAAATAAAAAATAAATCGTGAACCCTAAACTAAAAAAAACTAAACCTAAAATAAAAATAAAATAAACAAAATAAAATAAACCTAAACCTAAACTAAAATAAACTAAACTAAAATAAATTAAACCTAAATACCTAAACTAAATAAAATAAAATAATTTAAAAATAAATCTGAACCTAAACTAAAAATAAAACCTAAATAATAAAATAAAACCTAAAACCTAAGCCTAAAAAATAAAATAAAATCTAAACCTAAACTTAAAAATAGAAAATAAAACCTAAACTTAAAATAAATTAAATAAACTAAGCTTAAAAAATAAGCATTAATCTAAGCCTAAACCTAAAAAAGTAAACTAAAATAAAAGACCTAAACAAAAATAAATAAACTAAACTAAATTAAAATAAAAAATAAACTAAAATAAAAATGAAAAATAAATTAAACTAAAATAAATAAAAAATAAACTAAATAAAACTAAACAATTTTACTTAATTTAAAAAAATATATAAAGAAAATAAAAAAATAAAAAAACCTAACCCTAAACCTAAACATTAACACTAACCCTAAACACTAAACCCTACACCTTAAAACCATAAACCCTAAATGTTAAACCCTAAACCTAAACCATGAAATCATAAACCCTAAAACCCTAAACCCTAAACCTAAACCCTAAACCCTAAAACCTGAACACTAAACCCTAAACCCTAAACCCCAAACCCTAAACCTAAATCTAAAGTAACTAAATAAATTAAAAAATAAACCTAAACCCTAAATCCTAATAAACCTAATCCTAAAGCTAAACTTAAACCCTAAGAATGGGTAGAACCTTGATGAAAAGAACATCACCATCAACTAGGCTCAATCTAGATCTAGTAGTGGAGGCGAAGGCGAAGGTAGCTGTTATCATAGTGATGGTGGGGAATATGGAGGTGATGGTGGATATGGAGGTGGTAGTTAGAGCAGTGGTGGTTATGGAGGTGGGAGGAGCGACGAAGGTTACTGCTGTGGTGGCGGCAGAGGAAGAGATCGAAGATATGATGCTGGATCCCGCTACTCGAGAGGCCGAGGTGATTCTGATGGGAATTGGAGAAACCGAAGAACGGCTGATCCGATCTACTACATATGGAACTATGTCTTTATATTAGAGATGGTTTTAGTTATCTAGGGTTTTTGATTTGCTCTATGCGTGATCATTTTTTATCTATGTCGTTGCTTGTGTCTTAGGAAACTTGGTGTGTTACATGGTTGATGAAATCGAAAAGAAGAAATATTGAATCTGAATTTATTCCTTGTTAAAAAAAATCTAAAAACCTAAATCCAAAAAATAAAACTTGAACCGTAAGCCTAAACCCTAAACCCTAAACCCTAAACCCTAAAATTAAAAAATAAAAAAAATAAAAAAACCTAGCCCAATACCTTAATCTCTAAACCCTAAAACATACAACCCTAAACCCCTAAAACCCGAACCCAAAACCCTAAAAACCTAAAAAACCTAAACCTAAATAAAACCTAAAAAATAAAAAAATAAAACTTAAATAAAATAAAACTAAAACTAAAACCTAAACTTAAAAATAAATTTAAATAAGAAATAAAAATTAAACTAAAATAGAGTAAATAAAAACCTAAAATAAACTAAAAAATAAAATAATCAAAAAAATAAATAAATAACCTAAATAAAATAAAAACTAAGCGAAAAATAAAAATAAATCCAAACTAAAATAAAATAAACTAAAACTAATTAAAAACCTAAACCTAAAAAATAAACCTAAAATTAAATAAAAAATAGAACCTAAACCTTAAACTAAAAAAAAACTAAACCTAAATTAAACTAAAATAAATAAAACCTAAGCCTAAACCTAACATAAACTAAACCTAAACCCTAAACTAAATCAAATAAAATAAACTAAAAAAAACATAAACCTAAACTAAAAAAATAAAACCTAAAAATAAAATTAAAATAAAAACCTAAAATTTAAACCTAAAAAAAACAAAAAAAAAACCTAAACCTAAACCTAAAAAAAAAACCTAAACCTAAAAAATAAAATAAAAATAAAACTAAACTAAAAAATAAACATAAACCTAAACCTAAAAATAAAAAATAAACTAAAATAAAAAGCCTAAACTAAAATAAAAAAACCTAAAAGAAATAAAAGAAACTTAATAAAATAAAAAATTAAATTAAATGAAAATAAAATTTAAAATAAACTAAAATAAGTGAAAAATAAACCAAATAAACTAAAAGAACCAAAACATACCAGTTTACTTAATTTAAAAATAAACCTTAACTAAAACCTAAACCCTAAACCTAAACCCTAAACCCTTAAAAAAATTTAAAAAACTAACACTAAACCCTAACCCTAAACCCTAAAACTAACCTTAAACCCTAAACCCTAAACCCTTAATCCTAAGGCCCTAATCCCCAAACCCAAAATCCAAAACCTTTAACTTAAAACCCTAAAATAAAAAAAACAAAAAAAAATAGAAGTAACCCAAACCCTAAACCCTAAAACTTAAAACTAACCCTAAACCCTAAACATTAAACCTACAACACTAACCTAATAATAAACTTAACTCCTAAACTAAACCCTAAAAATCCCTTAACCCTAAACCCTAAACCCTAAAAGCATAAACTCTAAAACCTAAATCATAAAATAAAATAAATCAACTTAAACATACTAATTTGCTTAATTAAAAAAAAAATCCTAAACCCTAAACCCTAAAACTAACCCTAAATGCTAAACCCTAAACCCTAAAACCTAAAAAACCCTAAACCCTAAAACCTAAACCCTAAACCCTAAACCCTAAACCCTAACCCTAAATGTTAAACCCTAAAAGCATAAACCCTAATATCCTAAACACTAAACTGTAAATCCTAAACCTTAAACCCCAAACCCTAAACCTAAACCTAAAGTAATTAAATAAATTAAAAAATTAACCTTTGCCCTAAAACCTAATAAACCTAAACCTAAACCCTAAGAATGGGTAGAACCTTGACAGCAGGAACATCATCGTCAACCAGGCTCAGTCTAGATCTAGCGGTGGATGCAAAGGCGGAGTTAGCAATTATTGTAGTGGTGCTGGGGAATCTAGAGGTGCTTGTGGATATGGAGGTGATGGTGGGAGCAGTGGTGGTAATGTAGGTGGGAAAAGTGACGGAAGTTTCAACTGTGGTGTTGGCGGAGGGAGAGATCATGGATATGATGGTGGATCCAACTACTCAAGAGGTCGGGTGGTTGGGGAATTAGAAACCATAAGAACGATCAACTGATATGTCGCTTCTAGAATTGTGTCTTTATAGTAGAGATGGTTATCTAAGATTTTGATTTGCTTTATGTGTGCTCATTCTTGATCTATGTTGTCTCTTATGTCTTACAAAACATGGTGTGTTACTTGATTGATGAAATCAAAAATAAGAAATGTTGAATCTGAATTTGTTCTCTATTAAAATAAATTCCAAAAACCCTAAGCCCTAATCTTAAACATAAACCCTAAACATAAAACCTAAACCCTATATCCTAAACCCCAAACCCTAAAACTAACCCTAAACTCTCAAACCTAAACCTATAACACTAAACCTACAACCCTAAACCCTAAACCCTAAACCCTAAAACCAAACCCTAAACCTACTCCTAAACCTAAACTAAACCCTAAACCCTAAACCCTAAAACCTAAAACCTAAACCTTGCCCTAAAGTAAACTAAAAAATAAACCTAAACCTTAAAACCTAATAAACTAAACCTAAACCTAAATTCCTAGTAAGCTGAGACATCACATTGACTATGTCCCGCTTTGTTCACACCGCCAAACCCACTTTTGCCGAGTCATCACCTCATGCTCAGCATTTTCCCTCTTTTTGGCATTTTGTTGCTACTTGACAATTTTTTGGTGTGATTCTCACTGGATTCTTACTTGAATTGATGGCCATTGGCCACTATCATATTTTACTTGGAGTAATACCTTGGCCTGGCATCTTCCCCGATGATTCCATGAGTGAAACTGACAGATCCAATGGATCCTAGTAGGGAATCAAATACCTTGGCTTCGTCTACTTTGAAATCATTCAAAGACATCCTCACTAGTTAGGATAGTTATTCATGTGAGTCCCTGGAACTTATTTTGACTTCTTTTTTCTTGTGGTTATGTGCTTTGATCTGATTATGGAAAAGCTTGCTAAGCCATTTGAATTCACTTTAGTTGGAAAGTTTACTCTTTGTAGGCTAAATCTAGGAAACATTCGCTCTTCCTTTCACAGTCTGAAACTTTTAGGTGCTTTTTTGATTGGTTTAATTAATCCCCACCACATTTTTGATTTAGTTAACAAATGATTTGGATTACTCACATATTATTGCTCATCATTCTTATTTTGTTTTCAATTGTCAAATGAGGTTGTTGAAATGGACTCCACTATTTGATATTAGGGAAGAATCCCCAATCATTATGGTTTGGATTTCTCTCCCAATATATGCAATTCATTTCGTTAATCATCGCCTTCCATTTTGTAGGTGCTTTATTTGGTCGGCCATTTCCAAATTGATCAGCAATGGTTGAAATCTTGACCTTCTATTCGAATCCTTATTGAATTGGACATTACGAAACATCAAGAAATTTGATTGTGATTTGAAAATTATGGTTATATCTGAAAGTTGACTTTGAAAATTTTCCTATCTTTTATTCTCATTGTAAAATTCCACGGGCATAATTTTGAATGTTTCATTTTGCATGCTCACCTAAAAGAAGAAATTTATTAAGGAAACTATTGTTCTAACCCTAGGTGACCTTAAATATCAAAAGTTAATTGAAAAAGAATTCATAGAATGTTCCTAATAAGGCTATTTTACCTCTTATTTCTTCTATGCAATTGAAGGTTTCTAATATGGAAAATAATAATTTCTCTAAACTTTTGAATGATAATTTATTTCCTCTGAGTCAATCCTTGCATCCTTACCAGTTTTGATTGATGAAAATGAAGCTTTAATTGAAAATATTAATGGTGATATCAATGTTATGCATCATTTGAATTCATTGGAGAAAATGGCCTTGGTTTCTCATGATATTCAATTTTAAAAACTTGACTTTACTTTAGTTCAAGATGATTTAAATTCTTAAAAAGATTTGGTTTTGTCTAATAATCTAGGTATCAAAGAACAAGGGCTAAAATGTTCACACTTTCCTTCTTAATAAATCTATTTTGGCTCCCTCACTTGCTATACCCAATGCTCATTTGCCTTTAATGAATTCTAATGGCTTGGAAGAAGGAGAACTCACTTCTATACATGATACTTTTCCTAAATATATGACTAATGCTGCTAAATCCTTCTCGAATGATGATTCTATGGGAAAAGGATATTGTTTCCAAAGTTATCATGCTAAAAAGAAAACAAATGTTAAAAAATTCCCTCCCAAATTGTCCAATTACACTAGATTTACTGCAACCTCCCTCTCCTCCCTAAATTAACCTCTTCTTAATCCCTTTTTTTTTTATTTAATGTTTAATTTTCTTATTTAGAATGTTAGAGGGATTGGTACCCACTCTATTTGTAACCATATTAGAAACCTTTATATTGATAATATTTCTTTACTTATTATTTTGAGCCTTTTATTCATGCAAACAAAATTAACCATGTTGATAGAATAATCAATTTCAATAAATTTTTCTCTAATGTTAGTAATAAAACTTGGTGTTTTTAGAAAAATTTTGTGGAGGTTTTGATTCCTGATGATTTCCAACATGTTGTCAATACTCAAATATCTTATGGTGACTATTTTGCATTGGGCTCTTTTGTCTATGCATCTTGTAATATATGGTAGAAATCTTCTTTGGGAAAATTTAAAGAATTTGGCTACCTCTATTAATAAATGTTGGTTTGTTGGTGAGGATTTCAACACCATTTTATTTTCTTCTAAACGAAGCGGTGGTTGCTCTCTTAATATTCATTCCATGGAAGAATTTTCCAATATGATCCCTTATTGTAATTTGATTGATATTGGCTTTAAGGGTTCAAATTTTACTTGGCAAAACTCTAGACTTTTGCAAAGGATGGACCAGAAACTTTTTAATACTCATTGAATTACTCAATGGCCTATTACTTCTATCAATCATTTAAGTAGAACCTTATTGGATCATGCTCCTTTTTTGGTTACTATTAAAGATAACTCTAAAAGATTAAAAAATTTCTCTCATTTTAGATTTTAGAACATGTGGATTCAACATATTAATTTCTTTAATGCCATAGTTAACCATTGGAAAGCTCCCTTACATCCTAATAATTCAATTACAGGAATGATTAGTTTAAGCTTAAAGACTTAAACAAAATCGGGTTGGTGGAACAAGCATTATTTTAAAACCATTTTGCTAATATCAAAGAAATGGAAAAATTGGTTTGTTATCTTGAAGTCTCTATTTGGTCTGATCTTACTAAGATTAAGGACTTGAATGGGGTGAAAGATAAACTTATTAATTTTCAAAATATGGAAGAGACTTATTGGTGCCAAAAAGGTACTAGCAAACATATTGTGGATGGTGATAGAACTACTAGATATTTCCATGCTTTAGTTAATAAAAAGAGAGCTTTAAATAATATTCAAAAAATTAATGATGACAATGGAGAATTGATTATGGAGAATAATGATTTTAAGGATTCGTCCATTAACTGCTTTAGAAATATGCTTAATAAGAGTTGCTCTTATGAAGTTATTTCTAAATCACACTTGATTCCTTCTATTATAACCAATAATGATAATGATTTGCTTACTATTGTACCTAATGAAGAGGAAATTTTTAAAGCTCTTAATAGCATGAACATAGATTTTGTTACTAGTCCGGAGGGTTTCACTACTTAATTTTTTTCAAAAATGCTGGTCTATTATTAAAAATGATTTCATTGAGGCAATGGTTGATTTTTCTAATGGTAATCCTTTTTCCTAGATATTTTTCTAGCACTTTTATTGTTCTCATGCCTAAGAAAGATAATCCATACTATTGGAGTAATTTTAGACCTATTAGTCTTTCCAAATTTCTAACCAATAGGCTCAGTCCTTTACTTCATAGCATTATCTCTCTAAACCAACTTGGTTTTGTTAGAGATATATCTATTTCTGATAATATTCTGCTTGCTCACCAATTAATTCAGGAGTTATATGCTAAGACTAGAGGTGGCAACATTATGTTCAAATTAGATATTACCAAAGCTTTTGATAATATATCTTGGGATTTTCTTATCCATATTTTGAATTTATTTGGGTTTACTGATAAATTTATCTTTCTTATTAAAAATTATATTAATAATGCTTGGTTTTCTATTTTGCTTAATGGAGATGCCTTGGGCTTCTTTCCTTCTTCTCTTGGCCAAAGATAAGGGGATCCTCTATCTGTTGCATTATTTATTATTATTGATGAGTACTTATCTAGGAGCATCAAAGATTTATTCTTAACCAATCCTAGTATGTATTATAGAACTCTTGGTGGTCTTCTTGTTTCTCATTTAAGCTTTGTAGATGATTTCATTATTTGTTGCAATACTTTTATTCATCATATCAAGAATCTCAAGATTTTTTAAATAAATTTGGTAGAGAAAGTGGTCTATCTATCAATGATAACAAAAGTTGTTTTATTACTTCTTCAAGCATCAGCAATAATAAAATTAATCAAATCCTACATATCACTAACTTTAAACATCAACACCTTCCTCTTTATTACTTGGGTGCTCCTCTTTTTAAAGGTCCGAAATGATCCCATTTTTTGATGAGTTAATTCAAAAGTTTTAAATAAAATTTCTATTTGGGAATTTCATTTACTTTCCTTTGGTGGTAGGCTCACTATTCTTAAAAGCACTCTCAATTCAATGCCTCTTTATTTGATTCAAACTATTATCCCCGCTAATGCTACTCTTATCAGAATTGATCGCTTGCTTAATAAATATTTTTGTGGATCCAATAATTCTACTAAAAGAATGCATTGGACTTCCTAGTGTAAATTTTATGGTCCCTTGGGTGAAGGTGGCCTTATTTGCAAACCAATTTATGAAGCTATTATTGTCTTCTCTCATAAGCTTTAGTGGAATTTTAGAAAGAATGGTAGCCATTGGGCTAATTTTATGATGAAAAAAAATTGCCAAGGTAAACACCCTCTTATTTGTGCTTATAAAGTTGGTGACTCTCCGGTTTGGAAATGGATTTTCTCCATTAAATGGGTTGTTGAACCCTTAATATCTTGGGGTATTCATTCAAGTTCTTCTTTCATTTGGAAAGACAATTGGATTGCGAATGGCTCTATTGACTCCCTTTTATTTACCCACTCTACTGCAGCTATCAAAGTTAACTCTTTCTAGCATAATAACAATAGAAACAAATACAAACTTGAGAATTATATCCCTATTTCTCTTTTAGATAACTTTAGAAATATCCCTATTTTCTCTAACAAACCTGACCAAATTCTCTTTAAGCTTTCTTACAATGGTGATTTTGTTCTTAAAGTGGTTTGGAATTTTACTAGAGATAAGAAAAACTCCTCTAATTTTTCATTAAACTTTGGAACAATATCATTCCCATTTCTTATTTGGTTTTAGCTTGGAGGATTTTGAATAACTTTATTCTTGGAGACTCTTTGTTCTAGAATAAAGGGTTTTATTTTCCTTCAAAGTGCCATTGTTACTTTTATATTGAAAATGTTAATCATGTTTTTATCAATGGTGCTATTGCTTCAAAATTATGGTTATGGTATGATGATTTATTTAATACTAACAACTTTCATGGCTCTCTTTCCATATATCAACTTGTTGAAGTCTTTTTCCAAAAAATTGTGAAAGGTCATATCAAAGATCTAGTTGTTATAACCTTTATCTGGTTCATCTAGATGGACAAAAATGATGCTAAATATCATGGTATTCCTATGATCCATAAAAGGATCCTGGCTGGAACCAAAGAAATAATTCTTGCTTCGTTTTATGCCAATCTTGTTAGTAACATTCATTTTAGAGGCTATAAATTTGTGGCTAAAAATAGGGTATCATTCTACCTGATGTTGACTGTTATAAGAGAGCTATGATTATCCATTGGATAAAACCCAAAGAAAATTTGATTAAAAGTTATCTTGATGGTTCTATTTCTTCCAAAAAATATGGCTATTGTGGTATTCTTAGGGATTCTAAAGGTACTATCATTTGTGCTTTTTCCTATCCTCTCAAAGCTTGTTCTGTTATCTATGCTAAGCTTATGGCTGTCAATAAAGCTATTGAAATTTGTTTGAATTAAGGTTTCTCAACATCTGGATTGAAGTTGATGCGCTCTTGCTTCTTGACATGCTAAACTTTAATAGAATAGGAAATGCTAATTTTTTTTCTCTTCTAAATCATACTAAAAATCTTCTTTCCAGAGTTTCTTATAAAATTTTTCATATCCTTCGTGAAGGTAATGCTTGTGCTGATTTCTTGGATACTTTAGGTGCCAACTTAACCATTTTGACTTTATTTGATAATCAAAATTTGCCTAAACTTTTAAGGGGTTTGGTCAATCTCGATAACACTAGATTACCTTATCTCAAATTATAATTTTTTTGTCTTGGTTTTTTCAGTTGGTTTTTGATGAGCCTTTGCTTTTGGTTCCCCTTTGTTAAACCCTCTTTGGGTTGTGGCCATTTTCTTAATTCACTCTTGGGCCTATGTAGGGTTTTATTTCTGAGCTCTTGCTTTTGGGTTGGCCTAGTGGTTGCTACCTAGTGGTTCCTATTTTTTCTGCCTATGTTGTTTTGGTTTTTTCGATCTGGTGGCTGCTGTTTGCCTGGCTGGGTGACTATTATTGCTTGGTTATTTTGGTGACCTTCATTTGGGTGGCATATTTGCCTACTATTTTTTGTATGGGGTTTGCCATATCTCTGGACTAGTTGCTTCCTTAACTAAGTTGGATTTTTTGTTACTGTGGTGGTTGGCTGGGTGGCCTTGTTGGCTAGCTGGGTTGGTTGGCTGGGTGGCTGGGTTGGCTAGTTTATCCACTTCTATTGGTGGCAGATCAGAGGGGCTGTTGGTGGTCTGATTTTGGATTGGATTTTTCAAGTTGGAGGTTATTTGTTGACTGTTATTTCTTATTTTTTGTGGATTGGGTTTATTTCTTTTGGTTATTATTTCAGCCTCTTCCTGTACTGGTCTTCCTCTCTTGGCTGCAGCTACTTTTGTTTTTGTTGTTATTTTGGGTCGGCAAGTTGAAGGTTGTTTAGTGGCTATTATTTTGTTTTGGGATCTAGTGACTTGGTTTAGTGTATTAGTGCTTAACTTTGGCTGTGGTTATGATGCTTGCACTCATTAACATTTCTCCTACTTTTTATTGCCGACTTTGGTGGTGTTCCTATTATATTGATACTGCTCTTGATGAATGGATTTTAGTCTATCTTACTTTTCTTTGCTCCATTTTATTTTTTGTTGGCTATTCTCCTCACCTGGATCATAAATTCTATAGCTTTGGTTGGGTTTGGTGAATGTTGTTGTTTGCTTTACCCTTTTTCTAGTTGCCTTGCATGGTTTTGGCATGATGGATGTTGTTGGTCTTTTCACTGATTTGGATTTTCTACTACTGTGATGGTTGGCTGGGAGGATATGCTGGCTAGCTGGGTTGGTTGGATGGGTGGCTATTTTGGCCTTTCTTTCCTGCTCTATTAGTGACATGCTGGTTGGCTTGCTCCAACTATGGTTCTTCTCTCTTGGCTGCTGCTTCCCTTTTTCTTATTTGGGTGACAGCCTTGCTGCTTTTCCTATTTTCTTGTGGATGACATGAGCTCTTGTGATTTTTCCATTTTGGTCTAGGTTTTTTTTTGGTTTGTGTTGTTAAGGTCATGATGCTTGCTCCCATTGATGTTGTTGTTCCTCTTTGGTGGTGGCTTTGGTGGTGTTCCCACTGTACTGCTACTATCCCTGATGGTTGGTTGATTTTCTGCCTTACTGGGCTTGTTTATTTTGGTGGCTTTATGGTTGGCTATTATGTCTGCTGCTTGGAAGAGTTTCCAGCTTTGCAAGATGATGGACTTGGGATGATGTGCTACAAGAGGTATGCTGGCAATGATGGCCTTTTTCCTCTCTTTTTTTTTTTTTTTTTTTTTTTTTTTCTTGCTTCTTGAGATGATTACCGAGCTAAGCCTTTCCTTTCCTTTGCTCCTTTTCTTTGCTCATACTCTTTATGCTTTAATTGTACTCATCCTTTCATTAGTATGTTGCAGATTTCTTTTATAGGTTGGGAGAATCTTGCAGGTGGATCTAGATGGTATAAAAAGGACCAGGTTAATGTTGATATTATACACATGAATCTGTTGTTGTTGTTGGTTTGGTTTTTCTTTTGTTTTTATTGTTGTTTTTTATATTATCTTAATAGTTAGGGGGTTTATCTCTTTAGGACTGATTGTAGCTCTTTGAGCATTAGTTTAGAGATTTACCCCCTTTAAAGACTTTGTACTTTTTCTTTGTGGCAATAAAATTTCCCTAATTATCATAAGAGAAGAAGAACCTAAACTTTAAGAATGGGTAGAACCATGATGGCAGGAACATCACCATCAACTAGGCTCAATCTAGATCTAAGGTTGGAGGCGAAGGAGGTGGCAGCGATTATCATAGTGGTGGTGGGGGATCTAGAGGTGCTGGTGGATATGGAGATAGTGGTCGAAGTAGCGGTGGTTATGGAGCGAAAGCGGAGGTTACAACCGTGGCGGTGATGAAGGGAGAGATCGGGGATATGATGGCGGATCCCGCTACTCAAGGGGCTAGGGTAGTTCTGATGGAAACTAGTGGAACTGAAAAATGGATAATCCGATGTGTTGCTTATGTAACTATGTCTTTACATTAAAGACGGTTCTAGTTATCTAGGGTTTTTAACTTGCTCTATGTATGCTCATTTTTTATCTATGTCGTCGCTTGTATCATAGAAAACTTGGTGAGTTACTTAGTTGATTAAAATAAAAAGAAGAAATGTTTAATCTAAACTTGTTCTCTATTAAAAAAAAAACCAAAACCCTAATCCCTAAACTAGAACCTGACCCCTAGACCTTAAACCTATACCCTAAACCCTAAACCCTAAACCATAAAATCTAAACCCTAAACCCTAAAAAATGAAAAGAAAATATATAAAAAAAGCCTTAAACCCTTAACTAACCATGAACCCTAAAATCTATACCCTAAAAACCTAAAACCCTAAACCTAGACTAAATTAAATAAAATAAGTTCCTAAACTAAACTAAAATTAAAATAAAAGAAATAAAACTCAAACTAAAACGGCAATGAGCCTAAGAAAATAAAAAAATAAAATCTAAACTAAACTAACAAATAAAACATAAATAAAATAAAATTAAACCTAAAATAAAATAAAATAAACTTAAAATAAAATAAAATAACTAAATAAAACCAAACCTAAAATAATCCAAAATAAAATAAAATAAATAAAATAAAGCTAAACCTAAACTTAAAAAAAAACTAAACCTAAAATAAAATATAATAAACATAAACCTAAACTAAAATAAATAAACAAAATAAATAAAACCTAAACCTACACATATAAACTAAACTAAACCTAAACTAAACCAAAATAAAATAAAATAAAATAAACTAAAATAAACCTACCTAAACTAAAATTGAAACCTAAAATAACATAAAAAACCTAAACCCAAAAATAAAATAAAAACTAAACCTAAACCTAAACTAAAAAATAAAACCTAAACTTAAAAAATATAATAAAAAGAAAACTAAACTAAAAAAATTAACTTAAACACATAAACCCAAATCTAAAAAATAAATCAAAACAATGTTTTAAACTAAAATAAATAAACCTAAAATAAATAAAGTAGTCTAAATAAATAAAAATTAAAATAAACTAAAATAAATAAAAAATAAGCTAAATAAACCTGAACCTACAGACCTAATTTTAAAAAAATTTAAAAAATACCTAAACCTGAACCCTTAAACCTTAAACCTTAAAACCCAAAAACCCTAATCCCTAAACCCTAAACCCTAAACCTCTAAACCCTAAACCCCAAATCATAAAACCTAAACCTAAGCACAACCTACAACCCTAAACCATAAGTCCCAAACCAGAACCCTAAATCCTAAATCCTAAACCTAAAAACCTAAAACCTAAACCTAAACTATATAAAACCAAAAAAATAAAATAAATAATAAACCTAAAAATAAAAAACAAAAAAATAAAATAAAATAAAAACCAAAATTAAAATCTAAGCCTAAACCTAAACCGAAACTAAAAGCTAAACCTAAACCTAAAAATAAAATAAAATAAAAAATAAAAATAAACTAAAATAAAATAAATAAAAACCTAAACTAAACAAAAATTGATAAAATCAACCTAAGAATAAAAAACTAACTAAAATAAAAACTAAACGTAAAATAAAAATAAAATAAACCTAAAATAAAATAAAATAAAAACTAAAGAAAAACCTAAGATTAAAAAATAAGCCTTAAAATAATTAAAACATAAAACGTAAAACTTGAACCTAAAATAAAAATAAAATCAATAAAATAAAATAAACTTAAAGCTAAACTAAAATAAATAAAATCTAAACCAAAACCTAAAATAAATTAAACCTAAACCCTAAATTAAATAAATTAAAAACTAAAATGAATTCGGTTGCATTGTTGTCACGACAAAAATAGAACTAAAAAATAAATGAATAATGAAACTGAAACCTAAAGGTAATAATAGAAACTAAATACAGAAGTGAAGAAATAAAATCTAAAACACTGAGCTAACAAATTAAAATAAAACTAAACTAAAGAATAAACATAAACCTAAACCAAAAGAAAAAAAATAAACTAAAATAAAAACCTAAACTAAAAAAATAAATAAACATAAAATAAATAAACTAAACTATATAAAATAAAAATAAACCTAAATAAAATTAAAATCAAATATACTAAAATAAATAAAAATTAAACTAAATAAACCTAAACCTGGGTTACTTAATTTAAAAAATAACCTCAATCCTAAACCTAAACCCTAAACAAATCTTAAACCCTAAAACCCTAATCCAAACCTAAACCCTAAAACACTAAACTCAAACACTAAAACCCCCAAACCCTAAATATAATCTAAAACCCTAAACCCTAAAATAACCTAAACCTAAACCTTAAACTTTTAAACTACCCTTAAACCCTAAACTAAACTAAACTAAACCTCAAACCCTAAACCTAAACATCCATAAACCACACCCTAAAAACCCTCCTAAAACCCACCTAAACTAAACTAAACTAAATAAAACCTAAGAATAAAATAAACAAATAAAACCTAAACATAAATAAAATAAAATAAAAATAAAATAAAATAAAACTAAAATAAAATAAATAAAAACCAAAACTAAATGAAAAAATAAAATCAACCTAAGAATAGAAAGCCTAAAATAAAATAAAATAAGAACTAAATAAAAACCTAAATCGAAAAAAATAAACCTTAAAATAATACATAAAAAAATAAAAAATAAAACCTAAATCCTAAACTACAAAAAAAACTTAACCTAAAATAAAAATAAATTAAACAAAATAAAATAAACCTAAGCTAAACTAAACTAAACTAAAATAAATAAAAACCAAAAAAAAAATAAACTAAACCTAAAGAATAAAACAAAATAAACTAAAAATAAATCTAAACCTAAACTAAAAAATAAAACCTAAAAAAATTAAAATAAAAAACCTAAACATAAAAATAAAACCTAAACATAATAAAAAATAAAAATAAAACTCAACTAAAAAATACACTTAAACCTAAACCCTAAACCCTAACCCTAACCACAAACCCTGAACTAACCCTAACCTTAAACCTAATACCCTAAATCATAAACCCTAAGCATTACAAACCCTAAAGCCTAAACCTTAAACCCTAAACTAACTCTAAACTCTAAACCCTGAAAAGCTACAAAGCTAAATCGAAACTAAATAAAACCTAAAAATAAAATAAAAAAACCTAAAACTAAATAAATTAAAATAATAGAATAAAATAAAAACTGAAACTAAAACCTAAACCTAAAAAATGAAATAAAAATAAAACTCAATTTAAAAATACACTTAAACCTAAACATAAACCTAAAAAATAAACTAAAAGAAAAAACCTAAACTAAAATAAATAAACTTAAAATAAATAAACTAAACTGAATAAAAATAAAAAATAACCTAAATAAAATTAAAAAGTAAAATAAACTAAAATAAATCAAAAATAAACTAAATAAACCCAAACCTAAGTTTACTTATTTGTTTTGTTTTACTCTGTGTCATTTTGCTCTCATCCTTTAGTTGTTGTTTTTTCTCTTTTATTTTCTTTTCTTCTTCTAATCTAGTAGATGGGGGTTTAGCTCTTTAGACTTTTTGTAGCTCTATCAGTGGTAGAATTTTGAGCTTTATCACTTTTAAGGACATTTTATCTTTTCCTTTTATGGTACTAAAATTCTAACTTCTTTCAAAAAAAAACCTAAAACCTAAACCCTAAATAGTAACCCAAACCCTAAACCCTAAACCTTAAACCATAAATGTTACCCAAACCCTAAACCCTAAACCCTAAACCCTAAAAACCCTAAACCCTTAACCCTTAACCCTAAAGCCTAAACGCTAAACCCTAAACCATAAACCCTAAACTAACCCTAAACTTTAAACAGACCTAAACAGAACTGACCAACTCTAACTAACCTAACCCTAAACCCTACCCTAAACCATAAACTCTAAACTTAAACCCTAAATCATAAACCAAAATCCTGGGCCTTAAACCTAAACCCCTACTAACCTTACACCTTGTTAAACCTACCCTGATAATGACTATAAAACCCTAAATTTAAAAACCCTACCCTGCTAAACACTAAACCCAAATCCTGACCTAAACCCACACCCTAAACCCTCTAAACCCTCGTTAAACCCAAACCCTAAATGCTAAACTTTAAACCCTAAACCCTAAACCTTGAAAACCTAAACCTAAACTAAATAAAACATAAAAAAAACTTTAACTTAAATAAAATAATAAAAAAAACATAAACCTAAACCTAAAAACAAAATAAAGAATAAAAACTAAACTAGAAATAAATAAATAAAAATCTAAACTAAACTAAATAAAATAAAATAAACCTAAAAATAAAAAAATGTAAATAAAATAAAAATTGAATGAAAAATAAAATTAAAAAAATTTAAAATAAAATAAAATAAAAACTAAATAAAAATATAAACCTAAAAAATAAACATAAAAATAAATCCTAAAATAAATAAAAAATAAAGACTAACCCCCCACCTCCCAAAAAGACCAAAACCTAAAATAAACATAAACATAAACCTAAACTAAAATAACCTAAACTAAAATAAGCTAAACTAAAATAAATAAAACCTAAACCCTAAATTAAATAAAACCTAAAAATAAAATAAATAAATAAACCTAAACTAAAATAAAATTAAATTAAAACCAAAACATAAACACACACCAAAAAAGAAAATAAAATAAATAAATAAAAACTAAAATAAAATTAAATAAATAAAACCTAAACTATACCTAAAAAATAAAAAACATAAATAAAATAAAAACTAAACCAAAAATAAAAATAAAATAAACCAAAAATAAAATAAAATAAAAATTAAATAAAAACTTAAACCTAAAAAATAATCTTAAAAATAAATAAAAAATAAAACCTAAACCCTAAACTAAAAGAAAAACCTAATCCTAAAATAAAATTAAAATAAACTAAACTAAAATAAATAAACCTAAACCTAAATCTAAAATAAACTTGACCTAAACCTAAACCTAAACTAAATAAAACCTAAAAATAAAATAAATAAAAAATCTTAAACCTAAATAAAATAAAACTAAATCTGAAACCTGAACCTACACGTAAAAAAATAAAATAAAAAATAAAAACTAAACTAAAATAAAATAAATAAAAACTTGAACTAGACTAAAAAATATAAAAAACCAAAATAAAAAAAACTAGACCAAAAATAAAAATAAATTAAACTTAAAATAAAATAAAATAAAAACCAAATAAAAACATAAACTTAAAAAATAAGCCTAAAAATAAATAAAAAATAAAACCAAAACCCTAAACTAAAAAATAAAACCTAAACCTAAAATATAATTAAAATAAACTAAACTAAACTAAATAAAACCTAAACCTAAACCTAAAATAAACTAAACCTAAACCTAAACCTAAACTAAATAAAATAAAATAAACTAAAAATAAACATAAACCTAAACTAAAAAATAAAACCTAAAAATAAATCTACAATAAAACCCTAAAACAAAAAATAAAATATTAACATAAACCTAAACCAAAAAATAAAAAATAAAACTAAAATTAAAAAAAAAAACTAAACTAAAAAAATAAACCTAAACCTAAAAAATAAACTAAAATAAAAAACCTAAACTAAAATAAGTAAATTTAAATTTAATAAATTAAACTAAAAATAATAACCCTAAATAAAAATAAAAAATAAAATAAACTAAATAAATCTAAACTTACTAGTTTACTTAATTTAAATACAAATTAAAAAATATAAAACTAAATAACGAAAATCAAAAAACCCTAAACCCTAAACCCTAAACCCTAAACCCGAAAACCCAAAACCATAAACCCTAAATCATACCCTGACCCTAAACCCCTAAAACCCTACCAAACCTAAACCCTAAATCCTAAACCCTAAACCCTAAACACTAAACCATAAAACCTAAAAACCTAAAAACCTTAACATAAACCAAATAAAACCTAAAAATAAAAAAAATAAAAAAAATGTAAACCTAATTATATTTAAAAAAAACCTAAACTAAAACCTAAACCAAAACCTAAAATTATAAAAAATATAAAAAATATAAACTTAATTAAATAAAATATATAAAAACCTAAACTATACTAAAAAATAAAATAAACCTAAAAATAAAAAACCTAAATAAAATAAAACTAAACATAAAATAACAATAAAATAAACCTAAAATAAAATAAAATAAAAACTAAATAAAAACATAAACTTAAAAAATAAATCTTAAAATAAGACCTAAAAATAAAAAAAAATAAAACCTAAACACTAAACCAAAAAAAAAATGTAAACCTAAAATAAACAAAATAAAATAAGCATAAACCTAAACTAAAATAAACTAAACTAAAATAAATAAAACTTAAACATAAAATAAAATAAAATAAAAACTATATAAAAGCCTGCCTAAAAAATAAACATAAAAATAATAAATAAAAAAATAAAAAATAAAACCTAAACCCTAAACTAAAAAAAACCTAAACCTAAAATAGATAAATTAAAATAAACTAAGCCTAAAGTAAAATAAACTAAACTAAAATAAATAAAACTTAAACCTAAACCTAAAATAAACTAAACCAAAATCCTAAGCTAAATAAAATAAAATAATCTAAAAATAAACCTATACCTAAACTAAAATGTAAAACCTAAAAATAAAACTAAAACCTATACTTAAAAAAGTAAAATAAAATCTAAACCTAAACCAAAAAAATAAAATAAAAATAAAACTAAACTCAAAAATAAACATAATCCTCAACCTAAACCTAAAAAGTAAAATAAAATAAAAAGAACTAAATTTAAATAATTAAACTAAGCTAAATAAAAATATAAAAAATAAACTAAAATAAAGAAAAAATAAACTAAATAAATTAAATAATCCTAAACCTATCGATTTACTTAATTTAAAAAAAAAACCCTAAATCCTAAACCTACAACCCTAAACCTTAAAAAACCCTAAATCGTAAACCCTAAACCCTAAACCGAAACACTAAACCTTAACCCTAAACCATAACCCTAAACCATAAACCCTAAATAAAATAAACCTAAAATAAAATAAATATGAACCAAAATAATAAACCTAAAAAAATATAAAAAAATATAACCTAAACCTTAAACTAAAAAAAAAAACCTAAACCTAAAATAATAATAAAATAAACATAAATCTAAACTAAAATAAACAATACTAAAATAAATAAAACCTACACCTAAACCTAAAGTAAACTAAACCTAAACCTTAAACTAAATAAAATAAAATAAACTAAAACCTAAACTAAAAAAATAAAACATAAAAATAAACCTAAAATAGAAACCTAAAACCTAAACCTAAAAAAATAAAGTAAAAACCTAATCTTGAAACTAAAAATTAGAAATAAAACCCAAACCAAAAAAATAAAATAAAAATCAAATTGAACTAAAAAATAAATATAAACCTAAACCAAATCCTAAAAATAAACTATAATAAAAATCCTAAACTAAATAAAAATAAAATATAAAATTAAATAAAAATCTAAAATAAACTAAATAAACATAAACCTATCGGTTTACTTAATTTAAAAAATGTAAAACCTAAACCTTAAACATTAAATCATAAAACTTAAACCCTAAGCCCTAAACTTAAAATTAAATAAAATAAAAATAAAATAAAAACTTAAAACTACAAAATAAACCTAAAAATAAAACCTCAAAATAAATAAAAAATAAAACATAAGCCTTAAACTAAAAAAAAGCCTAAACCAAAAATAAAATCAAATAAGTAAAATAAAATAAACATAATACTAAACTAAATAAACTAAACTAAAATAAAGAAAACCTACACCTAAAGCTAAAATAAACTAAACCTAAACTTTAAACTAAATTAAATAAAATAAATTAAAAAAACTTAAACATAAACTAAAATAAAACATAAAAATAAACCTAAAATATAAAACCCTAAACCTAAACCTAAAAAAATATAGTAAAAACTAATCAACTACAAATTAAATAAACCCAAACTTAAAAAAATGAAATAAAATAAAACTAAACTAAAAAATAAACATAGACCTAAACATAAACCTAAAAAAATACATAAAAATAAATAAAACTTAAACTAAAACTTAAACCTAAACCTAAAAATAATAAAAATAAAATACTAAATTAAAATAAATTAAATAAAATCCTAATCTAAACTAAAAACATTAAAAGAAACCTAAAAGTACAAAAACCTAAGTAAAATAAAATCTAATGGAAAAATAAAAATAAAATAAACCTAAAATAAAATAAAAATACCTGGACATAAAAAATAGAAAAAAATCAAAACCTAAACATAAAAAAAGAAAATTTTAAACATACAAAATAAAATAAATATAAAACTAAACTAGAAAATAAACATAAACCTAAACCAAAACCTATAAAGTAAGCTAAAATAAAAAACTTAAACTAAAATAAATATATCTAAAATTAATAAACTAAACTAAATAAAAATGAAAAAAACCTAAACAAAAATAAATAAAAGATAAAATAAAGTAAAATAAATAAATAATAAACTGAATAAACCTAAACCTATTGGTTTACTTAATTAAAAAAAACCCTAAACCCTAATCTCAAAAAAACCCCTAAACCCTAAACCTACAACCCTAAACCCTAAACTAACCCTAAACCCTAAACCTTGAAATAAATTAAACATAAAATAAAATAAATTATGAACTAAATAAAATTCTAAATTTAAAGAATAAAACTAAAAATATATCATAAAATTAAATTAAAAATAAAATCTAAACCTTAAACTAAAAAAACCTTAACCTAAAATGAAAATAAAATGAACATAAACCTAAACTAAAATAAACTAAACTAAAAAAATAAAACCTACACCTAAACCTAAAATAAACTAAACTTAAACCTAAACTAAATAAAATAAAATAAACTAAAATAAACCTAAACCTAAACTAAAAATAAAACCTAAAAATAAACCTAAAATTAAAACCTAAAACCTAAACCTAAAAATAAAATAAAACATAAACCTAAAATAAAATTAAAATAAATCCTAAAACTAAAAGTAAAATAAAAATAAAACTAAAACTAAACATAAACTAAACCTAAACCTAAAAAAACTAAAATAAAAACCTAAACCAAAATAAATAAAGAAAACTAAATAAAAATAAAATATAAACCTAAATAAAAATATAAAATAAACCAAATAAATCTAAACCTACCGGTTTACTTAACTTTAAAAAAGAATCCTAAATCGTAAACCCTAAACCCTAAACACTAAATCCTAAACCATAAACCCTAAAACTAAAATAAAATAAAATAAAAACTTAAACCTAAAAAATAAACCTAAAAATAAAACCTAAAAGTAAATAAAAAATAAAACATAAACGCTAAACTAAAAAAAAAACCTAAACTTAAAATAAAAATACAGCAATAATAACAACAACAACAAGCCTTTATCCCACTAAGTGGGGTCGGCTACATGAATCCTTTATCTCCATTGTGTCATATTATGTTTCAAATTCTCATTTAATTCAAGTATATTAAGGTCTTTTTTTATACATCTTAACCAAGTCTTTTTAGGTCTTCCTCTACCTTTCTTAACATAAGGCAAATCTAATGCATCTACTCTCCTAACTGGGTCATCGAATGACCGATGCTTTATGTGGCCAAACCATACAACTCTCTCTAATCTTATCTACCATTGGAGCTACTCCAACTTTTTCCCGAACATACTCATTTCACATTTTATCTCTAAGAGTAAAGCCACTCATTCACCTGAGCATCCTCATTTCTGTAACACTTAACTTAGTCTTATGCTTCTCTTTTATTGGTCGAGATTCTACACCATAAGTCATTGCAGGTATTACCACCATCTTATAAAATTTTCCCTTAAGTTTAAGTGGAACTTTTCTATCACACAACAGGCAAAATGCATTCCTCCACTTCAACCATCCAACTTGAATTCTTCTAATAACATCTCCATCTATGTCACCATCATTTTGAACAATAGAGCCTAAATATTTGAGTCACTCAATCTTATTTATGAGTTGTTCACCTAATTTCACAACACTACTAGTAGAACTTCTACAACTAAAATTACACTCCATATATTCAGTTTTAGATCTACATAAATGAAAACCTTTAGACTCTAATGTTGACCACCATAATTCAAGTTTCTCTTAGACTCCCTCTCTAGTTTTATCAAGAAGAATGTCATCAGCAAAAAACATATACCAAGGTACATCTTCTTGTAAATGCCCAGTAAGAACATCCATAACTAAAGAAAAAGGATAAGGGCTTAAAGTTGATCGTTGACGTAATCCAACTGAAATAGAAAAATATTTTGTCAATCCTCCTCGTGTTTGGACACAAGTAATAGCTCTAGTATACATATCCTTAATGACTTGAATATAACCAATATTAACTCCTTTCTATTCTAGAACTCTCCAAAGAACATCTCTTGAAACTATATTAAAAGCTTTCTCTAAATCAATAAATATCATATGTAGATCCTCCTTACTTTCTCTATACTTCTCCATCAAACCTCTTAACAAATGTATAACATCCATAATAAATCTACTCTGCATGAAACCAAAGATTGAGAAACTTTTGCATCACATTGTAACCTATGCTCAATTACTCTCTCCCATAATTTTAATGCACGACACATTAACTTAATTCCTTTATAATTTGCACACTCTTGTGCATCACCTTTATTCTTAAATATGGGAGCCAACAAACACTTCCTCCACTCATCTGGCATCTCTTTAGTCATTAAAATAACATTAAAAAGATTTGCATGCCAAGAAATTCTTTGATCTCCTAAACATTTCCACACTTCTATTGGAATATCATCAGGTCCTACTTTTTTTTCCATATTTTATTTTCTTTAAAGCTTCTCTAACTTCAGATTTACTAATATGACAATAAAAACAAAATTCTCTATTTTTGTTTAGGGTATTAAGGTTGCTAAAAGCAATCATACTTTCAGATCCTTCATTGGAAAGTTTTTCAAAATATCTCATCCACCTATTTTCAATATCCTTTTCTTAGAAAAAGCACTTTATTATTTTCATCCTTAATACACCTCACTTGAACTAGGTCTTTACTTTTCCTGTCTCTTTGGTTGGCTAACTTATACATACATCTTTCACCTTCTTTGGGATCTAATCTATTATATAAATCACTAAAAGCTAAATTTTTTGCATAATATATTGCTTTCTTAGAATCACTATAGGCCACTTTATATATTTCCCAAGTCTCCGAGTTTTTACATCTAAACCAAATTTTACAACAATGCTTCTTATTTCTTATATTTTCTTGCACACTCTGACTCCACCACCAACTATTTTTATTAAAAGAAGCTTTTCCTTTCGATTCTCCAAGAACTTTTTTAGCAACTTGCTTAATTTTACTAGCTACTTTTTTTCACATAACATTAGCTTCCTTATGAACATCCCAAATTCTAAGCTCTTGTAGCTTGCTCTTAATAATATTTTTATTTGTGTTCTTTAAGTGTCTCCATCTAATCCTAGGACAATAATTTGATTTATTTTTCCTCTTACAATCTTTCATTCTAAAATCTAAATCTAACAAATACTTGAACTTTCACTTGGAATGACCTTACAATCTTTACAATCTGAATGATCTATTTTTCTTATCAGAAAATAATTAGTTTGTATTTTACTAGATCCATTTTTATAAGTAATAATATGTTCATCTCTTTTCTTAAGTAAAGTATTATCAACTACAAAATCATAAGCTAAAGAAAAATTTAATATAGTTCTACCTTCTTCATTAGTCACTCCAAATCCATAACCACCATGAATACTTTTAAAATCTTCTACCACTCTACCAACATGTCCATTTAAATCTCCTCCAATAAATACTTTTTCTTCAAGAGGTATATTTTGTATTAATCCCTCTAATTCATTCCATAAATTTTCTTTTGTGCTCACATCCAAACCTACTTGAGGAGCATAAACACTTATAACATTAAGAATCTTAGTATCAACAATAATCTTTAAAGCTATAATTCTATCTCCAGATCTATAAATATTTATAACATTATTCTTCAGACTTTTATCTATAATCACACCTACACCATTTCTAGTTCAACTTCTTTGTGAATAGCAAAGTTTAAAACCTAAACTATCAATCTCCTTGGCCTTCTCCCAGACCCATTTAGTTTCTTGAACACAAAAATTTTTTATTATTCTATGAACCATAATATCTATTAATTCCATTAATTTACCTGTAAGAGTTAAACCTAAAATAAAAATAAAATAAATAAAATAAAATAAACATAAACTTAAATTAAAATAAACAGAACCTACATCTAATGCTGAAATAAACTAAACCTAAACCTTAAATAAAATAAAATAAAATATACTAAAAATAAACCTAAACCTAAACCAAAAAAATAAAACCTAAAAAAAAATCTAAACCTAAAACCTAAACTTGAAAAAATTATATAAAAACCTAAACCTAAAAGTGAAAATTAAAGATAAAACCTAAACCTAAAAAATAAAATAAAAATAAAACTAAACAATAAAATAAACATAAATCTAAACCTAAACCTAAAAAATAAACTAAAATAATAAACCTAAACTAAACAAAAATAAAATATAAACCTAAATAAAAATATAAAATAAACTAAATAAGCTAAATAAACCTAAACCTACCGATTTACTTAATTTAAAAAGAACCCTAAACCGTAAACCCTAAAAAAAATAAAATAAAAACTAAATTTAAACCTAAACCTAAAAAATAAACCCAAAAATAAAACCTAAAAGTAAATTAAAAATAAAGCATAAACCTTTAACTAAAAAAAAAATCAAAATCTAAACTAAAAATAAAATAAACAAAATAAACCTAAACCTAAACTAAAATAAACAAAACTAAAATAAATAAAACCTAAACCTAAACCTCAAATAAACTAAACATAAACCTAAATCTAAACTAAATAAAATAAAATTATCAAAAAATAAACCAAAACATAAAAATAAACATAAAATAAAAACCAATAACCTAAACCTAAAAAAATAAAATAAAAATTTAAACATAAACCTAAAAATAAAAAATAAAAAATAAAACCTAAACCTAAAAAGTAAAATAAAAATAAAACTCAACTAAAAAATACACCTAAACCTAAAAAATAAACTAAAATGAAAACCTAAACTAAGATAAATAACCCTCAAATAAATAAACTAAATTAAATGAAGATAAAATATAAACTTAAATAAAAATAAAAGACAAAGTAAACTAAAATAAATAAAAATAATAATCTAATTATACTAAATAAACCTAAACTTATTGATTTACTTAATTTTTTTAAAAAAATTTAAAACCATAAACCATAAATCCTAAACCCTAAACCTTAAACCCTAAACCCTAAACCTACAACCCTAAGAAACCTTAAACCCTAAACCTGAACCCTAACTCTAAACTTTAAACCCTAAAGCATAAACCCTAAAACCCTAAACCCTAAAACTTAAACCATAAACCCTAAACCTTAACCTTAAACACTAAACCCTAAACCTAAACCTAAAGTAACTAAATAAATTAAAAAATAAATATAAACCCTAAAACTTGATAAACTTAAGCCCTAAGAATGGGCAGAACTATGACAACAAGAACATCACCTTCAACCCGGCTTCGTCTAGATCTTGCGGTAGAGGCGAAGGCGACGATGGTGGTTACCATAGTGGTGGTGGGGGATCTGGAGGTGGTGGTCGGAGCAGTAGTGGTATGGAGGCGTGATAAGCAATAGAGGTTACACCCGTGGTGGTGGCTGAGGGAGAGATCGGGGATATGATGGTGGATCCCGCTACTTAAGAGGCCGGAGTGGTTCCGATGGGAACTTGAGAAACATAAGAATGGTTGATCCGATCTACTACTTATGAAACTATGTCTTTATAGTAGAGACGGTTTTAATTATGTAGGGGTTTTGATTTGCTATATGCATGCTCATTTTTGAACTATGTCGCCACTGGTGTCTTAGAAAACATGGTGTGTTACTTAGTTGATGAAATACAAAAGAAGAAATGTTGAATTTGTTCTCTGTTTAAAAAAAAAATTCTTAAATCCTTAACTAAACCCTAAACCCAAAACCTAAAATCTAAACTCTGAACCCTAAACCCTAAAAACCTTAAACCCTAAACCCAAAATGTGAGCCACTAAACCCTAAACCTAAACTCTAAACACTAAACCCTAAACCCTAAACCACACACTAAACCCTAAAGCCTAAACCTAAACCCTCACTAAATAAAGACCTTAAATCCTGAAGTGAAAACCTAAACTAAACTAAATAAAATCTAAAATAAAATAAATAAAAACCTCAACTAAAAATAAAATAAAATAAAATAAAACATAAGCCAGACCTAAACCTAAACCTAAAATAAAATTAAATTAAATTAAATAAAACCTAAATAAAACTAAAATTAAAACCTAAATAAAATAAAACTAAACCTAAAATAAAATAAAATAAACTAAAATAAAATAAAATAAAACTATATAAAAACTTAAACCTAATAAAATGAACCTAACAATAAACAAATAAAACCTAAAACTAAATAAAAAAAAATTAAAATAAAAATAAATTAAACTATGCCTAAACTAAATAAAATAAAATAAACTAAAATAAATCTAAACCTAAACTAAAAATAAAACCTAAAAATAAAACCTAAAATAAAACCTACCTAAACCTAAAATAAAAAAATAAAAAACTAAACCAAATCCTAAAAAATAAAAAAAATAAAGCAAACCTAAAAAATAAAATGAAAATAAAACAAAACTAAAATAAACCTAAATCTAAACCTAAACCTAAAAAATAAACTAAAATAAAAAACCTAAACTAAAATAAATAAACCTAAAATAAATAAACTAAATTTAATAAAAATAAAAATGAACCTATATAAATTAAAAAAAATAAAATAAACTCAAATAAATTAAAAATAAACTAAATTAACCTAAACCTACCAGTTTACATAAATTAAAAACATAATAAAAAATAAAAAAATAAAAAAATAAGTAAAAAAACCCTAACCCTAAACCCTAAACCCTAAAACTAACCCTAAACCAAAACCCTAAACCCTAAACCGATAACCTTAAACCCGAAGACCCTAAACCTTAAAATCTAAACCCTCTCCTTGAGATGGCCGAATGGCCATTAATATCCAAACCCGATCCCATGTCTAATTAAGATGAAGGGGGCTATACACCCCCTCGTTTCCTCTCAAACACACATAAAAATCATTCCTCAGAGGCCTAGCTACACAAGATGAGCTACTAGAGCCATTTCTTAAGTTCCCAAGCTCGTTCCTCGATCTAAAAATTCCATTCCCATCAGTCCCAAAAAAGGACACACCCATTTTCAAACTAACTTTCCCATTTCTCTATAAAACTAAAATTTACTTTGCACTCACCATCCTTAGGCCACGTCGAGCAAGAACGAACCATCTCCCAAGCTTCCCGTGCACTAAAGGAAGGACTTCAATCAAAGATGTGCTCCAAATCATCAGTTCGTGGCCTTTTGAGTGAATAATGAGGAATTGATCCAATTTTTTCTCAACAAGGCTTCATGTCTAATAGATGAAGCTTCCTTAATTATTCGACCTGCTGGTCTTTAGCTCCGGCGAGGTATGCTTCCAAAATTGAAACTTAGCCAAAAATGGGTAGGAGATTTTTGAAGAAAACTTGCATTTCGTGTCATCTTGACCGTTGGATCTTCTCTGATTGATATCATGAAGGTGTGGGATCCTTTTGGAGTTGGTCCGAGCTTGGGTAAGCTCAGATCAAGTTAGCAATGGCGGACGGACTCCATTCTCTCTCACTCGCATGACGTTAGATCAAGCACATCAATTTCGCATGATCAAAATGGAGAATCGTGATTAAATCTGCTAGATTGATCTAATTTAATCCTATTAAGTTATCAGATAAATCATAGCCATCCAATCATAGATCGGACAGCGGACGAGAAGGAGCATTCGCTACCACCACGTAAGTGCTGAGTTGGATAAGTTTTAAGTAGCCAGTCTCGTGATGCCACATGGAAAGCATGCCGTGTTAGTGTGCCATGTAGAAAGTACACCGCGTCACCGCGCCATGTGGCGCCAATAGGATTAGGTTTTAATTAGGCTTAATTAATCATTTTTAATGGCTGAAACTTCTAAAAATCATAAAAAATTATAGAGAAATAAAATAATGCAAATAAATACTCATTTTAAAAGTATTTTAGAGGAGAATTAATTAATAATTATATTAACTAATTTTGAATAGTAATTAAAGTTTAATTACAAAATTAATTAACTTAATTACTTTTTAATTACTTGAGTAATTAATCCTAAATTTGGTGGGTTAATTTAATAGGATGGCCTCTGCCTCCCATGATTTTCTTGGGATTTATTGCTCACTTAATTAAGAAAATTGACTAATTAAACCTTAACTACTCTTTTAAGTTAATTAATGATTAATTAATTCCATGAATAGTAATAAATTAATTAATTAAGTTTATTAATCATTGTTCAATAGTAAGTGAACTAAGGAGTAGGGTTGGGACCCCTTTCCCTAAGTTTATTTCACCCTTTTTTAAAATAAAATTAATTAATATTTAACTAATTAATTAAATCACTTAATCAAGTTGAAATCATAATCACATCAAACCTTAATTAATTAAATCATGGGGTAGATCTTTAGTTGTTTAATAACCTAAAGGAGTTTAATGAAATTATGGTTAGTCCATATGTATGGGAGAACCATAAGAGTAATTAATTAAGACTCTTAATCTAATTTACTATTAATCATGAGCTAATTGCATTAGGTCCCTATTATTTCCTAGGATCAATGCAAGTTTATTTCTCATGCAAATCATGTTGGCTCATAATTATTTAGTTAATTACTTTAAGGTGACATTGGTAAGAGTAATTAATTCATCTAATTATGGGTTCTACTTAATTAACCCATAAAATCAACTTAATTACATTTACTTAAATTAAATTAAATCACAAATGTGGGAATTGGCATAAAACAATAAGTGATGATTTCTCTTCTTCTCTTTAAATCAAATCAAATCCAAAACATAATTAATAAAAAAGCTTTGGTTTGCTTTAAATAATCTTATGTGATTTGATTGTCCTTAAGAACTAGTTTGGTTGAATGAATCACATGCTTATATTTGATTGTCTTCTTCACAATCATGTTAAATTTAGTATGTCATTTGAATTCATGCATCCATCTTTTGAAAATTAGGTAAAATAAAATGGATTTTCTTTATGTAAGCTTGAAGTGTTGATTTAATTTAATATATGCATGGATATTATCACTATTAAATCTAAATGTATTTTTCAAAAGCTTATAAATGAATAATAATATGTGTTATGATGCTAGTTATAAATACATCATAAATGCATGTGCTTATAGCTTAAGTGTACGAATGTTGAGTTCTCTTTCCTCTATTCATGTATTGATTTATACACGATTAAATGGTAATAAGTATATAGTCTGGACATCCAGGGAACATAAAGCTTTAGCTAGCCATAAGGATGTCATTTGATTACCTCACTTCCCTGGTTTGTTACTTGGTTGATGAAATCAAAAAGAAGAAATTGTGAATCTGAATTTTGTTCGTTATTTTAAAAAAAAACTAAAAACCCTAAACCCTAAACTAAAACCTCAACCCAAAACCTAAACAATAAACCTTAAACCATAAACCTAAAACCTTAACAACCCTAAACCTTAAACCTTAAATCCCAAACCCTAAATGCTAAACCCTTAACCCTTAACCCTAAACCCTAAACCAAAAACCCTAAACCCTAAAAACCTAAAAACCTAAACCTAAACTAAATAAAACCAAAAATAAAATAAATAAAAAAGCCTAAACCTACAAATAATAATAAAATAAAATAAAATAAAAAACTAAACTAAAACATAAACCTAAACCTAAACCTAAACCTAAAAATAAAATAAAATAAAAAATAAAAATTAAATTAAAATAAAATAAATAAAAACCTAAACTAAGCAAAAAAAAATAAAATAAACATAAAAATAAAAAAACCTAAATAAAATAAAAACTAAACGTAAAAATAAAATAAAATAAACCTAAAACAAAATAAAATAAAAATTAAATAAATACCTAAACCTAAAAAATAAACCTAATAATAAACCTAAAAATAAATAAAAAATAAAACCTAAACTGTAAACTTAAAATAAACAAAACAAAATATTCATAAATCTAATCTAAAAATAAAAAAAAAACTAAACCTAAACCTAAAATAAACTAAACCTAAACCTTAAACTAAACTAAACAAAATAAACTAAAAATAAACCTGAACCTAAATTAAAAAAATTAAAAATAAACATAAAATGAAAATATAAAACCTAAACCTAAAAAAATAAAATAAAAACCTAAACCTAAAGCTAAAAATAAAAAATAAAACCTAAACATTAAATAAAATAAATATAAAACTAAATTAAAAAATAAACATAAACCTAAACCTAAACCTTAAAAATAAACAAAAATGAAAAACCTAAACTAAATAAAAATACAAATTAAACCTAAATAAAAACAAAAAATAAAATAAACTAAAATAAATGAGAAATAAACTAAATAAACTTAAACCTATCGATTTATTTAAATTTTTTTAAAAGAAAAATCCTAAACCCTAAACCCTAAAACTAACCCTAAACCTAAAAGCCTAAACCTACAACCCTTAACCCTAAACCCTAAACCCTAAATCCTATACCCTAAAAAACCTACCCTAAACCTTAAACCCTAAACTAACCTTAAACCCTAGAACTTAAACCCTAAACCCTAACCCACACCCTAAAACCTAAACCCTAAACCATAAACTCTATAACTCAAAACCCTAAACCCTACCTAAAACCCAACCTAAACCATAAACCCTAAAGCCTTAAAATAAGCTAACCTTAAACCCTAAACCTCCTTGTGTTTGGACACAAGTAACAACTTTAGTATACATATCCTTAATGACTTGAATATAACCAATATTAACTCCTTTCTGTTCAAGAACTCTCTAAAGAACATCTCTTGAAACTTATCATAAAAATAAAATAAATATCATATGTAGATCCTCCTTACTTTCTCTATGCTTCTCCATCAAACCCTTAACAAATGTATAACATCCATAGTAGATCTACGGCATGAAACCAAAGCGATTGTGAGAAACTTCGTATCACATAATCTATGCTTTACTCTCTCCCATAATTTTAATGTATGGCACATTAACTTAATTCCACTATAATTTGCACAATCTTGTGCATCACCTTTATTCTTAAATATAAGAACCAACAAACTCTTTCTCCACTCATCTGGCATCTTTTTAGTCTTTAAAATGACATTAAAAAAATTTTTAAGCCAAGAAATTCCTTGATCTCCTAAACATTTCCACACTTCTATTGGAATATTATCCGGTCCTACTGCTTTTCCACATTTCATTTTCTTTAAAGCTTCACTAACTTCAGATTTACTAATACAATGATAAAAATGAAATTCTCTATTTTTATTTAGGGTATTAAGGTTGCTAAAATCAATCATACTTTTAGATCCTTCATTGAAAAGTTTATCAAAATACTTCATCCACCTATTTTCAATATCCTTTTCTAAAAAAAGAATTTTATTATTTTCATCCTTAATACACCTCACTTGAACTATGTCTTTACTTCTCCTATCTCTTTGGTTGGCTAATTTATACAAACATCTTTCACCTTCTCTGGTATCTAATCTATTGTATAAATCACTAAAAGCTAAATTTTTTCACCATATACTGCTTTCTTTGAATCTCTACAGGCCACTTTATATCTTTCCCAATTCTCCGAGTTTTTACATCTAAGCCAAGTTTTATAACAATACTACTTTTTTTTATGTTTTCTTGCACACTCTGACTCCACCACCAACTATTCTTATTAAAAGAAGCTTTTCCTTTTGATTCTCCAAGCACATCTTTAGCAACTTGTTTAATTTCACTTGCTATTTTTTCCCACATAATGTTAGCTTCCTCATGAACATCCCAAATTCTAATCTCTTGTAGTTTTCTCTTAAAAATATATTTTTTTGTGTTCTTTAAGTGTCTCCATCTAATTCCAGGATAATAATTTGGTTTATTTTTTCTCTTACAACCTTTCATATTAAAGTCTAAAACTAATAATCGATGTTGGGTACTTAGATTTCCACTTGGAATGACCTTACATTCTTTACAATCTTTTCTTATTAGAAAATAATCAATCTATGTTTTACTAGATCCATTTTTATAAGTAATAATATGTTCATCTCTTTTCTTAAATAAAGTGTTAGCAACTACAAAATCATAAGCTAAAGCAAAATCTAATATAGTCCTACCTTCTTCATTAGTCAATCCAAATCCATAACCACCATGAATACTTTTAAAATCTTCTACCACTCTACCAACATGTCCATTTAAATCTCCTCCAATAAATACTTTTCTTCAAGAGGTATCTTTTGTATTAATCCCTCTAATTCATTCCAAAATTTTTCTTTTGCTTACCTCCAAACCTACTTGAGGAGCATAGACACTTATAACATTGATAATCTTAGTATCAACAATAATCTTTAAAGCTATAATTCTATCTCCACATCTATTAATATTTATAACATTATCCTTCAAACATTTATCTATAATCACACCTACACCATTTTTAGTTTGACTTTTACCTGAATACCAAAGTTTAAATCCTAAACTATCAATCTCCTTAGCATTCTCCCCAACCCATTTAGTTTCTTGAACACATAGAATATTTATCTTTCTATGAACCATAATATCTATTAATTCCATTAATTTACCTGTAAGGTACCTATATTCCAAGATCCTAACCAAAATCTAGTTTCATGGACTAACTTCTTTGCCTGCATCCGTCTATAATATGGAAACCCTTGCTTATTTAACACTACACCCGAGCACCGATGCAGCGGCTCTAGCACATTTTTCACTGTATTCAAGCCATAGTATTAAACTCAGGGGCCTAACGTCACAATGATTTAAAGGATTCATGTCATGATTATTTGACAAGTTTTATCGGTCAATGCAACCCTCCCCTTTTCACATCCGGACTTGGGACCGACAATGGTAGTGTTAAACCTAAACCTAAACCTAAACTAAATAAAATAAAATAAACTAAAAACAAACCTAAACTTAAACTAAAAAATAAAACCTAAAAATAAACCTAAAACCTAAACTTAGAAAATAAAAATAAAAACCTAAACGTACAACTAAAAATAAAAAATAAAATTAAAACATAAAAATTAAAATTAAAATAAAATACTAAAAAATAAACCTAAACCTAAACGTAAAAAATAAACTAAAATAAATAAACCTGAACAAAAATAATTAAACCAAAAATAAATAAACTAAAATAAATAAAAATAATAATAAACCTAAAAAATAATAATAAATAAAATAAACTAAAATAAATAAAAATAAACAAATAAAATAAAATAAAAAAGTAAACTAAACTAAAATAATAGAAAATAAAAAAATAAAAAACTAAACTAAAATAAAATTAATAAAAACCTAAACTAAGCTAAAAAAATAAAATAATCCTAAAAATAGAATACCTAAATAAAATAAAACCTATACGTAAAATAAAAATAAACACAACCTAAATTATATTAAAATAATAAAACTAAATAAAACCTAAAAAAATAAACCTAAAATTAAAACCTAAAAAAATAAATAAAAAAAAAACCTAAACCCTAAACATAAAAAAAAATTTAAACCTAAAATAAACCAAAAAAAAAAAAAAAAACCTAAAAAATAAACTAAAATAAACTAAACTAAAATAAATAAAACCTAAACCTAAACCTAAAATAAACTAAACTTAAACCCTAAACAAAATAAAATAAAACTAAACTAAAATTTAACTGAAACTTAAACTAAAAAATAAAACTTAAAAATAAACCCAAAACCTAAACCTAAAAATAACAATAAAACCTAAACCTAAAAAATAAATTAAAAATAAAAATAATATAAAAAATAAATATAAACCTAAACCTAAATAAAGATAAAATATTACCTAAACTTGGACAAATAAACATAAAATAAAGTAAACTAAATAGATAAAACCTAAATAAAATATAAGATTAACTAAATAAACCCAAACTATCAGTTTTCTTGATTTTAAAATAACTCCCCAAACTCTAAACCCACCCTAAACACTATCTAAACTCTAAACCCCAAACCTTAACTAACCCTAAACTGGCACAACCCTAAACCCTAAACTATAAACTCTAAAAGAAAGGCCCTTAACTCTTGAACTGAGCCATAAACCTCCCTCCTCCCCCAGGCCTGACCCTAGGCTACCTGGGCTCTAAACCTGAGCCCACACCCTAGTCTTACCACTGAGCTCACCTGACCCTGATCCTGGGCCACTGAGGTTTAGGCCCTGACCCACTAGCCTTGGTTTGACCATGACCACTGGGCTCTGGGCACTGAGTAAACACTAAGGCACAGCTGAGGCTCCAGGCCACTATTGTAAACCCTAAACCTGGGCCCGGATCTGTGCTAAACCCTGACCCTAAACCCTCTTTGGGCCCAAGCCTAAACCTGAGCTCAAACAACCTAAATCAAGGTAAACCTAAAATAAAATAAATAAAACCTAAACCTAAATAAAATAAAAATAAATAAAACTAAAATAATGAAATAAAATCTAAACCTAAACTTAAAACCTAAACTAAACCTTAACTTTAATCCAAAATAAAATAAAATAAATAAAAAACTAAACTAAAGATAAAATAAACCAAAGAATAGAAAACCTAAATAAGATAAAATAAACTAAACCTAAACTAAACTAAAAAAATAAAACCTAAAATATACTTAAAATAAAAGCTAAAACCTAAACTTAAAAAATAAAGAAAACCTAAACCTAAAAAAAATAAAAAAAACCTAAACTAAAATGAAATAAAATAAAAACTAAAAAATAAATAAAACTTAAACCTAAACCTAAAATAAACTAAAATAAATAAACTAAACTAAAAAATAAACCTAAATAAAATAAAAATAAAAATACTAAATAATAAATAAATAAACTAAATCGGTTTATTTTTTAAAAAATCTTAAACCCTACACTAAACATAAACCCTAATCCTAAAACCCAAACCTGACCTAAACCCTAAACTACAAACCTGGGCCCTAAACTCCAAAACCCTGATCCTACTGGTGAGTGAGCCACTAAAGGAAACCCAAACTGACTGACCCTAAACTGAGCACTAAACACTAAACTCTAGCCCTAAACTAAAGCTAAATCCTAACCTAAACCTAAATGTTAAGCTGACCCTAAACAGGCTAACCCTAAACAAATCCTGGGCCCTACCCTGAAACACTGCCACAAGGCCTAAAATAAATCTAGGCCTTAACTAAAATAAACTAAAATAAATGGGACTAAACTGACCTGTAAATAAATAAAATAAACTAGTAAACCTAAACTATTGAAAATAAAACCTAAAATAAAATAAAACTAAACCTAATCCTAAAATAATAAATAAAATAAAACTAAAGATAAATAAACCTAAAAAAAATAAACTACTAATAAAAAAAATAAACCTAAATAAAATAAAATAAAATAAACCAAACAAATAAATAAATATACTAAATAAACCTAAACTGCTTTGTAATTTAAAATAAAATAAACCTAAAATAAAATAAAAATAAAACTAAATAAAAACCTAAACATAAAAATAAACCTAAAATAAATAAAAATAATCTAAACTAAATAAACCTAAACCTATTAAAATAAACTATGCTAAAGTAAATAACCTAAAAATAAACTAAACTAAACCCTAAACTAAATAAAAAACCTAAACTAAACTAAAGAAAACCTAAAATAAACTTATAATAAACCTAAAACTAAAAAAAAAAACTTGAAACCTAAAATAAAAATAAACTAAAAAACCTAAGCTTAAAATAAACTAAACCTAAACCCTAAACTAAATATAAAATAAACAAAAAATAAACCTAAACCTAAACTAAAAGTAAAACCTAAAATAAACTTATAAACCTAAAAACTAAAACAAAATAAAACTTGAACCTAAACCTAAAAAAAATAAAATAAATCTTAAACATAAAAATAAAATAAAATAAAAACTAAACTAAAAAATAAACATAAACCTGAACCTAAACCTAAAAAATAAATTAAAATAAATAAACTTAAAATAAATAAATTAAACTAAATAAAAAAATAAACTTAAATAGAAAAATAAAATAAAATAAACTAAAATAAATAATAAATAAACCAAATAAATTAAATAAACCTAAACATGTCGGTTTACTTAATTTAATAAAGAAAATCCTTAAACCCTAAACCCTAAATCCTAAACCCTAAACCCTCCCACCTAAACCTGACCCAACCTAAACCAACCCTAAACCATAATCCTAAACCTTAACCACAACCCTATACTATAAAGGCCACTGAGCCCCCACTCTAAACCATAAAACCTAAACCTAAATTAAATAAACCTAAAATACAAATAAATAAAACTAAATAAAATTAAACCTAAATAAAACCTAAACTAAAATATAATAAAACCTAAAACTAAAATAAAATAAATAAACCTAAACTAAACTAAAATAAAATAAACCTAATAAACCAAAATAAAATAAAAACTAAATGTAAAATAAAGTAAAATTATAAATAAAAACTAAAAAATAAAATAATAAAACTAAATAAAACCTAAATAATAAAATATAAAACTAAAAAATAAAAAAAAAAACTAAACCTAAACTAAATAAAACCTAAATAAATATAAAATAATAAATAAAAACCTAAACCTAAACATAAATAATAAACCTAAACCTAAATAAAATAAAATAAACCTAAAACCTAAACTAAAATAAATAAACCTAAAATAAATAAATAAAATATAATATAAATAAATTATAAAATCAATTAAATAAATAAATAAACTTAATAAATAAATAACTAAACATACTAGTTAATTTAAAAAATAAAAAATCCTTTGCAATTTAACCTAAACCCTAAATCCTCCCTACCCTAAAACCTAAACCTAAAACCTAAACATTAAAATTAATAAACAATAAACCTAAAACCAAATAAAATAAATAATAAAAATAAATTAAAAAACTAAACCTAAAATATAAAATAGAAATTAAAACTAAACTAAAATAAATAAAAAAAATAAAATCTAAACTAAAAAAAATAAAAACCTAAAATACTAAAAGAAACTATAAAATAAAATAAAATAAACCTAAAATAAAATAAAATAAAACCTAAATTAAACCTAAAAGTAAAACCTAAAATAAATAAAATAATAAAAATTAAATCTAAACCTAAAACCTAAAATAATTAAACCCAAAACCTAAACTAAATAAAATAAATGAACTAAAATAAACCTAAACCTAAAACAAAATAAAATAAAACTAAAATAAACTAAAATAAAACCTAAAATATACCTAAAATAATAAAATAAAACCTAAACTAAACAAAATAAAATAAATTGAAAAACATAAAATTAAACTAAAATAAACCTAAACCAAAACATAAACCATCAAAATAAACTAAAATAAAAAACCTAAACTAAAATAAATAAAATAAACTAAATGTAAATTAAAAAATATCTTAATCAAAAAAAAAATACAACAACAACAAAATAAAAGCCTTAATCCCACTGGGTGGGGTTATATGAATCCTTAACCTCCATTGTGAAATTATGTGTCAAATTCTCATTTAAATCAAGTATACTAAGATCATTTTTTATACATCTTAACCAAGTCTTTTTTGGTCTACCTCTACCTTTCTTAAAGAATTAAATAAACTAAAATAAATTAAAAATAAACAAAATAATACTTAATTTTAAGAAATAGAAAATAAAAAAAATAAAAAGAAACTCTGGCTAAACTAACTAAAACTAATCCTAAACTAAACTCACAAACCACTAAATCTAAACCCTAAACCTAAACTAAAATAAATCTAAACCCACAAACTAACCACTAAATCAAAATCTAAACCCTAACCACTAAACCCTAAAACCTACAACCCCAAAATCTAAACCCTCAACCTAAACTAAACCCCCAAACTAATAAAAAAACTAAACTAAACCTAAAACAAAATAACCTAAAAAATAAAATAAATTAAAAAACTTAAACCTAAATAAAATAAAATAAAATAAAATAAAATAACACCTAAATTGAACCTAAACCTAAATATGAAATAATAAAAATTAAAACTAAACTAAATAAAATAAAAATAAAAAACCTAAACTAAATTAGAATAAAATAAACCTAAAATAAGAAAACCTAAATAAAATAAAAAACTAGCGTAGAATAAAAAATAAAATAAAATAAAAATAAAATAAAATAAATAAAATCCTAAACCAAAAATAAACCTAAAAAATAAATAAAAAATAAAACTAAAATAAAAAGAAAACTTAAACCTAAAATAAATAAAATAAAATAAACTTAAAACTAAAATAAAGTAAATTAAAATAAATAAAACCTAAACCTAAACCTAAAATAAACTAAACCTAAACCCTAAACTAAATAAAATTAAATAAATTAAAAGTAAACCTAAACAAAAATGAAAAAAAATAAAACTTAAAAATAAACCTAAAATAAAAACCTAAAACCTAAACCTAAAAAAATAAAATAAAAACCTAAACCTAAATGTAAAAATAAAACTAAACTAAAAAATAAACATAAACCTAAACCTAATCCTAAAAAATGAACTAAAATAAAAAACCTAAACTAAAATAAATAAACTAAACCTAATAAAAATGCCTAAATAATAATAAAAAATGAAATAAACTAAAGTAATTATAAAATAAAATAAATAAACCTAAACCTATCAATTTATTTAATTAAAAATAACCCTAAACCCTAAACCGTTAAACTAACTGTGAACCCTAAACCTTAAAAAACTCTAAACCCAAAACCCTAAACCCTAAGCTAACCCTTAACCCTAAATCTTGAAAACCCTAAACATAAACCCTAAAACCTAAATCTTAAACTCTAAACCTTAAACCCCAAACCCTAAACCCTTAACCCTAACCCTAAACCCTAAACCCTAAACCATAAACCCTAAACCCTAAAACCCTAAACCCTAAACCCTAAAACACTATACCCTAAACCCGAAACCCTAAACCCTAAACACTAAAAACGTAAAAACCTAAACCAAAACTAAATAAAATCTAAAACTAAAATAAATAAATAAAACCTAAATCTAAATAAAATAAAAAAATAAAATAAAATAAAAACATAAACTAAAACCTAAACCCAATCCTAAAAATGAAATAAAATAAACTAATAAAAATAAAATAAAATTTATTAAATAATAACTTAAACTAAACTAAAAAAATAAAATAAGCCTAAGAATAAAAACTAAAATAAAATAAAAACTAAACATAAAATTAAAAAATAAACATAAAATAAAATATAATAAAAATTAAATATAAACCTAAACCCTAAACCTAAACTTAAACTTTTCAGTTTACTTAATTAAAAAAAACTCTTATCCCTAAACCTTAAATCCTAAATCCTAAAACCTTACACCTTAAACCCTAATACCTAAACCCTAAAACCTACAACACTAAACCCTAAACCCTAAACCCCAAGCCCCCAACCCTAAACCTTAAACCCTAAACCCCAAACCCTAAACCTTAAACCCTAAAAACCCAAAGACCTAAACCTAAACTAAATAAAACCTAAAAATAAAATAAATAAAAAAACTTAAGCCTAAATAAAATAAAATACACAAAATGAAATAAAAACCTAAACTAAAACCTAAACCTAAACCTAAATCGAAACATAAAATTAAACTTAAATATAAAATAAAATAAAAAATAAAAAGTAAACTAAAATAAAATAATTAAAAATCTAAAATAAACTAAAAAATAAAACAAACCTAAAAATAAAAAAAACTAAATAAAATAAAAATAAAACATAAAATAAAAAAATAAAAAATAGACCTAAAATAAAATAAAATAAAATAAAAACCTAAACCTAGTGTTTACTTAATTTTAAAAAACACCTTAAACCATAAATCCTAAACCCTGAAACCCTAAGCACCAAACCCTAAACCCTAAACACTAAACCTTCAACCCCAAACCATAGACCCTAAACCCCAAACCCTAAACCTTAAACCTTAAACCCTAAATTCCAAACCCTAAACCCTAAAGCCTAAAAACCTAAACCTAAAATAACTTACACCTAAAAATATAACAAATAAAAAAACTTATACCTAAATAAAATTAAATAAACAAAATAAAATAAAAACCTAAACTAAAACCTAAACCTAAACCTAAACTTTAAAATAAAATAAAATAAAAAATACTAAATCAAAATCAAGCCAATAAATAAAACCAAGGTAAACTAAAAATAAACATATAAAATAAAACCTAAATAAAATAAAAACTAGACATAAATAAAAGAAAATAAAACCTCACACTGAAAATAAACTTAAAATAAATAAAAATATAACACAAAAAACCTAAACTAAAAAAAAACATAAATAAAATAAACAAATAAAAGAATAAACCTAAATAAAATAAAATCTAAACCTAAACCAAACTAAAATAAACTAAATCAAAAGCTGTAAATAAATAAATGAATAAACTAAAATATTCTAAACTAAATAAAGAGAACCAAAGTAAAATAAATATAAAACTTAAACCTAAAAAAATAAAAATAAAAAATAAAACTTAAACTTAAAAAATGAAATAAAAATAAAACTAAAAAATAAACATAAACCTAAACCTAAACCAAATCTAAAATAAATAATCCTAAAATAAATAAACTAAACTAAATAAAAAAATAAACTTAAATAAAAAATAAATTAAGTAAACCTAAACCTACTAGTTTAGTTAATTTTTTAAAAAAACCATAAACCATAAACCTAAACTCTAAAACCAAAATCCTAAACCCTTAACCCTATACGCTAAACCCAAACCCAACAAACCCTAGCGATAAACCCTAAAATCCCAACTCTAAATCTAACCCCACACAAACCTTAAAATCCTAAAGCCTAAATACTATACTCTAAACCCATAACCCAAAACCCTAATCCTAAACACTAAATCCAAAAACCCTAAACCCTAAACCTTAAATCCTTAAAACCTAAACCTAAACTTAATATAAACTAAATAATAAAAAATACAAAAATTATGGTACAAGGATTGGACAGATAATATGAGAATCTCATCACATCGTGATCTAGAGTTTAGAGAATTACTCCAACCCCTACCTTTCTTAGAATAGTAAATTTTGGTTCTTCTCCTCTCTGAGAGGAAGTCACACCATCAAAGTATAACTCCCAGGGGTGAATGCTAGTATCCCCTAAGTTCATGATTTGTTCATCAAGGAGGTCATCACTAAGTGGAGAGTTAATAGAAAGTGGGTGTGCTATTAAGAAATTTGCTATGGCTTGTCCTTTCACCACACAGAGGGGTACAAAGGTAATGTAAAACTATGAGAGGATCATGGACCATCATTCCGACCATCCATATAACATCGTTCATGTCATGAGATACTGCAGTTAATTGATCCTAGAGATTAAGTTCACCTTATGAGGAAGCATGTAGTGTTGTAGCTTTTGGGATACAAAGATTAAAGCTAGGCAATGATTCTCAATGGGTGGATAATTAATTAGTTAGATGATGGTTGAGGTAGTTGAGTGCATATTCCTTCCATTCATTATTGGCATGGTCCAATAAAGCACTAATGGAGTCGTCTAATGCAGTAGTATAAAGTATGAGCAATTTTCCCAAGATAGGGGCTGCTATAACTGGCAGCATCATTAGGTAATGCTTGATGTCTTGGAAGGCATGCTCACTCTTATCATCCCACTTAAACTTGGTGTCCTTTTTGATAAGTACTGAGAATGGCTGACATCTTCGGATAGGTTGGATATAAAGCATCTTAGATACTCCAACTGCAGTTGGAATGATCTGAGTTGAGTTAAACTTTTAGGGGGTGGCATTTCTAATATCACCTTGATCTTCTTCGGATCGATTTCAATTCCATGGTGTCAGACAAACCCAAGGAATTTCCCTAAAGCTACTCTAAATGCACACTTTAAGGGGTTCATTTTGAGGTTAAATTATCTTAACTTTTTGAAAATTACTCTCAAGTCAAAGAGATGGTCTTCTATTTCTCTACTTTTAACCATGAGATCATCGACATAGCACTCAACTTGATGATGAATGACTTCATCAAAGATTCGAGTCTTAGCCCACTAGTATATTGCACCGACCTGAAAGGCATGACCCTATAGCAATAAATTTTGATTGGGGGTTCTAAAAGTTATGTTTCTTTCATCTTCAGGGGCCATCTTTATTTGGTTATTTCCAGATGAGTCATCCATGAAAGAGAAGACTACATGAGATGAGGCAATGTCCACCATCAGCTCCTGGATTGGCAGTGTAAATTCATGTTTTGGATATGCCTTATTTAAATCACTAAAATTGATGCATATGTGAATTTAACTAATCTTTTTATTAACTAGGATGATGCTAGCTAACCATTGTGGAGAAAAATTCCTATAAGGAGTTACCTTTCAGATCTATTGGTGAGAGATGAAAGACAACACTTATAGAAATTCATTTTTTTAAGATGCCACGCAGATCCGTAGATGTGCTTATTCAGGTGATCGAGTACGCCAACAAGGAGATAGTGTACTATCTCTAAAGATAGAAGTCACTACCCTTTAATGGACCTAATCACCTCAATAAGAACTCCTATGGATGATGGGCCTACATATGTACTAGAGATTCTTCCCCTACTTTACATGGAAAAGTAAAGTAGGGTTTATTTTAAATCGAGTTCATTAAGTTCCTTACAGGGGCAAGCCCCCATAGTTAATTACATCCTAAGGAATGGGGATTCCTTAGAAAAATTCTCGATTAAGGTAAATGATCATTGTCTTTGAAGATTTTAATAGGAATGACTATCAGTCAATTGGTTTATTTTTGGAAGATCAAATGGGATTGATCAAAAGGGGGAATTATTATCGAAGCTAAAATAGAATATAAGTAGGTGATGCTCATGATGCTAAGAAACCTAGCAAAAATTTCAAACTATCCTATAATTGGGCTTTACATTTTTGAAATTGATTTAGTTTGTTTGAGTTACATTTTTCATTAGAAATTTAGGACATAAGATTCCTTAACACAAGATTAAGGAAATACCTAAGATGTGAGAAATTATGTTTATGTCCCATAAAGGGGAAAAGCAACCTCAAAACCTAAATCTAGAGAGCTTTTTCATGGGACGAAAGCACAACCTAAATCTAAGGTAAAAATGAGAAATTGGTTTGCCTCCAAGAGGACAAAATGACTTGGACTTACAACCTCCTGAGGGTGGCTGCCAACTAACTCCTATAATTTTAAATACATGTAGGCAAGTCTTTATGCTTATGCAAGATAGCTAGGCTATTATTTATTTAGAAAGAGACTAAGTCCTTAAACTCACTCCCTGAAGAGACTCGATCATGTAAAGGGACATGCTTCAAATGACCTAAATCTAATCAATTCAAATTTCATTTTATTTTTATTTTTGGACAATTATTTTGACTCAAGCTATTAGGATTCATATGACTAATGCATGAGAAATAAGGTTATTGGCCAAAATCAGTGAGAAGGGAGGAGGTGAGTTTCCACCATGGCTCTTAAAGGTCAAGCCAAGTTTCTCTGGCAAAGGTGAAAGCCCTCCAATCAAGAGTGAAATAAGATGCATTTGTGCATCATATTATAAAAGAAATGCTCATCCAGCTAAGGGGTTGCTAATTCTTTTATCTTGATTTTAAACCTAAGCTTTAGGTGAGGTTATGAGTTGTTTAATTTTATTTTGAGTTGTTAAGTTGGGTAAAATATTTATTTTTCCCTAAAGAGCCTAATCCACATCCAGGCTATACATAAAGCAAGGAATAAACTAGGAAAAGCATGCCACTTAATGCAAAAGCTAAGCAAATCATCAATTAATTTATAAAGCTAATCTAAAGAATAAAGGCGTTGTGGTGGGCACCACGCACAAACCAAAAATATCAAATGTGGGTAGCCGAGCTCTACCCTTATACAATTGGGATCATAAATGAATTAAATTACAATTAAGTAAGGAATTCATTATTATGAGGGTCTTCAAGCTTTACTTCTTCTTTCTTCTTTTCTTTCTTTCTTCTTTTCTTTCTTTCTTCTTCTTTCTTCTTCTTTTCTTCTTTTCTTCTTTTGTTCCATCTTTTGGATGGTTGGAAGGTAGATGCTCCAAGGCCTCCCATGGTGCATAAGATAGGATCTTATGACCAATGCATCCTAATCCCCATAACAATCATTCCAAAATCCTAATTGCATAAATTTACATGAAAAGGAAAAGTGGAAATCTAACTAACAAACAAAGGTTAGTTAAAACACCACACAAATTCAAAGAGTATATTGGACTTATCACCCACACATGGGTGACTAAGTCCACAGCCTATAGGATTATGCTTAGGGGTATAAAGCACTGCAAGCAAAAGCATTTATATTTTTATTTATGATAATGCCCTTAAGCACAATTCCAGAAAAGAATAGTTAGACTAAGAACATCCTACCATTCATTCTATGAGCATACATCCTAACATCCATTCTAAAACATATATCACAAAATAAAACAAACATCAAACCATGCATCGACCTAACCTAAAGCTAGAAGTGTGACTTATAATGTGTGTGCTTTGAAGGCTTGTGGTGCTTTAGTTATCTATGCTTAGGTTCAAATTTTCTAAGTGTGAAGAACATGTTCAACTTAGAGGAGGGTTTCATTTAAGTTGTTTAATTATTTTGGGTTGATTTTATTTCATGTTTTATTTGGTTTAAGTGGATCCTACAATTAATTACTAAGTTATGAAGAGAGGGAAGAGAAGAGAACTTCCCTTTCCTTCCCTAACCTAAGTAATTTTTAAAATAGGTTCACATTTTAGTTTTCTTTAGGTGAATGTTTTGTTTAAATATTTTAATTAATCTAAGGTTTAGATAAACTCTAAACAAACCTATTCAAAAGAAAGGCAATTTAAGATTAAATAAAATGAATCAAAATTCACATAACACACATTACTTCCATTCTTTCCCAACATATATAACATGCATATGGATGGAACCTAAGCATATCTATACATACAAATGAGTATTTAACACACTTTATGATGCATGCTAAGTAATCCATTTAAGAAAATTTAGAAGTTGAATATGCATGATTTTTCTTAAGTAGCAGCCTTTTCCAAATTTTCACATACACACATGAAAGTAAGAAAGGCATAAGTGAGTGGTACATTATTAACCAGAGGTGTAAGGTACAAGACCTACTTAGACTACTTAAAGACTTAACCAGGGTTGTCCAGACTAATATACCACTTTCCTTAAATACAAACATATGTATATAAAAGAAATGAAATAGAAAGGAGAATGCAAAGTATTAATGGATTCATTTTATTTATGCAATTTATGTATGCTAGTATAGGTAACCCTTAAGTGGTAGCATAGAGATGAATAGGATATGGAATTAGGTGAGTGTTAGCTTCTTTTCAAATGAACCATACACTCAGATTCAATTCAAAACTACACAACATAAGAAAGAAAGGGAACCTAAGCATACCTTTATATTCTTTCACATGAGCTTATAATTAAAGTATAAGTAGCACACTTTTAGATTTGGTATTTGATTTATATGTTTTGAAAATAATTTGGATTTAGTAGTGATAATAGCCATTCATATTTCTACTTTAGCCAACACATGCAAATTTGACATAAAGTAAACAATTTCATTTTAAATTTTGAATTTGAAAAATATGAATGCATGAAATCACATGACATACAAATTTAACATGTTGGGAAAGATTCAAAGCAATGAAAGCATGTAAACAAACTCACTTCACTTAAATCCTAAAGACATTCTTATAGAATAAGAAAGTTTAAAATAAATCAAAGTGAATTCAAAGTGATTTGTGTTTAGTTTGGAGTTTGATTTAATTTTGAAAAGGTGAGATGAGTTTGTTCCTAACCCATTCCACATGTGTTTGATATTTTGTTCAATTTTTAGATAATTAGATCCATTTTTACATTAATTAGGTTAAGGTATGAATTAAGTAACTTAATTTACCCTTAATATAACCAAATAATTATGAGCCAATGAGATGACATAAAAACTCACTAAGAATTTAAATTTGCAATGCACCTAATAAGAAAAAGGCCTAATGCAATTTGGCTCATAATTAATAGTTAATTAAGCTAAGGGGTTTAGCTTAAGTAATTTCAAAACACCCTTTCATACTTATGAATTGGGTTTTGATTTCCTTAATTAAACTTAAGCTATTAAATACCTAAGCATCTACCCAAAGTAGATTAATTAAGTTTTGGAACTTTTTAGAATTTTTAGAAATTTATTAAGGGGACAATCAATGAATTAACCATTAATTAAGAGGAGATTAAGGAGATAAAAGGGGGTTTAGGGAATAGCTTAGGGGAAATGCCCCAAAAATATTCCATAAACCTCTTACTTATTGGATCTAACCTTAATCAACCCTAATTATGGAATAAACTCACTAATTACACCTTAATTATCCTTAATTACATAAAGAGGGTAATTATGAAATCCATATGCAATTATTCTAATCAAGCCTTCAATAAATCCCAAGAAAATTAGGGGAGGTAGAAGTCATCCACTAAAATATACCCAAGAAGTTTGGGATTAATCAGAGGCTTAATTAAAAATTAATTAGCAAAATGAAGTTTCCAATAAAACCCAAATTCAGAAAATCATAAAAAACCCTTTGAAATTAATTTTAAAATATTCTAGGTTGAATTATCATAGATTTTATTTCATAATTATTTGAATTTTCTATAGGGCATTATGAATTTTAGAAGATCCTAGATTAATTAGAAATTAAAACATCCTTACTAATCCTCCACGGCGTGTGGCGTGGTGTCTCGATTGCACTTTACATGATGCACCGTGAGGGCTTAGTTGTCAAATCCCAAATGGTGGCACCAGTTTGATCTCGCCATCCGATCAAAGATGGATAGCGAGATCTCCCTATGATTTTAAAATAGATAAGAATTTCTAAATGTGGGAATTATCTCCATCTAAAATGGATGGATGAGATCTCAAGTTCTTGATCAAGACCTTCCAATGAGGGGAAGATCGAGCTGATTGAGCTCATTCAAACTCAAACCAATCTAAAGCTAAAGCACATCCAATGATCAAAATTCCGAGGGATTAAAATTTTTGTAACGAAGCTCCACACCACATTGAGTTTAATGGTCAAAAAATCCCATACCATGCCGGAGGAGATCACCGGTGCTCGATTCCCTTGGAGAAGCTTTATCTAGTTGACACAAAGCTGTATTAAAGTTTTGAGCACTTGAGGTTGAGTGGACTGGTATATGGACCACCTCCTCCTTAGCTAGCTTGCGGCTTTGATCGAGCTAGGTCCCCGCTTGCCTTTGGAACTTCAAAGAGAGTTTGGGTGCACTTTTACCTCTCGATGGAGTGTGCAAAAGGTGGAGTGAGTGAAGAGGAAATTCATGAATGGATTGAGCTCCCTATTTTCACATTATGCAAAATGAGAATATGAGATTTGATTTCCCTCCGAAGCTTGAGGAGGCGAGGAATGGCTCTCTGGCTAGGTTCAATTGAATTGAGGATGATGGATTTGAGTTTGTTTAGGGGAGTATAACTCCCCTTGAAGGATCAGACTGGCAAGCCATTATGATCCAATTGATCATAATGGGGAGTTTGTTTTGGCTATTTTGAGTGTGCACATGGTTAGTTTCAGCCATGGAGTGGATTGCCAACCTCCCATGTGCTTCAATTTGAGTGGGAGAGGGAGTTTGAATTTAGCATTTTAACCCAAGGGGTTGAGTTTGGTCTAGCGACCAATTGGGCTGACCCAAACCCATTGGGTTGGGTGCACCATTCTTCACTAGTTCCCCTTGAGCTTTTAGGAAAGCCTCAAGTGAATGTGAAGAGGGTATGACCAAATTACCCATGGATTAGGCAAACATTTGTTCTATGTCCTAAGGTAGAATGCTCATTTTGCTAAATTTTTTACTTTGGGTATGTTGGGTATGTGGAGAAACTAGGTTTGGCCAAGTTTCATGAGATTTTAAATTCATTTGATAGGGTTTGGCTCATGTTGACCCATTTAGGTTAAAATGGGTCAACTTGGGTCAAGTTGACCAATTGGTCAAATAGGGTCAAACCAAGGGTTGGGTCAAGTTCAAATGACCTTTTGAAATATTTTGGTGGCTTTGGTTTGATTCAATTTGGTATAGTTTTGAATTTGGCTCATAAGACTTCATTTAGGTTAGGTTAGTCATATGGAGTGGATTGGTATCTTTGTTTCCAATCAATTTTGGTTATGTTCAAATTTGGCTCAACATGACCCATTTATGTCATGTTAGGTCTAAGGTCAATTGGGTAGGTTAGTTGGCCAATTGAGGCTTTGGTCAAGTTCACAAGTGATTTGGAATGTACTTGACCCATTGGTTTCAATCAATTTGGCTTAGATCAAGTTTTGACACATTTTGACCCTTTAGGTCAAAATGGGTCAACAACAAGTGGCCAATTGGGCCAGTTAGGCTCAAATGTTGGCTTGGTCAAGTTCAAACATAAGTCATGAGTGAACTTAGATCAATGGTTTCAATCAATTTGGCCTATGGTGGAATTTGGCTATGTTAGGTTTCATTTTGGGTTAAGTGTTGACTTGGTCAACCCTTGGGTTTGACTTGGTTTGACTCAATTTGATAGATTGATCATCCCATGATGATTGTTGATCATGATGAGAGGCAAATATGTGTTTGGTTCAATCCAATTTGGTTAGGATTAGAATTTGGCTCAGGGTACTTTAGGTCACTTTGGGTCAAGTGAGCCTAAGTGGGTCAAATGGCTTGGTCAAAGCTTCATTTGAGCTTGATTGATCTTGTATATGGACTTATGATTGAAATATAAATCCATTTATAAGTGGTTTAAAGTCAAATGGGTTTTGATCCATTTGATAATTTCATATTCAAAGGAAGAATATGAAAGGATTTTGGCTTTGATTTTTTGGGTTTTGATTGAGGATTGAAGTTTGGATTTATATATGGGCTCATAATTGTAGGGTTGATTAAATCATGGGAGAAAATCAAGAGTTTGGCTTGATTTGAAGTTAATTTGGCTAAGTTCAAAATTTTGAATTGAAAGGCTTAGATTGGATTTTGAGTTGATTTGAGTTTGATTTTTGGAATTGGTTTTGATTGTTTGAATTTATATTTCATTTATATATGTGAATATAAATGAGAAAATAAATTGATCATGAGAAAATTTCAAGGAGTTGAAGTGGTTTAATCATGATTTGGGCTAAGTCTATTAAGGGACTTAGGAAATTTTAAAGTAGGGATTTGAATTTTTGAATTTGGTTTGATTAATTTATATTTATATTTCATTTATATATGTGAATATAAATGAGAATAAAAAAAAAATTATGAGAAAATCCCATGACTTTGATATGGTTTGATCAAGTTTTAGGCTAAGTCCATTAATGGAGAATTAATGACTTAAGAAAGATTTTTTTTAAATTGAGAATTTAATTTGATGGTTTGATGTGATTGATTTATATTTATATTTCAATTATATATGTGAATATAAATGAGAATATAAATGAGTTTTGAGAAAATTCCATGAGTTTGGGTTAATTTGATTAAGGTTTTGGATAAGTCCTTTAATGGAAAATTAAGGGACTTAGGAAATTTTAAAAATGGAAATTAAATTTGAGATTTGATTTCATTTTTTATATATTTCATTTATATATGTGAATATAAATGATATAAATGATTTTTTGAAAATCTCATGAGTTTGAATTGATTTGACAAGGTTTAGGCTAAGTCCATTAATGGAAAATTAAGGGACTTAGAAAATTTCATGAATTGATTTGAATTTTGAGTTTAGTTTGATTGATTTGAATTTATATTTCAATATATGTGAATATAAATGAGAATATAAATGAATTATGAAAATCTCAAAGATTTTATTTGGTTTAGATCATAATTTTGGTTAAGTCCTTAAGAAAGGATTAAGGACTTGAACTTAGGAATTTTGATGGATTTTGATCATGGATTTCAATCATAGATTTCAATCATGGATTTCAATCATATGGAGTTGATTTGAGTTTTGAGAAAATAAAATGAGAATTGATTTGGAGTTTTACTTGGAATAAGGAAAGTGAGAAATGGTTTAAGCTAAGGGTAGGAAGTTTTTCCTAACACCCCTAAGGCATGAGCTATTCCTATGGCTAACTATCCTAAGTCTCTAGGGCTATGTTGAGTGTCCACCTAATCACTAGATGTGTCTTAAGACTAAGGAACTCTTAAAGAGGAGTCCTATGTCTAAGATGGAGGGGTTGAGCTCATTCTAAAAAATGAGGTCAACAAAGGAAACAATATGTGTGGTGTGACAAGGAACACACATTGTGATCAAAAAATCAACACTGAGATCACAAGCACTAACAAACAATCTATCCTTGCAAGGAAAGAAAGAATCTAGAGCTTAGGCAATGTGGCTTATGTCCAAGACATAAGAGAGGGAAGAAATCCACTAAGGGATAGAGTGTGAACCTTCCACTAGGGAAGCAGGTTCAAGTCATCCACAAGGGGATGAGAGGTTTGATTTGATTAGAGTCTCACTAAGGAGAAAAGATTTGATTTAAGTTCCAATAGGGAAGAGGGTTGAATTTGTTTCAATTTTTTGTTAGGTTTGGATTTTTAGATGAACCACATGGTTTGTGATGACGCACTAAGTAGCCATGGAGGCCAAGACCTAACTTCAGATTTACCAATCCAAAGGGGTAGTCTACTAAACATAGTAGGACTAGCCAATCAAAGGATGTCTTTGGTAGTATGCTGTCTAAGAAAAAGCTAGTAGACTTACGTCCTCCAAAGTAGAGATAAGTTCTTTGGGATAATCTATTGGCAGGTATCGATTGAACCCAACCTAGGGTATTGAGTGAATGTTATTGGGGAATGGATCAACTCAAAGATAGTCAAGGTTAATTTTATTTTAGATTTATTTTGATGGATTCCTTAGTTTGTGATGGATCAAAGCGAGAATAGAACCCTAGACCTATCTCAGATTTACTGAAATAAAGGGAGTAGCTTCCCGGATGATGGGAGAACTATCCAACCAAAGAAGTGTCTTTCAGTTTGCAATGATCAATTGAAGGGAAGAAAGCTCGGGGACTCACACCTTCCACTAGAAAAGACCACTAGGGTGATCTGTTGCTTTGGGCAATAAATCGAACTCTACCTAGGGCTGCCCATTGACTAGAAAGAATGCATTATAGTCTTACATCTTTCAAAGCAGAATGATTGTATAGGTAACATGCTTGTGGAAAAATAGATTGAACCCTAAGGACTAGTGAGTACCACCAATTTATCTCAACTGTAGTCAAATTCTTAGGAGTTCTGCACTACCTAAAGATAGGATTCTGAAAAGGGCCTTTTGGGGGCTTGAATTCCTAATCCACATGTGAGTTAATTTTGTTTATTTTAGTTTTATCGTGGACCCTATTGGTTTGCGAGGATCAAACTGAGAAGGAGCTTATCATAGACCTATCATTTATTGAACCAAGGGAGAATCTGTGCATCTGCTAAACAATTTCTCCAACCACAGGGGTGGCTACTAGGAAAAGGGAACTATCCAATTCAAAAGTAACCCAGGTAGTGTCTAAATGGGGTCACAAATATTGTGATCCAAATAGAATGCCTGCAAGGAATGGGGCCGCTAAGTGCTTAATCCAAAACCCTGGAGGAGATGACATGGCTAGTCATATATTCAATAGGTATTTGATGGCCAACTCAAGGAGAAAGCATGGGAACTCACATTTGCCAAGAGTGGTGTATCCACTGGATGAGTCACTGTCAGAATAGTGAGCATCAACCAACCTAAGGTGCTAGTTAGTTTAAAATAATTAGCCTAGGAAGAAAGCTCGGGGACTCACATCCTCATGTACATCTGGGATAGTCTTCTTGACAAGTGCTATCGACCTTGGCGACTCTTAAGTGAATGCCACCAGGGGACTTATATTGACTCAAAAGTAGTCAAGAGGAAAGGAGCCTCTAAAGGACTTATCCTAAATCTCAAATATACTTAACCTAATTAAAACATGATGGCTAGTTCAAGAAGAAAGCATGGGGACCCACATCATCTTAAGCAAAGTCAACATGAGGTAGCTTACTGGCTAGGTAGTGAAGACTACCATACTAACAAGGCATTTGTTGGTTTGCAATGGTCAAGTCAGGAAGAAAGCACGGGGACACACATACTCCAAACAAGTGACCACTAGGGTGACATACTAGCGAGGTAGCATGTAGACCCGACCTAGAGCAGCTAATGAGTGAGTGCCACAAGGGGATTGCTCCCACATCAAAATAGCTTGAGATAAAATATTTGTGTTTATTGTGTGCATGTGTTAAAAGAAATAGTACTCCCCTGGAGGATTCTTACACCTACCTTAAACACACTAGGGGTTTGATGAAATGGCACAGATGGACAAAAGGATTCCCACTAAGAAAGGATGTCGCTTGGGTTCTCTCATACTTATCTTAGTTATGCTAATCAAAATAGGATGCCTCTCAGGTTCTCTTACACCTATTCTAATAGCATCAGGAGATTGTGTTTCTATTATGAAAGAGGGATAGGATGCCACTAGGGGACTCTTACACCTACCCATGTCATGGCGGATTTGCAAGATAAGCAAATAACACTTCGAAAGAAGAGAAGATTTGATGAATGAAATCAAATTTTATTCTTTTTATTAATGATTATTTTCAAACATGATTTGTTTCATGGGTAATATTTCTTTAGATAGAGTCCATTAATTGGAAGCATCGGGTGTTCCCTTTACAATCAATAAGCTGATAAGATCCTCCTTGGTAAGCCTTCTCTATGACATAGGGGCCTTCCCAAGTGGGTTCAAACTTGCCTCCCATCTTTCGATGGGCAATAATTGGTCTCCTTAGGACTAACACAAGTTCTCATACTCAAAAAGACCTAGGGCGGACCAGCTTGTTATGAGCTTGAATCATTTTATCCTTTGTAACTCGAGGTTCTAGCATGCCCATAGGCAACTCTCCTCCAAACCTTTGAGCTCTTCTAACCACAACTTTGCATTCTGTTATGTAGTGATCTTGCTACCCAATGCAATCCTTAGTGACGACAGTTGGACTTCTAAAGGAAGAACGACTTCAGACCTATACAAGGAAAATAGGTGGCGTGTTGGAATTTGGTATGTGGTGCTAGGCCCACAAGGCTTCAACCAACTTTTCTATCATTTGTTTTCTTCTTCAATATCCAGATGAGGGTTTGGTTGAATGCTTCTGCTAAGCCATTTGCTCTAGGGTTGTAGATGGTGGAGTATCTCTAATCTATACTATCTTTTGGTGAAGCTGTTGATCTTCATGCTTTTGAATGCAGTACTATTATCAGATATAATTCATCGAGGTACCACAAACCTATATACGATATGGTTCTTAAAAAATTGAAGCACATGGTGAGCTGTGACCTCTCTGAGTGGGATGGCTTCGACCCACTTGGAAAAGTACTCGGTGGAAGCTAAGATGAATTGATGACCCTTGGAAGAAGGAGGATCGATCAGACCTATAATGTTGTTACCCTAACACTCAAATGGCCATGAAGCCAAAGTAGGGTTTAGAATGTTGGGTGGTTGGTGGAGGACCACACCATATACGACATTGATGGCATCTCTTAGCTCCATATAATCTATGATCATAGAAGGCCGGTAGTATCCAAGTCACTTGATCTTCATCTTCATCTTTAGCGAATTGATGTGCTTGCATAGACACGATTGTACCATGAGCTTCATGTTTGTCTAAACAATGTAACCACATTTGGTCAAAGGACCAACGATACAGGATGCCATGAACAAGAGTGTATGAAAGAGCTCTCTGTTTCACCTGATGGGCTTATGACTTTTCTTAAGGTAGTTTGTCGGTGTTCAAGTAATTTATGAACAGTTACCTCCAATCCAGCTCTTTGTCCATATTGGCAATGATAACCTCCCTTTCAATAGAAAGTCTTTCAATGAGTTCAGCATCAATAAGGGATAGGACTTGTCTATTTTGGACTCATCTTCCAAACATGCCAACTCTTTGGCAAGTTTGGCCAAGGCATCTGCTACTGCATTCTCTACTCGAGGAACCTTGTAGATAGTGGCTTTGAGAATCTAGGCCAACAGCTTCATGGTATACTCGTAGTACTAATGAAGCTTGGGTTTGAGAACGGTAGGACCGCAATGCGGTTGATGACCAATTGAGAATCTCCAAAGATGTTGATGCTCTTGACATTAATGGTGATGGCTCTAGAAGAATCAAAGCCTCATACTGAGCTTCATTGTTGGAAAGCTAGTATGAGAATCTCATCACATCGCAGTTTGGAGTTAGAAGAACTATTCCTACCCCCATCTTTCCTGGGAGAATAGATCATGGTGCTTCACCTTTAAGAAAAGAAGCAGCACCATCAAAATACATCTCCCATGTGGTTGGCCTAAGTTCATGATTTATTCATCGGAGATCATCACTAGCGAGAATGTAGATGTGGGTGCTAAGAAATCTACTAGTGCTGTCCTTTTACCGCCGAGGGTACAAATGTGATATTGAACTATGAGAGAATCATGGACCAATGAGCCAAACATCGAAAGCATTGGCCATGTCGGAGGTTTTCATGGATTGGTTCTAGAGATCAAGTTCACCTTATGAGAAAGCATATAGTGTTGTAGCTTTTGAGAAGCAAAGATCAAAGCTAGGCAATGTTTCTCAATAGGTGGATAGTTAGCTTCAGCAGGAATCAAACGATGGTTGTGGTAAAGTTCACTCTCCTTCTCTTTATCATTAGCTTGGGCCAACAGAGTGCTAAGAGAGATCTCTAGTGTAGATGAGAGTGGCTACCGGATAGGGCTGCTAGGCGGTGACTTCACCAAGTACTCTTTGATATCTTCAAGGCATCGCACTTGTCATCCCCTCTTAAACTTGGAGTCCTTTTGATAAGTGTTGAATTGCTTGCATCTGATAGGTTTGAGATAAAGCATCCTAGATATGCCAGTCATCCTTGAAAGGATCTGAGTTGAGTTAAAGTCTTAGGAGGTGGCATTTCTAAGATAGTTTTAATATTTTTAGTATCTATTTCTATTCCTTATAAAGAGGAATTTCTTGGAGCTACTCTGAATGCACACTTCAGGGGATTCATTTTGAGATTATATTGTCTTAACCGTTCTAAAACTACTCTCAAGTCAAAGAGGTGGTCTTCCTTTTCTACTCTTGACTAGATCATCAACGTAGCACTTAACTTGATGATGGATGAGTTCATTGAAGATGAGTCATGGCCCGTTGGTATGTAGCACCGACATTTTAAGGTTGAAAGGCATGACCTATAACGAAAGATTGATCGGGGTTTTGGCGTGTTTCTTTCATCTTCAAGAGACACCTTGATTTGGTTATAGCCAAATGATCCAACCATGAAAGAGAAGGCTGCATGTGATGAGGCGATGTCCACCATTAACTCTAGTATAGGAAGAGGAAACTCATCCTTAGGACATCCCTTATTTAAGTCCCTAAAATCAACGTAAATGTGAATTTGGCCATTCTTCTTCTTAACTGGGATGACACTAGCTAACCAGGTAGGATATTTTTCTTCCCTAATGAAACCAACATCGATCAATTTCTTGACTTCAGAAATGACCTATTATTCAATTTCTAATCATGTGTCTAGGAGCTTGCTTAATTGGGGTAACATTAGGGTCTATTGCTAGCTTGTGGACTACTACATTAGGAGATAATCTGGGCATTTCTTCATAACTCCATGTGAAGCAGTCTTTAAACTCAGTCAATAGCCTAACTAAGTCATTGGTTTCTTCTTCATTCAGCAATGAGTGATGTATGTCGCGTGATTTTTTCTTTATCCAGGTTGATTTCTTTAAGCTTGTTGATTATTGAATGAATCTCCTCTTCAAATTTTGGCAGTGCCTCTTTGACATGGAGATCATCTAGATCATCTGAAGTTTCTAAACACACATTCTCATAAGAGTTGGGGATGTGTGAGAAGAAACTATCAGATTCCAAATGATTTGTAACAACTAGGCAATAATCATCATCATCGACTGAACCCACTCTACTAAATCCTAGTCCTGCTCTTGATTGTGCTTCCCTATCTGTATTGTTCCATAGCTTCTTGAAGTACTCTGACTTGTGCTTGGACCATGTGTGAGGAACTAAACCTTTAAGATTTTGAACACAAAAGGTAATTCCATTAATTCTTTAAAAGTATCTTCCTCAATCTACATCAACTTAGGCTTAGGAGGATGATCCCAAAAGAACTTCTTCTCATGTCACTAGAAGACTTAGGGATTTCTTAACTACTAAACCTTCAACTTTTAGATGTAAGTGAGGTTAGCTAAGGTTCTCAGCCTAATAGTTTCACATAAATAAAATTTGAATAGTTTGTTTTGCTTGGAGGCCTGATCTTCATCTCTGTCTAGATCAAAAGTCACCTCCAATGGATCCTGCTGAGAGGGGTTGACTGGTATACTAATCACATTAGACTCATCCTATGAGCTAGATTCCATGTCTATATGAATAGTAGGGGTACTGATATGAATTGGAACATGACCTCTATTGGCTGAAGGCCAACTAGGAGGTCTCCCACCTCTGGACTATCTGTGTTTCTTCCTCTGCCTGGTGGAGGTTGAACCATTCTACCCACATGTCCATATGATGGAATGAACTATGCATGGAATGTGATCTGCTGATCTATTTCTTCTTCAATTCCCCTTTCTTGTTCACTTAGACTTTTATTTTTCTTCTCATTTTCTTTTATCTTTTCTTTTGCTTTTGTATTTGCATTTAAATTTTTTCTATGTTCATGAGAAAGGGTGTTTTTAGGAAGATAATAGGTCACATACTGATAAATCTCAACCTCTCTAACTAAAAATGGCTTTTCATCCCTGTTGACACGGCACTTAATTCCATTTTTTTTAAACTTGATGCACTAATGAAGGGAGGATGGAACGATCTTGTTCTGATGTATCCAAGGTCTACCAAGCAAAGCAGTGATTGAAGTATTCGAATCAATGATGTAGAACTTGGCTTTAGTCTTCTATCTCCAAAGGTAACACTATAAAGCCAGCTCACCTTGATCATTGAATCCTCTCAACATCATCTATCTCCTCGGAGTGTAGAGATGTCGATCTTTAAATAGGCAAGGGTCTTTAGACTCATAATGTTCACCGATGCACCTGAATCCATGAGAACCCTAGCAAGTCTGAACTTATCCATGTCAACTATGATGTAGAGGGACGGTTGTGCTCCAAGTCCCCTAGAAGAAGGTCTTCATCTGTTAAGGTGATCCCTTGGGCTTCTTTTGCATAATGTGCTTCCTCACCTATAGCGTTCAATTGAGCTAAGCATATCTCAGGATCAAGGAGGGCCATGATTAGTGATTCCCTCATCTCTTTGGATAAGACAAGGGCATCATATATGCTTAGCTTAGATGACAACTTTCTTAGATGAGAAAAGACGTTGTAGTCCACCTTCAGCTGGTCTTCCACAAGCATATCCAAGGGTGGATCATCCTGTGGAAGGGCTTCTCGATCTTTAGCACCAATGACATGTTATCATCTATCTTGAGGTGCTGCCCTAGGAGGTAGAACCTTGCCACTATGAAGGTTGACTTCGATAATCTCTTGAGGCAAGGTGGTGGAAGGTTCACGCATTAAGTTAACTTCTCCTATGGGACTCTCAAATGATTCCAAGTCTATCTCAAAGGTGAACCCATAGTATTCAGAGTTGGAAAGTCCAACTCTGGATCAAAAAGAGGAAGATCAGAATTATTATAGTTATTTATACTTGAAGAGTTATTATTAGGAATAGAAGAAGATAACCCATCAGAAGTGACACAGATGTAATTCAAACTAGCTTTATTCTTCAATTTCTTGGATTTATTTGGGGGTACAAAGTAGAAGTCAAGTAAAGTGAGTGGAGTAAGGGATTTGATGCCCTATCATCGATATAAGAGTTCTACTAGTAGAAGAAATAGAAGAGATAGCTAAAATTGGAAGAAGTCACCCGATGTGGAAGTAACAGAAAGGCGGAGGCTGGACATGGTCAGTGGCTGTGCTAAAGGGCTATCCTTGGCCGACACATGCTACTACTATTACTGCTATTGAGCTCCCACTTTCTTAGAGTTGGCACTAGCAACTTGCAAACCTTCCTTGATGCTAGAGGTTTGAGCTGACTCAGGCACCTAGAGGGAAAGCTTCTTGATCTTCTGAATTATTTTCTTAGAAGTTTTAGATAAAGAAATCAACCTTCTTTGGTTTTGGTAGGATTACATGTAACCCCAAGGATTACCCTGATGGAACTGAAAGGTTGTTTTCCAAGGTATTCCTTTGGGATAACTACAACACCGTTCTTGAAACTTTGTTCAAGCTAGTCCTTGAATGTGAAGATATCCTCCAAAATGTGGCCTAGCATACGGTGGTAAGGGAAAAAGTTTGGATCATGACTTTTGCCTACTTCCTTGGTCTCTGCGGGTAGCTAAAATTAGGTTTCTTTAAGATTCTTAAAGATCTTTCTAATTACCTTCCTCTTAAAAGAATAAGGTTTGTTTAACTTATCTAAAAGTAGGTGGACCATAGTTACTTGGCGGTATGCATGCACATAGTGGTATGGTAGGCGTGGTGCTAGCCATGGAGGCATGGTGGAGGCCGGTAGGGCTACCTCAGTGGTGGCAAAGGAGGTGGAGGTTGTTGAGGTCATGGTCTCTCTGACTGATCTCAAGCTGGCTGCTTCTCCTTATCAACAATTGCTACTACTCCTGGCTTCTTCTCATAGACCTTCTACAGCTTCTTCTTAGGCAACTAATCTTGAAAAGGTAAATGTTTGGCCTCTCCTTGTAGACTAGCCACCTTGTTGATTAGCTTCTCAAATGTCTTGCTAGTGAAGCCCTTAAGCATGAAAGTGACTGGGCCATAGATATTCTTCAAGAGAATCTCAATGGCATGTTATTCAGAAAGCTGCATTTTGCACTTCATACTCACGTTACGCCATCAGAGAATATAATCAACAAGAAACACACCAGGGTGTTGTTGTGCTACAACAAGATCACCTATAGTAACCCTTTGCTGAGCTCCATCAAATCTCTTGATGAAGAGCTGCTCTAACTCTGCAAATGTCTTTGCTAAAACATTGTGCAATTCAGCATACAAATCAAAAGTAATACCCACTAGCTACTAATAAAAAGTCATAAGAGCAAAGAATCGCTACCACCTGTGTTGCAACAACTGGCCCTGAAATGTGTTATGTGTTTCCTCGAGTTTCCACTATTGTCAAAGCTTTTGAAGGAATGAGGCATGAAACCCTTGGGATATTGGATAGCATCGAATTCCTCTAGGTAGGTCTACCCTTTGGAACCGATGATCCTCCTAGGGCTTGAGCCAAAGCTTCCTTCACCTACTGCTCAACCATAGATTTTATGTACTTTTCTTGTATGGAGGTACTTTTCACTACCTTCCTATATATGCTAGTTCTACCTTTCTCAAATACATGCATTAACTCAGGCTGACTGATGTCGACTATAATAGGATGAACTAAAGGGGCTTATTTTGAGCGACCTGCTAATAAGTCCTAACTATTGTGCCATCCTATCAATCATTCATTCTTCGCCTCAACTACTGGAGGTGTTGGGCTGATTCTAGTGTCTACTTGATCAACCTCATCACCTTCCATGGCTTATTATTCTCTAAGAAGAGACCCTCTAGTGTCAACCATGTAGACTCGAGCTGAGTCTCTTATCAAGTCATCTTCGTTGGGATCAAAGCTGACCTTCTCTTCATCAGAGCATGCGTACCCCAAGATCTCCTTCTTCTCCATGAAATAATGTGCAACTATCTCATCTAAGGATTGAGCCATCTCAGTAGGTACAAATAGTTTAGGCGAGTGTGATCACTTTCATGAGAGTGGCGAACCTTGCATCCTTTGAGAGTCAATCCTATGTGGACTTACTCACTGGATGAATGACACTCCTAACTACTATTGGTTATAAGAGCGGTAACAATCCTAGGATGTTCCTCTACCACTGGTGCAACTAAACTATCATATGGAATATTTGTAATAACTGTCACCATCTCCACATCCGATTGTATGGGTGGAGTTGGTGAAGAAGGATGCACTTTCCATACCACTAGGAGAGTGGGAGGCACCCCATAATGGGTGGTGTAGAAGGGTAGGATCCCTTGGATCATCAATGGGGTGCAATTTTCCCTGGATGAGCCTTCATGTCCTTAGATGGAATGGGAGATACTGTAACCTGCAATGGCGATGGTAGACGAGGGGTAGAGTGGTGGGGTGGAGACACCACGACTCTCTGTGCTCAAGAACTGCCCTCTTGTGGTGGCTAGTCCCAATGAGAAGAATACTATCAGTATGGTCGACGTGGGTAGCGCGTCGAGCTGGAAAATCAATCAAAGCAGAAGCAGCCGACTGACGGCTGAACCTCTGTCGCTCCTTGCTAGTAACATGTGTTGTATGGGCCTCATGGGCCCTCTCCTAGAAAATCTACTTCCCCACACTATGAAGGATAACAAATCAAAGATCAAACTGAGTGTTGGACTCTGAGCATTCGTATGCTAGGCCTACCATGAGTACAATAGATCGGAGGCTGGCATATGACCTCTTGCTCTTGGAAATTGTGGGCCGAAACTGCACCATTGGATGAGGTGATGAATGGATCCTCCTGACATCCTCTCTGTCTAATCCAGAGAGAGGGTGGAACTGGTTTTCTGTAACCAGTGGTGAAGTGATACGGGAAACTCCGCACGATGCTCGCCTCTAGCTCCCTGGCTATCCAAGTGTGGTACCGCTTGATCATGCGGTTCTTGTTCCTACACTATGTATGGGTAGGATGGGAGGAGTGTGAGCTAGACCCATACTCAAATGTAGGGGAGGAAAGCCCTAAGACTAGGGGAGCCTTACCATTAAAGGGTACAGATGGTAGAGTACTAGCCCGCACTAGGGGAACATGAGCAACTTTGGGGCAAATTATAATCAAAGTACTACCACTTGTAACAACTAAAATTCAGTACTTTGCCATAGCTTTCCTCTTGTCGGAGACATCACAGAATCAAGGGTAAGTCAATCCGATGGGGTTTACGCGGTCACCTTGGTCCTTCTAAATGTTGTGAGGGGAGTGCCCTCACAAGTGATCCTAGCTCCCTCAAATCCCTAACCAAAGTGAATCAGGTGGGTATGGTCCAAATGAGGGAAGTTATCCTGATCTAAAGTTAGATCCATATCATTGGGAAAGGTGAAGACAAACTTCTGAGAATCGTCCATTTCAACAACTGAAATAAACTTAAACTGAACTGTACTGCACTGCCTGTAAAGATCTGCAATGAGAAATAAACTTGTATTAGATTTCTATCTCCATAGATTTTTGAATTTGAATTTGAAAATTTGAACCCACATCCAACAACTTGGAAGTGTTAAGTTGTGTTCAAATGGATTTGAGGAGATTGATTGAAAGAAGAATTTGAATATGAATCAACTTCAACAAATTTAGGTATGTTGAAATATGGATTAAATTTTGATAAGGATGCTTCCATAGGTTCATGGTTTGTTTGAATTTTGAATTTTTGATTTGAGGACCCTCTCCTGTAACAAATTTAGGTATGTTAAAGTAAGGGTCAACTGATTTTGTTTTTGTTTGATTGTTTTGTAATTTTACTTACTTAATAAATTTAAGTATGCTAAGTGAAGTGTTTGAGAAAGTGATTGTTTCTTTTTGTGAATTTTTGTTTTGATTTTGAAAAATTTGGAATTCTTTCTTAGAAAATTTAGGTATGCTAAGTGAAGAATCCAAGTGTGTTTTGTTTGATTTTTTTTTTGAAAATAGGATTCTTAACAAATTTAGGTATGCTAAGAAAATCCTAAGTCTTTCATTTTTGTTTTGTTGTTTTGATTTTGAAAAAGGATTCTTAGCAAATTTGGTATGCTAAGGATGGAATTTCCAGAGGTGTTTGAGGAATTTTTTTTTTTTTTTGGCTTTGGAGACTTCACTTGGAAAATCTTGAGTATGATTGGTGAGGTTTCAAATGGTGGTTGAAAAAAGTTTTAGATTTTGGATTTGTAGACTTTATTTAACAAATTTGGGTATGTTAAATGAAGTTCCAATTGTGTTTGAAAATTTTGAAATATGATTATTTATTTTTGATTTTGGATTTGGAAACATCACTTAGAAAATTTGAGTATGCTAAATGAAGTCCCAAAAATGTGTTTTAAATTTTTTTTGAAATATGATTATTGATTTTGATTTTGGATATGGAACATCACTTAACAAATTTGGGTATGTTAAATGAAGTTTCAAATGTGTTTGAAAATTTTGAAATATGATTGTTGACTTTAATTTTAGATTTGGAAACTTTACTTAGCAAATTTGATTATGCTAAATGAAGTTCCAAATGTATGTTTGAAAAATTTTGAATTTTGGATTCAGAGACTTCACTTTACAATTTTGGGTATGTTAAATGAAGTTCTAAATGTGTTTTAAATTTTTTTTTTTTTGAAATATGATTGCTGATTTTGATTTTGGATTTGGAAACTTCATTTAACAAATTTGAATGTGCTAAATGAAGTTCCATAAATGTGTTTTAAAAAATTTTGAAATATGATTTTTTGAAGTTTTAATTTTTGAAAAGAGGACTTCCATCCAAAAACTTTAAGTATGTAGAATGGAGATCAATCTTATTTTTGAAATGTAAAATTTTGTGTGTGATTGTTGCTTTTTTTTTAAAGAGGAACTCCAACTTAAAACATATGTGAGATATGTTCAAGTGGGATTTCTAAATGATATTTATTTTAGTTGGGAATGAAATCTTCATTTAATAAATTTGAGAATTAAATGAAGGTGTTCATGTGCTTTTGAAAAGTTTAATTTTGTTTACAAATGAACTTTCCATTCAATAAGTGTGAGTGTATTGAATAGAAAGATTCAAGTGTGCTTCTTGAAAAATTTATGATTTTGATTTGAAACTTTTTGGAAAGATGGTTGTTCATTTTATTTTAAAAATGAAATCTTCAACAAAGTGAATTGAAAGAACATGTTCATTTGTGCTTTTTTGGAAAAATTTTTTGTTAGTTTTATTTTTTAAAATCCCCATATGTAATAATTATGGGAATTGTTAAATGAAGGTGGAAAATATTTTATTAAGTGCATTCTTGCAAAGATTCTTTTTGAAAAGCAAAGTTTTTATGGAAGATTTATTTCATTTTTATTAGGAATGAATCTTTCCTTATCATGAAAATGATAAGGAGGAAGTTTTAAGATGTTCCTTTTTATTTAGATCTTTTCAATTTTTTACCCATTGGAGAACCCAACGGGGGTTTTAAGACCAACAAGGAATGTGGTCTTAAAACCTAAAGATGTTGGATAACTCAAGGATGAAATAAGCTAAGTACCAATAGAAAAAAAGATAGTCTTGGATTCATACCAAAGTACAAATCCACTATTGATACTCAAAGGCAATGATCATTTAACAAAGATGGAGAGAGAAGCCATCCCCAGCGGAGTCGCCAAAAAAATTTTATGGAGAAAAATTCTTATAAGGAGTCTCCTTTTAAATCTATTGGTGAGAGATGAAAGACAACACTTATAGAAATTCATCTTGTTAAGATGCCACGCAGATCCGCAGATATGCTTATTCAGGTGATCGAGTATGCCATCAAGGGAATAGTGTACTATCTCAAAAGACAGAAGTCACTACCCTTTAATGTACCTAATCACCTCAATAATGACTCCTAAGGATGATGGGTCTGCATATGTACTAGAGATTCTTCCCCTACTTCACATGAAAAAAGTAGGGTTTATTTTAAACTAGGTTTGTTAAGTTCCCTACAGGGGCAAGCCCCCATAGTTAATTGCATCCTAAGGAATGGAGATTCCTTAGGAAAACTCTCGATTAAGGTAAACGATTGTTGTCTTTGAAGATTTCAATAGGAAGGACTATCAATCGATTGGTTTATTTTTGAAAGATCAAATGGGATTGATCAAAAGGGGGAGTTATTATCAAAGCCAAAATGGAAGATAAGTAGGAGATGCCCATAATGCTAGGAAACTCAGCAAGCATCTCAAACTATCCAATAGTTGGGCTTTACATCTTTTAAATTGATTTAGTTTGTTTGAGTTGTATTTTTTGTTAGAATTTTAGGACTTAAGATTCCTTAACACAAGATTAAAGAAATGCCTAAGAGGTGAAGAATTATGCGTATAGACCATAAAGTGGAAAAGCAACCTCAGAAACAAAATCTAGGGAGCTTTGGCGAGGGTCGAAAGCACAACATAAATCTAAGGCAAAAATGGGTAATTGGTTTGCCTCCATAAGAGAGGACAAACCACCCAGACGGACTTACAACCACAGGGTGGCCACCAACTAACTCATCCTACAATTTTAAATACATGTAAGCAAGGCTTTATCTTTATGCAAGATAGTTAGGCTATTTTTTATTTAGAAAGAGACTAAGTCCTTAAACTCACACCCTAAAGAGACTAGATCATGTAAAGGGACATGCTTCAAATGACCTAAATCTAATGCAATTCAAATTTCATTTTATTTTTATTTTTGGACAATTATTTTAACTCAGGATAATAGGATTCATATGACTAATGCATGAGAAATAAGGTTCTTGGCCAAAATCAACGAGAAGGGAGGAGGTGAGTTTCCACCATGGCTCTCAAAGGTCAAGCCAAGTTTCTCTAGCAAAGGTGAAAGCCCTCCAATCAAGAGTGAAATAAGATGCTTTTGTGCATGATATTATAAAAGAAATTCTCATCTAGCTAAGGGGTTTCTAATTCATTTATCTCAATTTTAATCCTAAGCTTTAGGTGAGGTTATGAGTTGTTTAATTTTATTTTGAGCTGTTAATTAGGTAAAAGATTTATTTTTCTCTAAAGAGCATAATCCATATCCAAGCCATACATAAACAAAGGAAGAAGAAAATAGGAAAGTATGCCACTTAATACAAAAGCTAAACAAATCATCAAACAATTTATAAAGCTAATATAAAAGATTAAAAGGCCATTGTGGTGGCCACCCGACAAACCAAAATATCAAATGTAGAGCTCTACCCTTATACAACCAGATTACAAATGAATTAAATTACAATTAAGCAAAGAATTCATTGTTATGGGGTCTTCAAGCTTTATTTTTTTTCTTCTTTTCTTTCTTTCTTCTTCTTTCTTCTTCTTTTCTTCTTTTCTTGGTTCCTTCTTTGGATGGTTGGAAGGTAGATGCTCCAAGGCCTCACATGATGCATAAGATAAGATCTTATGACCAATGCTCATCCTAATCCCCATAACAATCATTCCAAAATCCTAATTGCACAAATTTACATGAAAAGGAAAAGTGGAAATCTAACTAACACCTACAAAATAAAGGTTAGCTAAAACATACCACACAAATACCAGGCATGTATATTGGACTTATCACCCCACACATGGGTGACTAAGTCCACCTGGCCAATTTGATTATGCTTAGGGGTAAAAAGCACACAAGCAAAAGATTTATATATTTATTTATGATAGCACCCTTTAAGCACAATCCCCTACAGAAAAAGAATAGTTAGACTATGAACGTCCTACCATTCATTCTATGAGCATACTTCCTAACAACCAGTCTAAAACATATATCATAAAATAAAACACACATCAAACCATGCACCGAACAAACCTAGAGCTAGAAGTGGTGACTTAGGCTAATGTGTGTGCTTTGAAGGCTTGTGTGGTATGCTTAACTATGGCTTTAGGTTCAAATTTTATAAGTGTGAAGAACATGTTCAACTTAGAGGAGGGTTTCATTTAAGTTGTTTAATTATTTTGGGTTGATTTTATTTCATGTTTTGATTTGGTTTAAGTGGATCCTACAATTAATTACAAAGTTATGAAGAGAGAAAGAGAGAGAACTTCTCTTTCCTTTTCCTAAGTAATTTCTAAAATAGGTTCACATTTTAGTTTTGTTTAGGTGAATGTTTTGTTTAAATCTTTAATTAATCTTAGATTAGATAAACTCAAAACCAACCTATTCAAAAAGAAAGGCATTTTAAAATTAAATAAAATAAATCAAAATTCACATAACACACATTACTTCCTTTCTTTCCCAACATATATAACATGCATATGGATGGACCCTAAGCATTTCTATACATACGAATGAGAGAATTTAACTCACTTTATGATGCATGATAAGTAATCCATTTAAGGAAATGTAGAAGTTGAATATGCATGATTTTTCTTAAGTAGCAAGTGGTTTCCTTATCCAAATTTTCACATACACACATGAAAGTAAGAAAGGAATAAGTGAGTACAGCACTATTGTTAACCAGTGCTGTAAGGTACAAGACCTACTTAGGGCTACTTAAAATCTCGCAACCTTGGGGTTGTCCAGACTAATATACCACTTTCCTTAAATATAAACATATGTATAAAAGAAATGAAATAGAAAAGGAGAATGCAAAAGTTGTATTAATGGATTCATTTTATTTATGCAATTTATGTATGATAGTATAGGTAACCCTTCTTAAGTGGTAGCATAGAGATGAATAAGATATGAAATTAGGTGAGTGTTAGGTTCTTTTCAAATGAGCCATACTCCTCACCAAATTCTTATTCAAAATTATGCCAACATAAGAAAGAAAGGAACCTATGCTATGCATACCTTTATTTTCTCTCACATGCAAGCTTATAATTAAAGTATAGGTAGCACACTTTTATATGTGGTATTTGATTTATATGTTTTGAAAATAGTTTGGATTTAGTAGTGATAATAGCCATTCATATTTCTACTTTAGCCAACACATGCAAATTTGACATAAAGTAAACAATTTCATTTTAAATTTTGAATTTGAAAATATGAATGCATGAAATCACATGACATACAAATTTAACATGTTGGGAAAGATTCAAGCAATGAAAGCATGTAAACAAACTCACTTCACTTAAATCCTAAAGACATTCTTATAGAATAAGAAAGTTTAAAATAAATCAAAGTGAATTCAAAGTGATTTGTGTTTGGTTTGGAGTTTGATTTAATTATCAAAAGGTGAGATGAGTTTGCTGTTCCTAACCCATTCCCACATGTGTTTGATATTTTTGTTTAAATTTTAGATAATTAGATCCATTTTTATACATTAATTAGGTGAAGGTATGAATTAAGTAACTTGATTAACCCTTACCTACACCACCTTCGAAGAATTAACCAAATAATTATGAGCCAATGAGATGACATAAAAATTCACAAGGAATTTAAATTTTCAATGCACCTAACAAGAAAAAGGCCTAATTCAATTTGTCTCATAATTAATAGTTAATTAAGCTAAGGGGTTTAGCTTAAGTAATTTTAAAACACCCTTTCATACTTATGAATTAGGTTTTGATTTCCTTAATTTAACTTAGGCTATTAAACACCTAAGCATCTACCCAAAGTAGATTAATTAAGTTTTGGAACTTTTTAGAATTTTTAGAAATTAATTAAGGGGATAATTAATGAATTAACCCTTAATTAAGAGGAGATTAAGGAGAGAAAGGGGGTTTAGGGAATAGCTTAGGGAAATGCCCCAAAAATATTACATAAACCTCTCTTACTTGTGGATCCTTAATCAACCCTAATCATAGATTAAAATAACTAATTACACCTTAATTATCCTTAACTACATAAGGAGGATAATTATAAAATCCATATGCAATTCTTCTAATCAAGCTTTCAATAAATCCCACAAAAACTAGGGGAGGCTGAAGTCATCCCCTAAAATATACCCAACAAGTTTGGGATTAATAAGAGGCTTAATTAAAAAGTTATTAGCAAAATGAAGTTTCTAATAAAACCTAAATTCAAAGAAAATCATAATCCAAAACCCATTGAAATTAATTTCAAAATATTCTATGTTGAATTATCTTTCCATAGGATTTTATTTCATAATTTTTTATTTATAGGGAATTATGAATTATAGAAGATCCTGGATTAATTAGAAATTAAAACAACCTAATCTAATCCTCTAGCTCACGCGGCTTGGCGCATACATGCCCGTGAGGGGCTTACTTAAGTTATCAAATCCCAAATGGTGGCTAGTAGCGCATGCAGTTTGATCTCTGCCATCGATCAAAGATTGGACAACCAAAGATCTCCCCATAATTTTAAAATGGATAAGGAATTTCTAAACGTGGGGAATTATCTCAGCTGTCCATCCAAAATGCGCGGATGGACAGCTGAGATCTCCCAAGTTCTTCCCCTTGATCAACAGAGACCATCCATGATCAAGGGAAAGATCCGAGCTCGAATGCGCTCGAATTCAAACCAAACTCAACCTACACCATCTAAAGCTAAAGTGCGGCACATCCAATTGTAAAAAATCCATGGAATTAAAATTTCTATCACAAATATCCACACCACAATGAGTTCAATGGTTGAAAAATCCCATACCTCATTGGAGGTAATCATCGGTGCTCGATTCCCTTGGAGAACCTTCGTCTGGTTGAGATGAAGTTGTGCTAAAGTTTTGAGCAATTGAGGTTGAGTGGATTGGTATATGGACCACCTCCTCCTTAGCTAGCTGCTTGATGGTCGAGCTAGTCCCCGCCCTTTGGAACTTCAAAGAGAGCTTGGGTGCAATCGACTTGCCTCTCTGATGGAGTGTGCAAAAGTAATTGGAGTGAAATTGAGTGAAGAGAAAATTCAAGAATGGATTGAGCTCCCCTATTTTCACACTATGCAAAATTGAGAATATGAGATTTGATTTCACTTTAGGAAGCTTGAGGAGGTTTAGGAATGGCTTCTCTAGCTTCCCTAGGTTCAATTGAATTGAGAACTAATGGATTTGAGTTTGTTTAGGGGGAGTATATCTCCCCCTAGAAGGATCGGACGATCGCAAGCCATTATGCCATTTTGATCTAATTCATCATATTGTGGAGTTTGTTTTGGCTATTTTGAGTGTGCACATGGTTGGTTTGAGCCAAGGAGTGGATTGCCAACCTCCCATGTGCTTGAACTTGAGTGGGAGAGGGAGTTTGAATTTGGCAATTTTACCCATGGACTCAAGTTTGGTCTAGGGACCAAATAGGCTGACCCAAACCCATTAGATTGGGTGCACCACTCTTCACTAAGTCCCCTTGAGCTTTTAGGAAAGCCTCAAGTGAATGTGAAGAGCTTATGACCAAATTACCCATGGATTAGGCCAAAATTTGTTCTATAGCCTAGGGGTAGAATGGTCATTTTGCTAATTTTTTACTTTGGGTATGTTGGGTGCATGGGAGAAACTAGGTTTGGCCAAGTTTCATGAGATTTGGAATTCATTTGATAGGGTTTGGCTCATGTTGACCCATTTAGGTCAAAAATGGGTCAACAAGTTGACCAATTAGTCAAATTGGGTCAAACCAAGGGTCAAGTCAAATAACCATTTGAAATATTTTGGTTTTGGTTTGATTCAATTTGGTATAGTTTCGAATTTGGCTCATATGACTTCATTTAGGTCAAATGGGTCAAGTTGACCTATTTGACCCATTTGACCTATTTGGGGTAGGTCAAGGGTAGGTTAGTCATATGGAGTGGATTGGTATCTTTGTTTCCAATAAATTTTGGTTATGTTCAAATTTGGCTCAACATGACCCATTTAGGTCATGTTAGGTCTAAGGTCAATTGGGCTTGGAGTTGGTCAAATTGAGGCTTTGGTCAAGTTTCACAAGTGATTTGGAATGTACTTGATCCATTGGTTTCAATCAATTTGGCTTAGATCTAGTTTTGACACATTTTCACCGTTTAGATCAGAATGGGTCAACTTGGGTCAAGTGGCCAATTGGGCCAGGTTAGGCTCAAATGTTGGCTTGGTCAAGTTCAAACATAAGTCATGAGTGAACTTAGATCAATGGTTTCAATCAATTTGGCCTATGGTGGAATTTGACTATGTTAGGTTTCATTTTGGGCTAAGTGTTGACTTGGTCAACCCTTGGGTTTGACTTGGTTTGATCCAATTTGATTGATTGATCATCCCATGATGATTGCTGATCATGATGAGAGGCAAATATGAGTTTGGTTCAATCCATTTGGTTAGGATTAGAATTTGGCTCGTAAGGGTACTTTAGGTCAAGTGAGCCTAAGTGGGTCAAATGGCTTGGTCAAAGTTGATTTAAGCTTGATTGATCTTGTATATGGACTTATGATTGAAATATAAATACATTTATAAGTGGTTTGAAGCCAAATAAGTTTTGATCCATTTAACAATTTCATATTCAAAGGAAGAATATGAAAGGATTTTGGCTTTGATTTTTGGCTTGGATTTTGATTGAGTGATTGAAGTTTGGATTTATATGGGCTCATGATTGTAGGTTGATTGAATCATGAGAGAAAATCAAGAGTTTGGCTTGATTTGAAGTTGAAAGTTCAATATTTTGACTTGAAAGGCTTAGATTGGATTTTGAGTTGATTTGAATTTGATATTTGGAATTGGTTTTAATTGTTTGAATTTATATTTCATTTATATATGTGAATATAAATGAGAATATAAATTGATCATGAAAAAATTTCAAGGATTTGAAGTGGTTAATCATGATTTGGGCTACGTCTATTAAGAAGGATTTAAGGGACTTAGGAGAATTTGGAGTAGGGATTTGAATTTTTGAATTTAGTTTGATTGATTTATATTTATATTCCATTTATATATATGAATATAAATGAGAATATAAAAGAATTATGAAAAAAATTCCATGACTTTGATATGGTTTGATCAAGTTTTAGGCTAAGTCCATTAGTGGAGAATTAATGACTTAAGAAAGATTTTTTTAAATTGAGAATTTAATTTGAGGGTTTGATTTGATTGATTTATATTTATATTTCATTTATATATGTGAATATAAATGAGAATATAAATGAGTTCTGAGAAAATTCCATGAGTTTGAGTTAATTTGATTAAGGTTTTGGATAAGTCCTTTAATGGAAAATTAAGGGACTTAAGAAATTTTGAAATTGGAAATTTAATTTGAGGATTTGGTTTGATTGATTTATATTTATATTTCATTTATATATGTGAATATAAATGAAAATATAAATGAGTTTTGAGAAAATCTCATGAGTTTGAATTGATTTAACCAAGGTTTAGGCTAAGTCTATCAATGGAAAATTAAGAGACTTAGGAAAATTTCATGAATTGATTTGAAATTTTGAGTTTAGTTTGATTGATTTGAATTTATATTTCATTTATATATGTGAATATAAATGACAACATAAATGAATTATGAGAAGATCTCAAAGATTTGATTTAGTTTAGATCATAATTTTTGTTAAGTCCTTAAGAAAGGATTAAGGACTTAGGAAATTTGAACTTAAGAATTTTGATGGATTTTGATCATGTGTTTCAATCATAGATTTCAATCATGGAATTCAATCATATGGAGTTGATTTAAGTTTTGAGAAAATAAAATGAGAATTGATTTGGAGTTTGACTTGAAAGAAAGAAAGTGAGGAATGGCTTAAGCTAATGGTAGGAAGTTTTCCTTAACACCCCTAAGGCATGACCTATTCCTATGGCTAACTCTCCTAAGTCTCTAGGGCTAGGTTGAGTGTCCATCTAATCACTAGATGTGTCTTAAGACTAAGGAACTCTTAAAGCCTAAGAGGAGTCCTATGTCTAAGATGGAGGGGTTGAGAGCTCATTCTAAAAATGAGGTCAAAAACTATGTAGGGTCTTTTTCTTCTCTGATAAATCCCATATCGATCAGTTTCTTGATTTTATAAATGACCTGTTGTTCTATGTCTAATCGCATGCCTAGGATTTGGTAGGCTCTATTGCTAGTTTATGCACCATTACATCAAGAGCCAATCCAGGCATCTCTTCATAACTCCATGTAAAGTAGTCCTTAAACTCAGTCAATAGCCTAACTAAGTCATTGGTTTCAATTTCATTCTACAAAGAACTGATGTATGTCGGGCATGGATCTTCTTCAGTTCCTAAGTTGAATTCCTTGAGCTTGTCGATGGTTGACTTGTTCTCTTCTTCAAACTCTAGTGGTGCATCTTTGACTTTAAAATCATCTGGATCATCTGAAGTTTCTAAGCATAGCTCCTCATATGAGTTATTGTGATTTTAAAAGAACCTATCAGATTCCACATTATTTATCATGACTAAGCAGTAATCGTCATCATCGATTGGACCCACTGCACCAAATCCTAGTCTAAGTATTGATTGAGAGCTTTTGCATATGTTCTTCCACATTCTTTCAAAGTAGTCTAACCTACACTTTGACCAAGTATGTGGGATTAACCCTTTATTTGCTAAATTATGAACACAAGGTTAGTACCAATCAAAAGGTAATTCAATTAAATATTAATATGAATCATCCATAAGTTCTACATCAACTTCCTGACTTGAGGATGGTGCTCGCAGAAAGTATCTCTGAGACTTCACACCTGTTGTAACTTAGGGGCTTCCTTAACTACTAAACCCTTGGCTTTTGAGAGGTTAGAGGGTTCCCAACTGATGCCTAATTGTTTAACATATAGACTTAGATACACTTATACTTTATTTTAGAGCCCAGTCTTCATTGCTATCTGGCTCAAGTGTCACCTCCAAGGGAATCTACTATTGAGTAGAGCTAGCAAGTGTATTAATCATATAAGACTCATCCTTTGAACTACATTCTAAGTCTATATGGATAGTAGGTGTACTCTTGGTAACTGGGATTTATCTTCTATTAGGTGGACAATAAATAAGATTTTCAGCCCTGGGATGACCTCTGAACTAGGCTCTTCCTCTATTTGGTTGAGGTTAGGTAATCTTACCGATATGTTTGAAAGGAGTAACGAACTGTGGGTGGAATCTAATGTCAGGCTCCATTTCCTCATCCAAGTTTATTTCCATTCCCTTTTATTTTCGTTTTCATTTTCTCTTTTCTTTTCTTTTTCTTTTTCTCTTTCCTTTTCTTTTTATTTTTCTTTTTCTTATATTTTTAACTCTGGCCAAGTTAACGAGAATAGACTTATTGATTTTGAGGGAGGTAATAAGCCTCATCCTCATATATCTCAACTTCATGAACTGTAAATGGCTTGAGATCTCCTTTGACACAGTAGAAGATCCCACCTCTCACAAACTTCATACATTGATGTAGAGAGGATGGAACTATGTTGTTCTCATGTATCCATGGTATCCCAAGTAAAGCATTGAAAGATGTATCTGAGTCTATAATGCGAAACTTGGCTTCGATCATCCAATCATCTATCCTAGTCATAAGACACTTCTAATAATTATGTAAACACTTAACCTAAGCCTAACGACTTAGATGGGTTAACCATAGGAATAGATTATGCCTTAAGGATTAGGATAATCCACCTACCCTACAACCCAAATCCAATCCATGTTCACCTTCTCAAACCAAACCTCAAGTTCAATTTAAACATCAAATTCAAATCCTAATACAAACCCAAACTCCAAAACTAAATGATTGAAGCCCATGATCAAATCCAAACTTGAAACCCTTCCTAGGCCATATGACATATCCCATGGACTTAGCCAAATCTTAATCCAAATCAATCCAAAATCAACTGATTTTCTCATAATCAATTTATAACTTCACTCCTTTCTAATTATAAATCAAATCTACATTCAAATGATCAAAATTAAATCAAACTAAATCAAATTAAATCGAAACCCTTCCTAAGCCATATGACTTATCCCATAGACTTAGTCAAATCTTAATCCAAATCCAGTCAAACTCAATTGATTTTCTCACAAATCAATCATATTTTGATCATCTTCAAAATTTAAATGAAATATACATTTAAATTATGAAAACTAAATCAAACCAAATCAAAATCCAAACCTAAGCCACATGACCCAACTCCATGGACTTAGCCAAATTCCTTCATTCCAAAAACCAAATTCAATTAATTTTCTCATAACTCAATCATACTTTCAATCATATTCATGAATATAACTAAAATATACAATCATCAAGCCAAACCAAAATCAACCCAAGTCAAGCCCAACTTAACCCTTTTGAATTGAAATGTTTAATTGAACCAAAACCCATTTGAACACAAGCCAATTGCAATTAAATTTATATATCAATCCCAAATCCATATATAAACTCAACTATATCAAACTCAACCCAAAATCAAATCAACTAAACCAATTTGGTCCACTTGACCCAAAGTGGCCAATTTGACCTATTTGAGCCAAGTTCTAATCCTACCCAATTTGGATTGAACCAAGCTCACCAAAACCTGCCATCATGATTGTTGATCACCCTAAATTGATCAATTATCACAAATTGGGCCAAACAAAGTCAACTTGTTAATTTTACCAAGTCAACCCATTAACCCATATGAACCCAAACCAGCCAAATTACAACCTAAGCCAAATCCCTTGAAACTAATGATTCATACCAAATCAAAATCAAATGGATTTCCTTTATGTAAGCTTGCATGTGTTGATTTAATTTAATATATACGTGGCTATTATCACTATTAAATCCAAATGGATTTTTCAAAAGCTTAATAATAAATAATAATATGTGTTATGATGCTAATAAATAATAATATGTGTTATGATGCTAGTTATAAATACATAAGAAATGCATGTTATTATAGCTTAAGTGTATGAATGTTGAGTTTTATTTCCTCTATTCATGTGTTGGTTGATATAAGATTGAATGGTAATGGGTATATAGTATGGACATCTTGGGAACATGAGGCTTTAGCTAGCCCCAAGGAGGTCATTTGATTACCTCACATCCCTGGTTTAATAATGGCACATACCCATTTGAATTCATTCTTATGTATTTCAACATTAAAATTTAGACAGAGCTTTACTTCATATATATATAAATGATTCAATAAAAAAACAATCTTTGCATGGTTTACTTTCCCTCATTTATGTATACATCCATGTGTGTCCAAGAAAAGCAAGTCGGACATCTCGAGAATATGATGCTTTAGTTAGCCCAAAGGAGGTCATTTGATTACCTCATTTCCCTGGTTTAACAATGACACGTACTAGCCTATATCTTTGTACATGTATATGTATATGTGATTAGTGAATGAAAATCCCATTTTACATTAAAATTGCATGCATTCATAATTGACTAAGTGGTTGAATTAATTAGCCAAATGATTTGTAGCTTACTTCCTATGTTCACGTATATGAATTTACATATGCTTGAATGCAAATGGGTATATAGTCTAGACATTCTGAGGATACGAGGCTTAGCTAACTCCAAGGAGGTCATTTAATTACCTCACTTCCTTTGGTTAACAATGGCACATGGTTATTTAATTTCATTCTTATGTCCTTTTTGTATAAGAATTTGAGTAAAGTTTTAAATTAATATGTTTAAATAATTCAATCAAATAAAATATAAATTCTAAACATACACATACATTCATCATTTAAGTGTGCTAAAATATGTTGCATGTATAGATACACTCTAGATTAAATCATATGCATGTTACATGTGATGAAAAGGAATGCTTTAGTATATGTCAAGTAGTAGTAATTCAATTAAATTAATGTTAAGATGCCTTTCATTTTGAATATAATTATTTAAAGTGAACATAAACTTAGGATTAATTAAATCTTTTAACAAACAATTCACTAAAGAAAATAAAATTAAATTAATATACTTTAGAAACTGACTTAAGGTAGGGATGAAAGAGGGCAACCCTTTTTTCCTCTCTTTATAACACTTAGTTGCTAAGTGTAATCAAACGAAACAAAAGAAAACACAAATTAAAATTCTCAAATCAGTTAAACTAGTTGAAGTGAAATCAACCTTTCATGTTAAATTGAATCCTTCTACACTTTGGAAATACAACACTAATGCCTAACAAGACTTACCACACAAGCTTTAATACACACATTAGAATTAAGTTACCACTTCTAGCTCTAAGTTAGGATGGTGTATGATGTGATGTATATTTTGTTTTATGATGTATTATTTTAGATTAGATGTTAGGGTGTATGCTTTGTAGACTAAATGATAGACCAATATTAGCCTAATCATATTTTCTACAGGAGATTATGCTTAAGGGATGCTTAGAAATAAATGTGAATGCTCTTTGCAAGCATAATCCAAGTGGGTTTAGTTATCCATGTGTAGGGTAAATAACTAAAATTTTTCCCACATAAATGTAATTTTTGTAATAGGAATTAGGATTAGTACTAAAGGGGATTAGGATGAGCAGTGGCCAGAAGGCTTTGTCCTGGGGTGCCCTGTGATGCCTTTGAAACAAGCACCATCTAAATCAAAGAAGGAACCAAATCAGAAATGGAAGTATGATGAAAGAAGACCCACATAGCATTTCATATAATTATAATTATTCTTTCATATTCGGGTTGTAAAGGCTCTTTTCTGGGTATCGATCGACTAGCCTTTTATTCTTTTATGATAGTATTTATAATTATTTTATGTTATAATTACATTGTGCATTAGGATGATATGCTTTTCATAGTTTCTTAATGATTGAAGCTTTAATGTGTGGCTTGAATATGATTAGGCTCTTAAGATAAAAATAACTTTTCTACCCAACTAATCACTCATAACTAAATCTTAAACAACTCATAACCTCATCATAAAGCCTAAGACATAAATAAGATAATTAAAATATTTAAAAACCCCTTAGCTGTATGGTTGTATGTTTCACATCTTGCATGCATATTCTTTCTCTCTTGAACTTGAAAGATCTCCATCCTTGCATGATAAAAGAATGCTTGACCTATGAGGGCATCCCTTATGGTGGAGAATACCTTCTTCTAGCTGATTTGACCCATAATCTATTTCATCACACATTTATGCATAAAAAATCCTAAAGCCTCTGTCAAAATGATGTGTCTAAAATGACATAAAATTTGAAAAGATTTTGCATCTATAGATTAAGTTATATGCTCATACCACTCATGCTCTAGTCTCTTAGGGTGTGTGTTTAGTACTTTAGTCACTTTCTAATTAAATAACTATCCTAGCTATCTTGCAATTTATAAGACCGAACTACATGGTTTTAAAATTGTAGGAGGCATTAACTGGTGGGAACTCTAGATGATTATAAGTCCAGAAGTCGAACAATTTATTCTCTCTTGTGGAGATAAACACTTATGTCCACCTATCGCTTATTTAGGTGCTTTTAGCTGTACTAAAGCTCCCTAGATTTAGGATCCGAGGTAGCTATTTTCTTTGGGCTATGAGCATAAATCCTCACCTCTTAGGCATTCCCACAACCTTATGTTGGTGGATTGAGTAATCTAATTAAATTTCAACTCAAAACATATAAATCTCCTCAACTTCAAAATTATAAAGACCAACCATATGATAGATTGGAATGCTTACTAGGCTTCCTAGTATAATGAGCATTTCTTACTTATTTTATTTGGATTCAAAAAATAATCTTCTCCTTACACTTTTTCAAATGATTTTCCAAATACAACCAATCTTTTGACAGTCTAACCTTGAAATCTTTGGAGATGATAATTATCTACTTTAATCGAGAGTATTCTTAGGAAATTTCATTTCCTAAGATGTAACTAATTATGGAGGCTTACCTCCATAGGGAACTTAAGAACCTTGTTTAATATAAACCCTCCTTTATTCATTCATGTAAAGTAGGGAAAAAATCTCTAGTACATTTGAAGACCTATCATGCCTTAGGAGTCCTTGTTATATGATTAGGTCCATTGTAGGGTGATGCTTCTATATTTTGAGATAATACATCATACCTCAATGTTGTACCCATTCACCTAAAAAAGTAACCCCCCTATGATCTATGTGGTCCTGCCCCTCCATCCCACCCCACCCGCCCATACATCCAGAAATAAACACCACAAGGCACTCTTGCCTTGTTCATTGAATCCTTTCAACATCATCCTTTTTTTGGAGTTTGGAGATGTCAATCTTCAAGTAGGCAAGGGTTCTTAGACTCATAATTTTGACTAATACACCTAGATCAACTGGAACTCTGGATAGCCTGTATCTGCCAACATCCACTGTAATATAAAGAGGTGGTTGTGCTCGGTCATCCGTAGGAGTAAGTCTTCATCGTTGAATGTGACTCCTAAGATGTCCTTCGAGTGGCATGTCTCCTCTTTAGTAGCGGTCAGTTGAGCTAAGTATATCTCTAGATTAAGTAAAGCCTTGATTAGAGATTTCCTCATCTCTTTGGATAAGACAAGGGCATCGTATATGCTTAACTTAGCTGAAAACCTTCTAAGGTGAGCTAGGACATTGTAATCAACTCTGGCTTGGTCCTGCACAAGCATATTCATGGGTGGAGTATCTTATGAAGTGGCTTAGAACTAATGACTTGCTACCCTTATCCCGGAGGTGCTACCCCAAGAGGTAGAACTTTCCACCGGTAGGTGACTTCAATGACTTCTTGGAATGATTGAGCTTGTGGAAAGTTCTACCTTCTCATCGCATACCTACCTTATCTTATGGGATCCTCGTGAGTCAGACTCCAAGTCAATCTCAAGAGGTGAACCCTTGATTAGAGAAGGATAGTCCGACTCTAAAATGAAAGGATCGAACTACTAGAGCTATTATTTTTATTTAGACTCAGAGAGCTTTCAATAAGAATAAAATCAAGAGCATTAGAAGTAGACAATATATAAGTAGAATCAACTTTCTTCATTAATTTCTTTTTGGGTGGAGGTACATGATAGAAATCAAGTAAAGTAAGCAGAGTAAGGGATTTAGTGCCCTTATCCACAAATACAATGCTTCTTCCAGTAGAAGAGGAGCTAGTAGAAGAGGTGGTAGTTATAACAGTGGAAGGAGTAGGACTTGGTCGCACTACTAGACTATCCCCAAGTATGGTGAGCTACACTGGCTATAACCCTCCCTCGAAGTTGTCCTTGCAACTAGCAAACCTTCTTTGGTGTTAGAGGTCTGAGTTACTTTAGACACTTGTAAAGAAAGCTTCTTGATCTTAGAAATGATCTTCTTTGAGGTTGAGATAGGGAGATATCCTAACCTTCTTTGGTCTTAACAGGATCGCAAGTATCCCTAAGGATTACTCTAATGGAACTAAATGGTTGTTTTAATAAGTATTCCTTAGGGATAACTATGGCTTTCAACTTGTAGCTGTGCTCAAGATAATCCTTAAAGTAATATAATCCTCTAAGACATGGCCTAACATGCATGGTGGGGTAATAGCTAGATCACCATTTTGCCCACTTCCTCCACCTCTTTAGGCTCGTAATTGAAAGTCAAGTTGCTTTAACAGATTCTTAAAGATTTTCCATACTACCTCCCTCTTGAATGAATACGGCTTATTCAATATATTGGCAAGAGTAGGTAGAAAGTAGCTACCTGGCGATGGATATGAATACCGCTACTAGGTAGGCTACTGAGGTGCTGGAAATGGTTGTTGTGGCGCAGGGTGGCCGATGATGGCCTAGGTGGAAGAGGAGGTGGCAAAGGAGGTCAAGCACGTAGTCTCTCATACCGAACTCCGGTCTTTCCCTCATCCACGACACAACTCCTCGCTTCTTCTCAAACACCTTCAACTTGGGCCTAGAGGATTGGTCGAGAAAGGGCAAATGTTTGGCTTCCTCTTGTAGGCAAGCTGCCTTGTTGATTAATTTCTCGAATGTTTTGATGGTAAAGCCCTTAAGCATGAAGGTGACCAAGCCATGCATATTCTTGAGAAGAATCTCAATGGCATGTTGTTCAGATAGATGTGGTTCACATTTCATGCTTAGGTTACGCCACCTGAGAATGTAATCAATAAGGGACTCATTGAGTTTATGTTTCACAATGAGGTTGCTCATACCCTCTCATCGAGCTTCAAAGAAACCTCTTGATGAAGAGGTGCTCCAACTCAAGAAAAGTCTTCACCAACCATTGCGCTGACAATCAATCAAATGCAACACATGATCGCTATGAAAAGGCAACAGAGTAGTGCACGCCACCGTTGCAATAGCCAGCTTTAAAGTGTACTATGTGTTATCGTAGGTTCCCACTATCATCAAAGATCTTGAAGGATAGTGGCACAAAACCCTAAATAAAATAAAAACCTAAACCTTAAAAAAAGATAGAAAATAAAACATAAACCTTAAATTAAAAAAAAAATCTAAACTTAAAATAAACAAAATAAAGTAAACATAAACCTAAACTAAAATAAACTAACCTAAAATAAATAAAACTTAAACCTAAACCCTAAACTAAATAAAATAAAATAAAATTTAAATAAAGATAAACCTAAACTAAAAGAAAAATAAAAATAAACTAAAATAAAACCTAAAACCTAAACCTAAAAAAAATAAAATAAAACCTAAACATAAAAAAATAAAATAAAATATAAAACTAAACTAAAAAAATAAACATAACTCTAAACCTAAACCTAAAAAATAAACTAAAATAAAAAAACCTAAACAAAAATAACTAAAATTTATAAACTAAATGAAATAAAAAAAATAAACCTAAATAAAAATAAAAAATAAACTAAACTAAAATAAATAAAAAAAACAAATTAAATAAACCAAAACCTACCACTTTACTTAATTTTTTTAAAAAAAACCCTAAAGCCTAAACCCTAAATCCTAAACCCTAAAAACCCTAAACCCTAAAGCTTAAACACTAAACCTTAAAACCTAAGCCCTAAACCCTAACCATAAACCCTAAACCCTAAAAACCTAAAACCTTAAACACTGAAACCCTAACCTTAAACCCTAAACCCTAAAAAACAAAAACTAAAATAAATAAAAAACCTAAACTTAAATAAAATAAAATAAAAATTAAAATAAAAACCTAAACTAAAACCTAAACCTAAACCTAAAAATAAAATAAAATAAACTAATAAAAATAAACTAAAATAAAATAAATAAAAACCTAAACTAAACTAAAAAATAATATAAACCTAAGAATAAAATACCTATATAAAATCAAAATAAAATAAAATAAAAATTAAATGAAAACCTAAACCTAAAAAATAAACCATCAAATAAAACCTAAAAATAAATAAAAAATAAAGCCTAATCTCTAAACTAAAAAAAACCTAAAATAAACAAAATAAAATAAACAAAATAAAATAAACCTAAACCTAAAGTAAAATAAACTAAACTAAAATAAATAAAACCCAAACCTAATCCTAAAATAAACTAAACCTAAATCTAAACCTAAACTAAAAAAATAATACCTAAAAATAAAACTAAAATAAAACCTAAACCTAAACCAAAAAAATATAAATAAAATAAAAACTATACCTAAACCTTAAAAAATAAAATAAAAATAAAACTCAACTAAAAAATAAACCTAAACCTAAACCTAAACCTAAAATAACTAAAATAAAAAAACCTAAACTAGAATAAATTAACCTAAAATAAATAAACTAAACTAAATAAAACTAAAAATAAACCCAAATAAAAAATAAAATTAAACTAAACTAAAATAAATAAAAATAAACTAAATAAACTAGATAAACTAAAACTAAACCTACCTTAACTTAAAAAAATCATAAACCCTAAATCCTAAACCCTAAGCCTACAACTCTAAACCCTAAACCTTAACCCTAAACCTTGAGCTCTAAAGTATAAACCCTAAACCCTAAACCTTAAACCCAAAGCCAAAAACCCTAAACCTAAACCTAAACCTAAAGTAACTAAATAAATGAAAATTAAACTTAAACCCTATAATCGAATAAACCTAAACTTAAAAAAACCTAAGAATAACTAAAAACATCACCATCAACCAAGCTATAGATCCTAAAACCTAATAAATGGTGGGGGATCTAGAGTTAATATGGAGGTGGTGGTCAAGCACTAAAAGGAGCTATGGAGGTTAAAAATAGGGAGAGATGGTTCAAACTAAGAAACTAAAGAAACCAATTAAAAATTATAATTGTGTCTAAGAGATGGTTCTAGTTATATAAGGTTTTGATTTTCTATGCTCATTTTAATTTATGTCATCAGTGTCTTAAAAATAGGTGTGTTACTAAGAAATAAAAGAAGAAATGTTGAATCTAAATTTGTTCTCTATTAAAACCAAAACCCTAAAACTAAACTAAAACTAAGCATAAACCTTAATCTAAAATAAACTCTAAACCTAAACCCTAAATACCTAAACCTAACTAAACCTAAATCCAAAACCCTAAACCCTAAAACCATAAACCGTAAACCCTAAACCCTGAACCATAAAAACCTAAATCCTAAAACCATAAACCTTAAAACCTAAACCCTAAACCCTAAACCCTAAATCCTAAACCCTAACCCCCAAACCCCAAACCCCAAATAAATAAACCTAACCTCACTAATATATAAACTAAAAGCTAAAACCTAAACCTAAACTAAATAAAACCAAAAAATAAAACATATAAAAACCTAAACCAAAATAAAATAATAAAATAAAATAAAATAAATTTCTAAATTAAAATATAAACCTAAACCTAAACCAAAACCTAAAAAAAATAAAATAAAAAATAAATACTAAACTAAAATTAAATAAATAAAAACTTAAACTAAACTAAAAATAATAACAAACCTAAATAAAAGAAAAACTAAACCTAAAATAAAAATAAAATAAACCTAAAATAAAATAAAATAAAACTAAATAAAACTTAAACCTAAAAAATAAACCTAAAATAAATAAATAAAGCTAAACCCTAAACTAAAAAAAAAAACCTAAACCTAAAATAAAAAAGAAACCTAAACCTAAACTAAAATAAATAACCTAAACCTAAACCTAAAATAAACTAAAGCTAAACATAAACCTAAACCCTAAACAACATAAAATAAATTACAAATAAACCTAAATATAAACTAAAAAAAAAACCTAAAAATAAACCAAAATAAAACCTAACACCTAAACCTAAAAAATAAAATAAAACCTAAATCTAAACCTAAAAATAAAAAAATAAAACCTAAACCTAAAAAAATAAAATAAAGATAAACTAAACTAAAATAAACTAAACCTAAACTTCAAAATAAACTAAAGTAAAAACCTAAACTAAAATAAATAAACTAAACAAATAAAATAAAAAAAAATAAACTAAAAATAAAAATAAAAAAATATAATAAACTAAAGTAAATAAAAATGAACTAAATAAACTAAATAAAACAAAAAAAACCTGAGTTTACAATTAAAAGTCTAACCCTAAACTCTAAATCAAAACTAACCTTAAACCCTAAACCTAACCCAAAACCAACAACCTAAACCCTAAACTAAACCTTAAAACCCTAAACCCTAAACAACCCTAAAACCCTAAACCCTAAACCCTAAACCCTAAACCCAAAACCCTAAACCCTAAACCCTAAACCCTAAACCCTAAACCTAAACCCTAAACCCTAAAACCTAAAACCCCAAACCCCAAAACTAAACCTAAAACCTAAAAAATAAAACCTAAACTAAAAAATAAAATAAAATAAATAAAATAAAAATAAATAAAATAAAAACCTATACTAAAATAAAATATACCTTAAAATAAAAACACTAAATCAATAAAAAATAAAATTAACCTAAAATAAAATAAAATAAAAACTAAATAAAAACCAAAACCTAAAAATAAACCTAAAAATAAAATAAAAAAACAAATAAAAAATAAAACAAAAACCCTAAAGTTGAAAAAAACCTAAACATAAATAAACAAAATAAAATAAACCTAAACCTAAACTAAAATAAACTAAACCTAAACCTAAACCTAAACCAAATAAAATAAAATAAACTAAAAAAATTAACCTAAACCTAAAAAATAAAACTTAAAATAAACCTAAAATAAAACCTAAACCTAAACCTAAAAAAATAAAAAATCTAAACCTAAACCAAAAAATAAAAATAAAACCTAAACCTAAAAAATAAATTAAATAAAAGCTAAACTACAAAATAAATAAACCTAAACCTAAACCTAAAAAAATAAAATAAAACCTAAACTAAAATAAATAAACTAAAAAATAAAAAAAATAAATAAATAAACTAAATTTAAATTAAAAAATAAACTAAACCCTAAACCCTAAACCTATAACCCTAAACCAACAACCCTAAACCAACAACCCTAAACCCTAAATCCAAAATCCAAAACCCTAAGTAACCCTAAACCCTAAACCCTGAACCCTAAACTAACCCTAAACCCTAAACCCTAAACCCTAAACCCTAACCTTAACCCTAAACTCTAAACCCTAAACCATAAACCCTAAACCCTAAAACCCTAAACACTAAACCTTAAACCCTAAAAACCCTAAAACCTAAAGCCTAAACCCTAAACCCTAAACTAACTCTAAACCCTAACCCTAAACCCTAAAAACCTAAAAACCTAAACCTACACTAAATAAAATAAATAAATAAATAAAATAAATAAATAAACCTAAACCTAAATAAAATAAAATAATAAAATAAAATAAAAACCTAAAGTTAAAAATAAAAAAAATAAAAAAATAAAAACTAAACTAAGATAAAATAAATAAAAAACTAAACAAACCTAAAAAAATTAAATTAACCTAAAAATAAAAAATCTAAATAAAATAAAAACTAAACCAATAATAAAAATAAAATAACCTAAAATAAAGTAAAATAAAACTAAATAAAACCTAAACATAAATATAAACATAAAATAAAAAACCTAAACCTTAAATTTAAAAACCTAAACCTAAAATAAACAAAATAGAAATAAAACTAAACCTAAACAAAAAAATAAACTAAATTAAAAAAATAAAGCTAAACCTAAACCTAAAATTAAACATAAAATAAAACCTAAACCTAAACCAAAAAAAATAAAATTAAAATGTAAACCTAAACCTAAAATAAAATAAACCTAAATGTAAAAAATAAAATAAAATAAAAGTAGAAAAAAGTAAACCTAAACCTAAATAAACCCAAAAAAATAAATAAAATAGAAAACCTAAACAAAAATAAATAAACCTAAAATAAAAAACTAAACTAAATAAAAATAAAAATAAACCTAAGTAAAAATAAAAATAAAATAAATTAATAAAATTAGAAATAAACTAAAAAATATATACCTACCACTTTACTTAATTTTTTTTATTTTTTAAAAAAAAACCCTAACCCTAAAACTAACCCTAAACCCTAAACCCTAAACCCTAAATCATAAAACCATAAACCCTAAACCCTAAGAACCTAAACCCTAAACCTTAAACCCTAAACACTAAACATTAAACCCCAAACCCTAAACCCTAAACCCTAAGCCTTAAACACTAAAAGCCTAAAAGCTTAAACCTAAACTAAATAACACCTAAAATTATAATAAAAAAAACCTAATCCTAAGTAAAATAAATTAAATTAAATTAAATTAAAACATTAACTAAAACATATACCTAAAAATAAAATAAAATAAAATGCAAAAACAAACTAAAATAAAATAAATAAAAACCTAAACTAAAATAAAAAATAAAATAAACCTAGAAATAAGAAAACCTAAATAAAATAAAACCTAAATGGAAAATAAATATAAAATAAAATAAAAACTAAATAAAACTTAAACCTAAAACCTATAAATAAATAAAAATAAAACCTAGACCCTAAACTAAAAAAAAACCTAAACCTAAAATATATACACAAAATGAACCTAAACCTAAACTAAAATAAACTAAACTATAATAAATAAAAAATAAACCTAAAATAAACTAAATCTAAACCCTAAATAAAATAAAGTAAAATTAAATGAACTAAAAATAAATCTAAACTTAAACAAAAAAAATAAAACCTAAATGTGAACTTAAAATAAAAACTTAAACCCTAAACCTAAAAAACTAAAATGAAAACCTAAACCTAAACCTAATTATAAAAAATAAAATTTGAACCAAAAAATAAAAATAAAAATTAATCTAAACTAAAAATTAAACATAAACCTATGGCTATACCTAAAAAATAAACTAAAATAAATAAACAAAAAATAAATAAACTAAACAAAATAAAAATAAAAAATAAACCTAAATAAAAATTTAAAATGAACTAAATCAACTAAAAAAACCTAAACTTATCAGTTTAATTAATTTTTTTAAAAAAGCCCTAAACCCTAAACCCTAAACACTAAATCCTAAACCCTAAACCCTAAACCTAAACCTAAACCTACAACCCTAAACCTATAACCCTAAACCCTAAACCCTAACCCTAACCTAAACCCTAAAGCTAAACCTAAATTAAACTAACCCTAAACCCTAAACCCTAAAACTAAAGCTAAACCTAAAACCACAAAACCCTAAAACCTAATCTAACTAAACCTAAGCTAACCCTAAACCCTAAATCCAAACTTAATAAAACAAAACCAAACTAATAATAATAATAATAATAATAATAATAATAATAATAATAATAATAAAATAATAATAAACTAATAACCAATAATAAAACCTAACTAAAAGTAATAAAACTAACTAAAAAATAATAATAAAACTAATAATAAACCAAAAAACTAAAGCTAATAAAAATAACTAAAACCTAATAAACTAAATAAAACCATAAAACCATAATAAATAAACTAAACTAACTTATAAAAGAATAATAATAAGAAAATAATAAACTAATAAAAACTAACTAAAACTAATAATAATAATAATAATAGTAATAATAAACTAAAAAATAATAAGACTAAACCCTAAACTAAAAAACCAAACTAATAAAATCTAACAATAATTAAATTAAAAACTAAAATTAAACAAAACTAGAAACCTAAAACCCCTAAACTAATAAACTAAACTAAAACTGAACCCCAAAAGCCTAAAAAAAACTAATAAACTAAAACAAATAATAAACTAAAACTAATAAAACATAAACTACTAAACAATAACTAAACTAAAACTAATAAACATAAATAAAAAAAAAAACTAATAACTAAAATAATAATAATAATAGTAATAATAATAATAATAATACTAATAATAATAAACTAAGCTAATAAACCTAAACCCTAAATAAACAAATAGCTAAATTATAAACATAATAGAATTAAAACCTAATAACAATAATTAAACTAAACTAACTAAACTAACTAAACCCTCAATCCTTTTAGTTAAAAAAAACCCTAAACCTTAAACCCTAAAATCCTAAACCTGAAAGCTTAAACACTAAACCCTAAACCCTAAACTTTAAAACCTAAACCCTAAACCTTAAACCATAAAAACCTAAAAACTTAAACCTAAATGAAATAAAACCTAAAAATAAAATAAATAAATAAAGCCTAAACCTAAATAAAATAAAAACTTAAACTTAAACCTAAGAATAAAACCTAAATAAAATAAAAACTAAATGTAAAATAAAAAATAAACCTAAAATAAAATAAAATATTATCTAAATAAAAACCTAAACCTAAAAAATAAACCTAAAAATAAATAATAAATAAAACCTAAACCCTAAACTAAAAAAATGTTAACCTAAAATAAAAATAAAATAAACAAAATAAAATAAACCTAAACCTAAACTAAAACAAAATAAAACCTAAACCTAAACTTAAACCTAAACAAAATAAAGTAAACTAAAAATAAATATAAACCTAAACTAAAAAATAAAACTTAAAAATAAACCTAAAATAAAACTTTAGAACCTAAACCTAAAGATATAAAATAAAACCCTAAACCTAAAACTAAAATTAAAAAATAAAACCTAAACTTAAAAAATTAAACAAAAATAAAACTCAACTAAAAAATAAACCTAAACCTAAATCTAAACCTAAAAAAATAAACAAAAATAAAAAACCTAACTAAAATAAATAAACCTAAAATAAATAAACTAAACTAAATAAAAAATATAAACCTAAATAAAAATAAAAATAAAGTAACTAAAATAAATAATAAATAAACTAAATATACTAAATAAACTTAAACCTACGGTTTACATAATTTAAAAAAAAACCTTAAACCCTAAATCCTAAGCCCTAAACCCTAAACCATAAACCCTAAACTACAACTAAACCCTAAACCCTAAAAAACCATAAACTCTTAAAAACCCTAAATAAAATAAATATAAAATAAATAAATAAAACTTTAACCTAAACCCTAAACTAAACCTAAACTTAGTTTAATTGTTAAAACTAAACCCTAAAATCCAAACAATAAACCTATAACTAAACTTATAACCTAACCTAAACCCTAAACCCTAAACTAATAAACCTAAACCCTAAACACTAAACTATAAATAAAACTTTAATCAGAACATACTTAAATCTAAATTTAAACCTCTAAGCTGACAACCCTAAACCATTAAACTTTATAACTTAAACCCTAAACCCTATACCCCAAACCCCAAAAACAAAAATCCTAAACCCTAAACTTTAAATCCTAAACCTTAAACCCTAACCCTAAAACCTAAACCCAAAACCCAAAAACCAAAACCCTAAATCCTAAACCCCAAAAACTAAAAAACCTAAACCTAAACTAATTAAAATGAAAAATTAAATAAATAAATAAAACATAAACCTAAATAAAATAAATAAAAAAATAAAATAATATAAAAACCCAAACTAAAACTTAAACTTAAACATACAAATAAAAATTAAACTAAAATAAAATTAATAAAAATGTAAACTAAACTAAATGATAAAATAAACTTTAAAATAAAAAACCTAAATAAAATAAAAGCCCAAATGTAAAATAAAAATAAAATAAACCTAAAATAAAATAAAATAAAAACTAAATAAAATCCTAAATTTAGATAATAAACATAAAAATAAAAACTAAAAAAAAAAAGAACCTCAACCTTAAACTAAAAAAGAATAAATAAACTTAAACCTAAAATAAATAAAATAAAATAAACCTAAACCTAAATTAAAATAAACTAAATGAGAATAAATAAAATCTAAACCTAAAAAAAAAATAAACTAAACCTAAACCCTAAACTAAATAAAATAAAATAACTTAAAAATAAACCTAAACTAAAAAATAAACCCTAAAATAAACGAAAAATAAAACCAAAAAAGCTAAACCTAAAACCTAAACCTAAACTTTAAAATAAAAAATAAAACCTAAACCTAAAGAATAAAATAAAAATTAAACTAATCTAAAAAATAAACCTAAAGCTAAACCTAAAAATAAATTACAATAAAAAATGAAAACTAAAATAAATATACTAAACAAAATTTAAAAATAAACATAAATAAAAATAAAAAATAAAATAAACTACAATAATAAAAAAATAAATTAAATAAACTAACTAAACATAAACCGACTGGTTTCTTAATTAAAAAAAAACTCGAAACCCTAAACCCTTAATCTTAAACCCTAAACCCTAATCCCTAGACCCTAAAACTAACCCTAAGCCCTAAACCCTATACCTACAACCCTAAACATACAACCCTAAATATTAAACCCTGAACCCTAAACACTAAAGCTAAATCGTAAAGCTTAATCCTAAACCTTAAAACCCTAAAACAGAAAACTTTAAACCCTAAACTATAAACCCTAAACCCTAAAATAAACTAAATTGAAAAACTAAACTAAATAAAATAAAATAAACTAAAAATGAACCAAAACTTAAACTAAAAAATAAAACCTAAAAATAATCCTAAAATAAAAACCTAAAACCTAAATCTAAAAAATAAAATAAAAACCTAAACCTAAACCTAAAAATTAAAAATAAAACTTAAACCTAAAAAATAAAATAAAAATTAAACTAAACTAAAAAATAAGCATAAACCTAAACCAAAACTTAAAAATTAAATTACAATAAAAAACATAAACTAAAATAAATAAACCTAAAATAAATAATCTAAACAAAATAAAAATAAAAAATAAAAAATAAAGCTAAATAAAAATAAAATAAAATAAAGTAAAATAAATAAAAATAAACTAAATAAACCTAAAACTTCCGCTTTACTTAATTCTTTAAAAGAAACTAAACCTAAAACCTTAAACTCTAACTTAAACTAACCCTAAACCATAAACCTAAAACCCTAAACCTAAAGACTAAACCTAAACCCTAAACCCTAAACCCTAAACTAAATCATAAATCTAAACCTGACTAAAACTAACCTTAAACCCTAAACCTAACCTAAACCTACAACCCTAAATCCTAAACCCTAAGCTTTAAACCCTAAACCCTAAACCCTAAACTTAAACCCTAACCCTAACCTTAAAGCCTAAACCCTAAACCATAAACCCTAAACTTTAAATTAACCCTAAACCCTATACCCTAAACCTAAAACCTACCTAAAACCTAAAACTAAACCCTAATCTAAAATCCTAAAACTCAAAACCCTAAAGTTAAACACTAAACCCTAAACCTAAACTAAACCTAAAACCTAAACTAAAAAAAACCCTAAACCCTAAAATTCTAAAACCTAAGCCTAAAAAGTAAACCTTAAAATAAAATAAAATAAAGCTAAACCTAAATAAAATAAACAAATAAAATAAAATAAAAAACTTAAACTAAAACCTAAACCTAAACCTAAAATAAAATAAAATAAAATAATATAAAACTTAAATTAAACTAAAATAAATCTAAAAAATAAAATAAAAAATAAATAAATTAAAATAAATAAAACTAAATATAAACATAAACTTAAAAAAAACTTCAAAATAAAAAAAATAAACCTAAACCTTAAACAAAGAAAAAAAAAACCTAAACCTAAAATAAAAATAAAATAAACCTAAACCTAAACTAAAATAAATAAAACCTAAACCTAAACCTAAAATTAAGTAAACCTAAAGTAAATAAAGTGAAAAAAAATATTAAAATTAAACCTAAGCATAAACTAAAAATAAACTAAAATAAAATAACTAAAACTAAAACCTAAACCTAAACCTAAAAAAATATAAAATAAAACCTAAACTTAAAACTAAAATAAATAAATCTAAAATAAATAAATAAAATAAACTAAATAAAACTAAAAATAAACCTAAAAAAATAAAAGATAAAGTAAACTAAAATAAATAAAAATAAACTACATATACTAAATAAACCTAAACCCATTAGTTTACTAATTTTAAAAAAACTTAAACCTAAATCCTAAACCCTAAACCCTAACCCCAAAACATTAAACCTATAACCCTTAACCTAAACAAACCCTAAACCCTAAACCCAAATCCTAAACCTAAATCCCTAACCTAACCTAAACCTAAACCCTAAACCTAAACCTAAACCTAAAGTAATAAATAAATTAAAAAATAAACTTAAACACTAAAACATAATAAACCTAAACATAAACAAAAATCCTAAGAATTAGCAGAGCCTTGACGACAGGAACATCACCATCAACCGTGCTCGCCTAGATCCTGGTGTTGGTGAAAAGGCCATTATCGCAATGGTTGTGGGGATCCGAGATGTGGATATGGAGGTGATGGTCTGAGTAGTGATGGTTATGGAGGCTGAGGAGCCGGAGGTGGTGAAAGGAGATATCGGCATATGATGGTGGATCCCTAGTCAGAGGCCGTGATGGCTCTAATGGGAACCGGAGAATCTAAAGAATGATCGATCTGACCGCCGCTATGGAACAATGTCTTTATAGAAAGACGCTCGAAAGTTATCTAGGGTTGATTTCTATGCATGCTCATTTTGATGCCATCACTTGTGTCTTCGAAAACTTGGTGTGTTACTTGGTTGATGCAATCGAAAAGAAGAAATTTTGAATCTAAATTTGTTCTCTATGAAAAAAAAATCCAAAAACCCTAAACCCTAAACTAAGAAAAACCTAAAACATTAATAAAAATAAAATAAACCTAAACCTACAATAAAATAAACTAAACTAAACTAAACTAAATTAAATAAAACCTAAGCCTAAACCTAAAATAAACTAAACCTAAATGTAAACCTAAACTAAATAAAATAAACTAAATTAAAAATAAAACCTAAAAATAAACCTAAAATAGAAACCTAAAACCTAAACCTAAAAAAAATAAAATAAAAACCTAAATCTAAACCTAAAAATAAAAAATAAAACCTAAACCTAAAAAAATAAAATAAAAATAAAACTAAACTAAAAAATAAACATAAACCTAAGCCTAAACCTAAAAGATAAACTAAAATAAAAAACCTGAACTAAAATAAATAAACCTAAAATAAAAAAATTAAACTAAATAAAAATAAATAATAAAATAAGGTAAAATAATTAAAAAATAAACTAAATAAACTAAATAAACCTAAACCTACTGGTTTACTTAAAGTTTTTTTCTAAAAAACTATAACCACTAAATCATAAACCCTAAAACTTAAATCTAAACCTTAAACCGTAAACCATAAACCCTAAAACTAACCCTAAACCCTAAACTCTAAACCCTAAACCGAATAAAACCCTAAACCCTAAACCCTAAATAAAAAATAAAATAAAATCAAAAAATAAAAAATAAAATAAAAAAACCTAACCTGAAATCATAAAACTAACCCTAAACCCTAAACCTACAACCCTAAACCTCAAACCCTAAACCCTAAAACCCTAAATCTTAAACCCTAAACCCTAAACCCTAAACTAACCTAAACTAAACTTAAACCTAAACCTACTCTTAAACCTACTAAAAACCTAAACTCAAACCTAAACCTAAAACCCAAAACCCAAAACCTAAACTAACCCTAAACTCCTAAACTTAATCTAAACCCTAAATCTAAACATTAACTATAAACCCTAAACCTAAACTTAAACCCTAAACTTAAACCCTAATAACCCTAAACCCCTAAACACCAAAAAACCTAAACACTAAAGTTTAAACTTAAATAACTTTAATTTTAAACTTAAACTAACTAACTAAAACCCTAAACCTTAAAAATAGTAAACCCTAAAGCCTAAACCCTAAACTAACCCTAAACTTGAAGCTAACCCTAAACTAACCCTAAATGCTAAGCTAACCCTAAACCCAAAATCATAAACCCTAAAAACCCTAAACCTAAATTCTAAATTAAACCCTAATCCCTAAACCCTAAACTTAACCCTAACCTTAAACCCTAAACCCTAAACTCTAAAACCCTAAACACTAAAGCCTAAACTAACCATAAACCCTAAACCCTAACTCTAAACCATAAACCATAACATAATAAAACCTAAAATCCAAAACCTTATACATAAAACCCAGAACCTTAAACCCTAAAAGCCTTAAAATTTAAACCTAAACTAAATAAAACCTAAACCTAGTTAAAAAAATAAAATTAAAACCTAAACCTAAAAATAAAGTAAAATAAATTAAAATAAAATAAATAAAAGCCTAAACTAAACTAAAAAATAAAATAAATCTAATACTTAAAAACCTAAATAAAATAAAACTAAAAATAAATAAATAAAATAAGAAAATAAAAAAACCTAAATAAAACCTAAACTAAAAAAAACCAAAACCAAAATAAAAAATAAACAAAATAAATTAAAACTAAACTAAAATAAACTAAAAAAATAAAGAAAACCTATAATAAACTAATCCCTAAAATAAATAAAATAAAATAAACTAAAAAATAAACCTAAACCTAAACTAAAAAAAACAAAACCTAAAAATAAACCTAAAAGAAACCTAAACCTAAACCTAAAATATAAACCTAAACCTAAACCTAAAATAAATAAAATAAAGTAAAAAAAATAAACCTAAACCTCTACTATTTAAAAAACCCTAAACACTAACAAACCTAAATCTAAATCCAAAACCCTAAACCCTAAACCCTAAAACTAACCCTAAACCTAAAACTCAAAACCCTAAACCCTAAGAAAACCCTAAACCCTAAACCCTAACTAAAAAAATAAAATCCAAAAATAAAAAAAAATTTTAAAACCTAAACCAAAACCTAAACCTAACCCTAAACTAACCCTAAATCAACCTAAACTCAACCCTAAACTTAACCTAAACTAAACTCTAAAACCTAAAACCTAAACCTAAACCCTAAACCTTAAATTAACTTAAATCCTAAACCCTAAACCTAAACTCCTAAACCTTAAATCTTAAACTAACCCTAACTATAAACTAATTTTAAACTCTAACTTAAACCCTAACTAACCCTAAACCTTAAACCCTAAACTAAAAAATTTAAACCTTAAAATCTAACACCTAAACTAAACCTTTAAACCTTAAACTAACCTAAACTCCTAACCTAACTAACCTTTAATAACTTAAACTTTAACCTAAACCTTAAACCTTAAACTCTAAACCCTAAATCCTAACCCTAACCTAAACCATAAACTCTAAATCTTAAAGCCTAAACTCTAAAATCATAAACCCTAAACCCCAAGCTAACTCCAAACCCTAAACCCTAAAAGCTGTAAACCCTAAAGCCTAAACCCTAATCCCTAAACCATAAACCATAAACTAACCCAAAACCCTAAGCTAACCCTAAACCCTAAGAACCCTAAACCTTAAATCCCAAATACTAAACCCTAAACCCTAAACCCTAACCCTAAACCCTAAACCATAAAACTATAAACCCTAAAACCCTAAACCTTATACCCAAAACCTAAAACCCTAAACCCTAAAAACCTAAAAACCTAAACCTAAACTAAATAAAACCTAAACCTAGATAAAATAAAATAATAAAATAAAATTAAAACCTATACCAAAACTTAAACCTAAACTTAAAAATAAAATAAAATAAATTAGTAGAAATGAACTAAAATAAAATAAATAAAAACCTACTCTAAACTAAAAAAATAAATCTAAGAATAAAAAACATAAATAAAATAAAAAGTAAATGTAAAATAAAAATAAAATAAACTAAAAATAAAATAAAATAAAAATGAAATAAAAACCAAAACCTAAAATAATAAACCTAAAATAAAAAACCCTAAACTAAAAAAAAAAACCTAAACCTCAAACAAAAAAATAAACAAAAAATAAAATAAAACTAAACTAAAAAATAAAAATAAACCTAAAATAAACTAAACCTAAACCCTAAACTAAATAAAATAAAATAAACTAAAAAATAAACCTAAATCTAAACTAAAAAATAAAACCTAAAAATAAACCTAAAATGAAAACCTAAAACCTAAACCTAAGGAAATAAAATAAAAACCAAAACCTAAATCTAAAAATAAATAATAAAATTAAGTAAAATAAATTAAATAAATAAATAAACCTAAACCTACCAGTTTACTTAATTTTTTTTTTTAAAAACCCTAAACACTGAACCATAAACCCTAAACCCTAAATCCTAAACCCTAAACCCTAAACTAAAAACCTAAACTTAAAATCTAAACTTTAAACCTAAACCTAATTAAATCAACAAAATCTAACTCTAAACCCTATACCTAACTAACCCTAAACCTAAAACTAACCATAAACCCTAAATACAACCCTAAACCTATAACCCTAAACTCCTAAACCTACAACCCTAAACTAAAACTTAAACCCTAAAACCCTAAACTGAACTAAACCTAAACTTAAACTAAATCTAATTAAACCTAAACTACTACCTAAATATAAACCTTTAACCAAAACCCTAAACCTTAAGTAAACTCAAAACCCAAAACCCTAAACTAACCCTAAACACTAAACCCTAAACATTAAACCCTTTCCCTAACCCTAAACCCTAAACCCTAAACGTTAAACCCTAAACCATAAACTCTAAACTAACCTAAAACTCAATTTAAAACTAAACCTAAAACCTAAAACCTAAACTTTAAACTAACCTTCTTTAAACCTAACCTAAACCTTAAATCCTTAAACTCTAAACTTAAATCTAACTAACCTAAAACCTAAACCTAAACTCTAAACTCTAAACCTAAACTCCTAAACCCTAAACTTAAACCCTAATCTTAAACCCTAAACCTAAACTAACCTTAAACCCTAAGATAACCTAAACCTAAAACCTAAACCCTAAAACTCATAAACACTAAACCCTAAACTAAACCCTAAACCTAACCCTAAACCTAAACCATAAAATCATAAACCTAAAACCCTAAACCTCATACCTAAAACCATAAACTCTAAACCCTAAAACCTAAAACCTAAACCTAAACTAAATAAAACCTAAAAATAGAAAAAAAACATAAGCTATAAAATAAAATAATAAAATAAAAAAACCTAAACTAAAACTGAACCTAAAACAAAAAAAAAAAAAAAATAAACTAGAAAAAAATAAACTAAAATAAAATAAATAAAAACCTAAACTAAACTAAAAAAATAAAATAAATCTAAGAATAAAAACCTAAATAAAATAAAAACTAAATGTAAAATAAAAATAAAATAAACCTAAAATGAAATAAAATAAAAAGTAAATAACAACTTAAACATAAACAATAAATCTTAAAATAAAAAAAACCCTAAACTAAAAAAAACCTAAACCTAAAATAAAAAAACAAATAAAATAAAACTAAAATAAACTAAAATAAAATAAATAAACCTAAACATAAACCTAAAATAAACTAAACCTAAACCCTAAACTAAAAAAAATAAAATAAGCTAAAAATAAACTTAAACCTAAACTAAAAATAAAATCTAAAATAAACCTATAAACCTAAAAAAATAAAATAAAACTAAACCTAAACTAAAAAATTAAAAATTAAATTAAAACTAACCAAAAAGTAAACATAAATGTAAATAAAAATCATAATAAAATAAAAAATAAACCTAAATAAAAAAAAATAAAATAAAAAATAAAAAATAAATAAAAAATAAACTATGTAAACCTAAGTTCACTTAATTTAAAAAAAACACCAAATCCTAAGCCCTAAACCATAAACCGTAAACCCTAAAAACTTAAACCTAAACCCTTAACTATAAACTAACTAAACCTAAACTAAATAAAAGTTTAAACCCTAAACCCTAAATCCTAAACCTAACCCTAACCTAAACCTTAAACTATAAACTAATCTAAACACTAAACTTAATCTAAACCTTAAACCCTACTAACCTAAACCCTAAATCAGAAACCCTAAACCTTAAAGCTCTCTAAACCCTAAACTAACCTAAACTTGTAACCCTAAACCCTAAACTCTAAATCTAAAATCCTATAGTATAAACCTAAACCTAAATCTAAACCCTAAACTTTAAACCTAAACTTAAAAGTAACTAAACCTTAAACCCTAAACTTAAACCTTAAACTACCTTGAATTAAACCCTAAATCTTAAACCCTTAACTAACCATAAACCCTAAACCCTAAACATTAAACCCAAAATCTTAAACAGACACCCTAAACCATAAATCATAAACCCTAAAAAACCCTAAACCCTAAATCTTTAACCCTAAACCCCATCTGTTCTCCTCTATTTTTTGGGTACTAATATTTCCATGGAGGTCTTTTGTGACTTTTCATGGACATTTCTTTTTCCATTTCAACGGCTTAGCTTGCTTTTCTTTCTATCATGTGCTATTGTTGATCATGGTTGTGTTCTCTACTTCCTCGTGGGGTAATCTAGAGATTTCTGCTATTCCCATTGAAGTTTCTAACTCCTTGGGGGTCTCTAGATTAAACCCTTCACTAGCTTTAAAATCCTTCAAGGATGTTCTTGCTGGTAAGGCCAATTGCACTGGTGAGTCTCTCAAACTTATCTCTACCTCCTTTGGGGTGTACCCATGATAATGTGTTCTGATTTGATTGTGTAAAGGCTTACGAAACCCTTTGAATTCACATTGCTAGGAAAATTCACTTTGCATCATCCTACTTTGGAGAATATTCATTTATTTTTTTCATAGCTTGAAGCTCTGTATTTTTTTTACCGAATTGATGATTCATCATTTCTTGATTCTTTCAAATGATTTATATTATTCTCGTGTTTTCTTGATGCTCATATTTTGTTTTCAATTATGTGATCATTGTTAAATGGATGCCTATTTTGATGTTAAGGAGGAATCTCTATTATTCTAGTTTGGATCTCTCTTCCCAATTTTTCATGTTCATTTCATTAATCATGAGTTTTTTTATGTGTTGTTCTAGTCATCCTTCAAGTTGATCAGGACGCTTCTAACACCGTGCAATCTATTGTTTGATTCTAGTAGAGTTGGATATAACTAAAAAATTTCCAAAGGATAAAGTTATGGATGATGATTCTATCTCAAATGATTCTATTCCCGCTTTGCCACATATAATTGAAGAAAATGATCCTTCATGAGGGCTTGATTGGTGAGCAAACTAAGGATAAAGTTTTAATCCCGACTTGGGCACTTGTGCTTTAAATGATTGTAACTTCTCCCGCTTCTTCATCTAATGTTGAACTAATTTAATCTGATTTTGCAACATAATAATGATTTGGAAGAAGGTGAAGTGGCTCAATGATGGTTTTAATGTGCAACCTTATTTCAAGCATATCCTTGAACCCTATCTGATGGTGATGTTGTGGATTTGTCTAATAAATTTCAAACATTTTTTAGAAAAAAAAATAAAACACCTAAAACAAAATTTCTTAACTTTGCCAGAGTTACTAGATTTGGCTCTTCTGCCCCAAAATAAATGGTTACTTTCTTAATTTGGAATGCGAGAGGGATTGGTACCCTCTCTATTAGAAATAGAATTAGAAATTTCATTTATTCTCATAACATTTCCTTTTTGGCTATCTTGGAACCCTTTATTCTTCCTTCTAACATTCCTTCTATTACTAGAATGATTGGTTTTGGTAATTTTTTTGCTAATTCAAGCAATAAAATTTGGATTTTTTGGAATAGTCCTTTTGTTCTGCAGGTTTTGGATGATTTATCCCAAGTTGTTAATGTTAAAATTACTTATGATAATTGGTGTTATTTTGGTTCATTTGTTTATGCTTCTTGTAATAGAAATGGTAGATGCTTTGAAGATCTTATTAGTTTCTCTTCTTCGCTGATGCTCCTTGGTTTGTGGGTGGGGATTTTAACACCTCTTCTCCTCCTCAACCTTGGTGGTAATGCTTCAAACTTATTTTCAATGGAATATTTTAATAACATGATCCTTGATTGTTATTATACTAATATTGGCTTTAGTGGGTCTAAGTTTACTTGGAATAATTATAGACTCTGATAAAAGTTAGATCAGGTTCTTTTTAACCATTTGCGATTAACCTTCTCTCTAGTATGGAGCACTTAAGCAAAACCATTTTGGTGCATTCTCCCTTATCACTGTGAACTTAAATGTTACTAAACCCTCCTCTCATATACTTTTCACTTTCAAAATATGTGGCTCATGGATGATAGATTTTGGATTGCTAGTAACCGGGTGAACCTATCCATCGATGATTCTATTTTGGGATGAGGATATTATGGTTCAAATTAAAAAGACTTAAACGATGCCTTAATTGGTGGAATAAACATTATTTCAAGAACCTATTTATCAATATAAAAGAAATGGAGAATGTGGTTTTAGTTTTGGAAGATGCTGTTGTTAATGACCCTTCTAAAATTCATTTGTTGGCTCAAGCTAAAAATAGGTTAACATGTTATCAAGACATGGAGGAGACCTATTGGCAAAAAAAAGCTTCTATGAAATGGATCTCTGATGGTGATCATAATACTAAATATTTTCATGCCATGGTTAGAAAGAAAAAGGCTCTAAATCACATTCATAAAATTAAAACTAATGATGGTTTTTAGTGTTCAGATAAAAAGGAGCTTATCGATTTTATTTATACAAAGCTTTAATAAAATTGTTGCTTATGATGAGATTTCTTTGTCAAGTTATCCCTAATCTTATCATGATGATGATAACAAGATGCTTTCTTCCTTGCCTCCGAGCATGAAATTGTCAACACTTTGCAAAGTATGAATACGACTCAGTCTCGATGGTTTTACTACCTTTTTCCAAACATCTTGGATTACCATTAAAGAGGACTTGGTTAAAGTTGTTCTTGATTTCTTTAAGGGTAGTACTCTCCCAAATATTTTGGTAGCACCTCCATTATTTTAATTCCTAAAAGAACAATACTAAAATTTGAGTGATTTTAGGCCAATTAGCTTTTTTTTTTTTAACAAACTTATTTTTAAGATGTTGGCTAAAAGGTTGAGTATCTTTCTTCTTAAAATTATCTCCCCCAATCAAACCAAATTTGTGAAATGGCGATCCATTTCAAGTAATGTTCATTTAGCCCAAGAAATGATCCATGATTTGAATGCCAAAGTTTGCAGTGAAAACCTATTTTTTAAGCTTGACATTTCCAAAGCTTATGATAATATTGGTTGGGTTTTCCTATATAAAATCTTGGCTTCATTTGGATTCTCTAATCAATTTATTGCTTTAACTAAGAATGGGATTGAGAATTCTTGGTTTTCTTTGCTCCTCAATGGTGAAGTTCATGGTTTCTTCTCTTCTTCATGGCAAGGGACCCTCTCTCCCGCCCTTTCTATTATGTGGAATATCTTTCTAGATGTATTAAGTTTAGTAAAATGCCTAACATGTACTACAAAACCAAGGTGGGTTTCCCATTTCTCACCTCAATTTTGTCGATGATTTCATTATATTTTGCAATGGCTATGCTCTTTATATTAAAAGTTGTGTAATTTCTTAACTTTTTTTAAGTGTGGAGAGTGGCTTGAATATTAATCCTGATAGAAGTTATTTTATTACTAGCTCTTCTATTTCCTCACATAAGATCAATGTTTTCAAGAATATTATGGGTTTTTCACATCAAATTCTCCCTATCAAGTATTTCAGTACTCCTTTATATAGAGGAATGAAAAGATCTTCTTTTTTGATGAAGTCATTCAGAAAATAAATAAGATAACCTCCTCCTAGGAGTTTAATTTACTTTCCTTTGGTGCTAGACTTACCTTAATCAAAAGTATCGCTTTGTTCTACCTCTCAGTATCTCTTATTTACTATTGTTCCTTCCCATTCTATTATGAAAAGGATCAATAGACTTTTTAATAAATTTTTTGGGGATCTAGCTCTTCTACCAAAATATTATATTTGGCTAGTTGACACAACCATTGTGGTCCTAATAATGATGGAGGCTTGGGCTGCAAAACATTAGAGGATTCTATTAACTATTTTTCCTACGAAATGTGGTGGAATTTTAGAAATAACCATAATTACTAATCTAAGTTTATGCATGCCAAATATTGTTAAGGAAAACATCCCATCATTTGTGCTTTCAAATATGGAGATTCTCCTATGTGGAGAAGACTTTGAGTATCAAATAGAATGTCGAGAACCTAATTTTGTCAATGGTTCCTCTTCATTTTGGCAAAACAATTGGCATTGATTCCTTGCTTAATACTCATTCCACGATGCTTAAGATTAATCAAATTACTCACAATAACTAGATGTGGCTCAATTAAATATCCTTGTCCCTAATGTGATAGTTGAAAAATCCTAAAAAATTTGTCCTTTCCTAACGAACCAAATTCTCTTTAAAATTCTTCTTCTAGAGATTTTATTTTTAAGGATGTTTGGCACTTCATCAGATTTAAATATCAAGAGTCCTTGGTTTTTACTAAAATCTAGAATATTTGTGCCCCTACTTCATTTTTGGTTTTAACTTGGTGGATTCTGAAGCATTATATCCCTGTTGATGCTACTTTCTAAAAAAAATGCTTCCATCTCCCCTCTAATTGCTACTATTACTATCACACTAAAACTTTGGATCATGTTTTTGTGAGTGTCCCTATTGCTACTAAAGTGTGGAAATAGTATGATAATATTTTTAATACTTTCCATTTTAGTGGTTCATTTTCTATTATGCAACTTCTGAAGCTTATTTCTCTCATACTTAGGGTCATGTTAAAATTGTTTTGGCTACTACTATTCTTTGGTATATTTGATGGAGAGAAATGATGCTAAGCATCATAATATTCCTATGAACTATCATCGTATTATTGTTAGAGCCAAATATAAAATTATCTCTTTTCAAAGCTAATCTTCTTACTTACTCTAATTTTAAAGGGTGCAATTCTATGGCCTTCAATTTTAGATTAACCTTCCCTCCGTAATGTCTCTCCTACCCAAAAAAATATATCGGATTAAACCTAATTATCACTACATTAAGGTTAACAATGATGGCTTAGTTTCTAATGGCTTTTATGGCCATGGTGGGATTTTGAGAGAACATAGTGGCAAGGTTATCTATGCTTTTTACTGCCCCTTTATAGCCTTGTTCTGTGTTATTTGTTGAGCTAAAAGGTTTTCATCATGGAATTTCTATTTGTTTATGACAAGGTTTTCATAAGATTGATGCTCTCCTTCTTCTAGATTTAATGAATTCTGATGCTCATGGTAATGCTAAAGTGTATTCTTTACTTAAGCATACTAGGAGGCTTCTTGCTAACCTATATTTTCATATTTCTCATATTTATAGGGAAGCCAATTGTGTCGACTTTGTTGCCAATTTGGGAGCCAAGTCTTCTTCTATGCAAATGTTTTCTAATGATGACATCCCTTCCATTTAAGGAGTCTTGTGAATCTAGATAAAACTAGTTTGCCTTATGTTAGAAGATTTTAATCTTTTCTCCTCCTAGTGGGATTTGGCTTTCCCTTGTTTTGGTTTTGAATATTTGGTTTTCTCTTATGCTAGTTTGGTCTTTGTTTATTTCTCCTAAACCTACTTTTATTTTCCTATTTGGTTTTTTACAATTCTTGATTGGATTGGTTGTCCTTCCATTCTTTGAATTTTTCTATATTTTTTTATTTTCTTTGCTTTCTCTTCCATCCCGTAGAGGTGTTTGCTGATGAGGTCGTTGATCCTATTTGATTGGTTCTCTTTCTTTTTGGATCTCTACAACCTTTTTTTTTTCTTTTTATTTTGTTGGTTGTTTTATTGGCATGTGGTTTTTTCCCTTCTGGTGTTACTCATGCTATTTTGTGACCTTCCCCATGGTTGGATGTTTTGTCTCCTTGTTGTTTGCTGACTGGGATGGTTTTTCTAGTTATTTTTGGTTGTCCTTTCTCTCTTAGTTCTCATCCTTTCCACTTGTTCTTGTCCTTAAGAATTTTACTGGTGCTATTTGGCTACACCTCTTGGATGGGATTTACTCATCGAAAGGTATTATTGATAGTTGGTTGTTATTTTCCCCGCAACAAAGAGGAGTTATGTGACTTTGAGGGCTCTTTTTTTTTTATTTTCCTTAGAGCTCTATTTTCCTTCAGCTATCTATCCTTTCTTTAGTGCTACTCGATAAGTGTAAGATTGGCTTTCTATATTGTCTAATTATTGTGCCTCCATGATGTTATATTTTTAATTAGTATTCTGAACTGGAAGGTGGCTAACTACTAGTTGAATGTTTTTTGGATTTGACTGATGTTTTCCCTATTGGGATTCTTGTTTGCGGTTGTCTCTAGCTGTTGGATTATTTTTGAACATAAAGTGTTTTTACCATTTTTTTAGCACCTGTATCTAGCTATTTTAACAAGATTCTCATGTCTTTAGATTGGGATTGGTGGCTGCTATCTATGGTTGGGATTTTTTCAATATTTTTAAATGGATGACTCTTTTTGTCTTTCATCCTGATGGTTCTAAGTCTAATGATTTGAATCCTTGGCTGTCTTGGTGGCTCAGGTGGACCGCCTTGTCGGTTGCTTGGATGCTCTAGCTGGCTAGTTGAGTTTAAAGAGTATTTACTTTGTTATAATCATTTTGATCTTGTCAAGTCTATGTATGGATCTAGTTGTTTACTTTTCCATTCTTCTCTAGTGTCTACTTGTCGATTTTCATTTTTGGATTGTGGTTGAACCTTTACTCATTCCTATTTTGTTGGTTTTTCCAATCATTCTCGATGTTAGTCTTAATCCTGATATTATTATTATGGATCTTGGCATTTTTTTTTTAATGAAGGACCTTACCAATTATGGTCCTCCTTTTTCCTTTGTTTGGTCTCGGCTTTGTCCTATTTCCTTTATTGTGAGGTTTGCTCCTAGCAACTGTGTTAGAAATTCTTGGTGGTGGCTTTGGTGGTGTTCCTTATGGTCTAAGGCATTCCTGATGGGTTACCTCCTTATCTGCTATACAGAGTTTTATGCAGGTTTTTGCGATGATTGTCATTGGATAAGGAACTACAAGAGGTATGTTGGCAATGATGGCCATGATGCTTCCCACTCCTTCTTTTGGTTGGTAGTGCCATATGTATTTGTAACCCTTCACTTGAAGTCTGGATGCTTACATATAATGTTGCTCCTTAAGATGACTATTACTAAGCCTAAGCCTTTTTTTTCATCTTTTTATCTATCTTATATTTATGCTAATTAACTATTTCATTATCTATACTAATCCCTTTCAAGCTTCTAGTAGATCTTCTGTTGGGAGACTTTTGTTGATTGATTTCATAGTGAGGAAGTTTGTCCCGATTTCAAGGATTATTTTTTGTGGATCTCTATTTCTTTTTTTAATAGATACCTTTCTTTATCTATTCTATTAACTAGGGGGCTTATCTCCTTAGGACCTTTTGTAGCTCTTTGAGCATTAGCTTAGAGATTTGCCCCCTCTAAGGATTTTGTACCTTTTCTTTGTGGCAATAAAATTTCCCTAATTTCCTAAAAAATAAACCCTAAACCCTAAACCCTAAACCTTAAATCCTAAACCTTAAACCTAACCCTAAATAAACTCTAAACCTAAATCTAAAACCCTAAACCTAAACTAACTAAACCTAAATCCTAAACTAAAAGTCCTACACCTAATGTAAACCCTAAACTATAAACCCACAAACCTGCTAACCTAACCTAAACCCTAAACCCTAAATCCTAAACTTAAACCCTAAACACTAAACCCTAAACTAACTAAACTCTAAACCTTAAACTTACAAATCCTAAACTTACAACCTAAACCCTAAACCCTAAATCTCTAAATCTAACTTTAACCTAAATACTAAACTAAGACTAATCTAAACTCCTAAACTTAAACTATAAACCTTAAATATAAACCTAAATGAACTAAACATTCTAAACCCTAAAAACCCTAAACCCTAAAGCCTAAACCCTAATCCCTAAACACTAAACCCTAAACTAACCTTAAACCCTAAGCTAACCTGAAACCCTAAACCCTAAACCCTAAATCCTAAACACTAAACCCTAAACAATAAATCCTAAATACTACACCCTAAACCCTAAACCCTAAACCCAATCCTAACCCTAAACCCTAAACCCTAAAACCATAAACCCTCTAAACCTAAACTAAACCTAAACCTTAAAACCTAAAACTTAAAAATAAAACCTAAAATAAAATAAAAAAACCTAAACCTAGATAAAATAAAATAAAAACCTAAACTAAAACTTAAACCTAAACCTAAAAATAAAATAAATTAAACTAAAATAAAATAAATAAAAACCTAATCTAAACTAGAAAATAAAATAAACATAAGAATAAAAAACCTAAATAAAATAAAAACTAAACCTAAATAAAATAAAATAAACTTAAAATAAAATAAAATAAACTAAATAAAAATAAAATAACTTAAACCTAAACCTAAACTAAAATAAAATAAACTAAAATAAATAAAACTTTAACCTAATCCTAAAATAAACTAAACCTAAACCTAAACCTAAACCTAAACTAAATAAAATAAAATAAACTAAAAATAAATCGAAACTAAAAAAACAAAACCTAAAAATAAAAACCTAAAACCTAAACCTAAAAAAATAAAATACAAACCTAAACCTAAACTTAAAAATAAAAAATAAAACCTAAACCTAAAAAATAAAATAAAAATAAAACTGAACCTAAAGCAAAACTTAAAAAATAAATTAAAATAAAAAGCTTAAACTAAATTAAATAAATAAAATAAATAAAATAAAATAAAATAAAATAAGAAATAAAATAAAGTAAAAAAAAAACTAAATAAACATAAACCTACGAGTTTACTTAATTTAAAATAAAATAAAAATTTAAAAAAAAACTCTAACTCTAAACCCTAAACCCTAAAACTAACCCTAAAACCTAAACCCTAAACCCTAAACCTTAAACCCTAAACCCTAAAATCCTAAACCTTAAACCCTAAACCCTATAACCTACAACCCTAAACCCTAAACCCTAAACCATAAACCCTTAACCCTAAACCCTTAACCGTAAACCCTAAATCCTAAAAACCTAAAAACCTAAACCTAAAATAAATAAAACCTAAAAATAAAATAAAAAAATAAAATAAAAAAAATAAAAAAGATAAACTAAAACATAAACCTATACCTAAACCAAAAAATAAAATAAAATGAAAAATAAAAACTAAATTAAAATAAAATAAAACCTAAACTAAACTAAAAAATAAAATAAACCTAAAAATATAAAACCTAAATAAACTAAAACCATAAAGTAAAATAAAAATAAAATAAACCTAAAATAAAATAAAATAAAAATCTAAACCTAAAAATAAATAAAAAAAATAAACCTAAACCCTAAGTTAAACACAAAAAAACCTAAACCAAAAATAAACAAAATAAAATAAACCTAAACCTAAACTAAAATAAACTAAAATAAAATAACTAAAACCTAAACCTAAACCTAAAATAAACTAAACTTAAACCTTAAATTAATTAAAATAAAATAAAATAAAAATAAAGATAAACCTAAACTAAAAAATAAAACATAAAATAAGCCTAAAAAAATGTAAAACCTAAACCTAGAAAGTTAAATTAAAAACCTAGGCTAAAATAAATAAACATAAACTAAAGAAATTAAAAACTGAAACCTAAACTAAATAAAACCTAAGCCCTAACACTTACAGCCCTAAACCCTAGACCCTAAACCCCAAACCCTAAACCCTAAACTCTAAACCCTAAACCCTAAACCTTAAACCCTAAAAACTTAAAAACTAAAACCTAAACTAAATAAAACCTAAAAAATAAAATAAATAATAAAACTTAAACCTAAATAAAATAAAATAAAAACCTAAACTAAAAACAAAATGTAAAAATAAATTATAAAAAAATAAAACTAAACTAAAATAAAATAAAGTAAATAAAAACCTAACCTAACTAAAAAATTAAATAAACTTAAAAATAAAAAACTAAATAAAATAAAACCCAAATGTGAAATAATTAAAATAAACCTAAAAATAAAATAAAATAAATAAAACTTAAACCTAAAAAATAAACCTAAAATAAAAAACTAAAAATAAATAAAAATAAATAAACTAAACTAAAACCTAAACCTAAAATAAATAAATAAAATAAACCTAAACTATAATAAACTAAACTAAAATAAATAAAACTTGAACTTAAACCAAAAAATAAACTAAACCTAAGCCCTAAACAAGATAAAATAAAATAAACAAAACATAAACCTAAAGCTAAGCTAAAAAATAAAACCAAAAATTAAACCTAAAATAAAACGAAACCTAAAAACCTAAAAAATAAAAAAAAAAAACCTAAAGATAAACCTAAAAATAAAAAATAAATCTTAAACCTTAAAAAAACTAAACTAAAAAATAAACATAATCCTAAACTCGAACCTAAAAAATAAACTAAAATAAATAAACTAAATAAAAATATAAAATATTTAAAACTAGAATAAATAAATAATAAACTAAATAAACCTAAACCTATCGCCTACTTAGTTCTTTTTAAAAAAAAAACCCTAAACCCTAAATCTTAAACCCTAAACTTTAAACACTAAACCCTAAAACTAACCCTAAACCCTAAACCCAAAACCCTAAATCCTAAACCCTAAAAACCTTAAACCCTAAAGCCTAAACCTTAAACCCTAAACCCTAAGCTAATCATACACCCTAAACAATAAAAATACTAAACCCTAAAGTCCTAACACTAAACCATAAACCCTATAACTCTAAACCCTAAACCCTAAACCTTAAACCCTAAACCCTAAAAATTAAAAAAATTATAAACCTAAACCTAAGCTAAATAAAAAAAAGAAAATAAATAAATAAAACCTAAACCTAAATTAAATAATAAAATAAAATAAATAAAATCGAAACTAAAACCTAAACTTAAACCTAAAAGTTAAATAAATAAAAAATCCTAAACCTAAATAAAATAAATAAATAAAAACCTAAACTAAAACCTAAACCTAAACCTAAAAAAAATATAAAAAAACAAAATTAAATTAAACAAAAGCCTAAACTAAACAAAATAATAAAATAAACCTAAGAATAGAAAACCTAAATAAAATAAAAACTAAACAAAAAATAAAAATAAATAAACTTAAATGAAAAAAAATAAAAAAAATCAAAACCTAAACCTAAAAATAAACCTAAAAGTAAAACATAAAAATAAATAAAAAATAAAACCTAAACCTAAACTAAAATAAATAAAACTAAAATATAAACCTAAAATAAACTAAACCTAAACCTAAACTTAATAAAATAAAATAAACTGAAAATAAACCTAAACCTAAACTAAAAAAAATAAAACCTAAAAATAAACTTAAAATAAAACCTAAACCTAAACAAATAATAATAAAACCTAAACCTAAACCTAAAAAAATAAAGAATAAAACTTAACCTTAAAAATAAAATAAAATGAAACTAAGTAAAACAATAAACATAAACTAAACTTACAAAAAAATAAACTAAAATAAAACCTAAACTAAAATAAATAAACATAAAATAAAGAAACTAAGCCAAATGAAAATAAAAAACCTAAATAAAATATAAAAGAAATTAAATAAACTAAATAAATATATGCCTACTAGTTTAATTAAAAAAAAACTTTAAACCCTAAACCCTACTAGTTTATCTCTTCTATTTCTATATCATCATAGAATCAATAAAATAAAGGATATTACTAGTTTTCTCTTCAATGTATTCCTATCAAATATTTAGGCTCTCCTTTATATTGTTGTCCTAAGAGATCTCATCTCTTCGATGAGGTTATCCAAAATATTCAGAATAAATTTTCTACCCTTGAATTTCATTTTTTTTTAAATCTTTTGGAGATAGATTAATTATTATTAAAAGTATTATTTACCCTCTTCCTTTATTTTTGTTGCTTAATATTGTTCTTACTTCCCTTATTATTATTCGGATTGAATGGCATTTTAATAAATTTTAATAAGTTTTTTTGGGGTTCTTGGCATTCGACCAAAAGGCTTCATTGGGCTTCTTGGTCTGGCATGTGTGGTACTTTATTTGAAGGTGGTATTGGTTGCAAGTCCTTAATGGATTCCACCAATGTTTTTTCCTATAAACTATCATGGAATTTTTGGATGAATGTTAGTCTTTGGGCTAATTTTATGAATTTCAAATATTACAATGGTATGCATCTCTTAATTTGTAACTATAAACATGGTGATTCTATTGTGCCTTTGTGATGTTAAATGGCGAACCTCTTATTTTCTTGGGTATCAATGGTGGTTCTTCCTTTTTTTGGCAAGATAACTGGATGGGGGTTTATTCTATTAATTCTATGCTTAATACTCGTTTAACTTCTTTTTTAAAAGTTAATATTTTTTTAAATGGTGATTGGAATCACTCTCTCTTAAATGATTTGATTCCTGAATCCATTTGTAATAATATCACCAATATTATTATTGATGGTACTATTTCGGATCAAGCTCTTTACAACATTTCTGGTAATGGTGATTTTTCCCTTAAAGATACTTGGCACCATATTAGAGTTAATAAACCATCTTCTCCTGTCTTTCTTAAAATTTGGAATAATATTTTTCTACCTCTTATTAAATTCTTGTTTGGAGGATTTTAAGGGGTTTTATTGCTGTTGATTCTTTACTTTTGGATAAATGTGTAGCTTTCATATTGAGAATGTTAGTCATGTTTTTGTTAATGGTGCCATTGCCTCTAAAGTTTGGGGTTAGTATGAAGAGTTATTTAATTTAAGTTGTTTTAATGGTAAGCTTTCTTTAATGCAACTTCTTAACTCTTATTTTCTAAATACTATCAAAGGGCATATCAAAATTGTGGTGGCTTTTACTTTGATTTGGTTTATTTGGCTTGACAGAAATGATGTTAAGCATAAATGTGCCTATGAATCATAAGAGGATTATAAGACTAAAGATAAGATTTTTTCTTTACATAAGACTCTTCTTAGTGGTACTAATTATAGAGGTTGCAAGTTTGTTTCCTCTAAGTTGGGTATCAAGTTTCTTATTGTGACTCACCTCTTATTTATAAAATCATTGACTAGATTATGCCTCTAATTATTGTATTAAAATTAATCTTATTGCACTTAACAAGTCTAGTTGTGGTGGTATTTTTCAAAATAGTCTTGGGAATATTATCTTTTTCCATTCCTCTCTCTACTTCTATTATGGATGAATTGATGGTTGTTTATCATGCTCTTAAGCTTTGTTTGATAGAAATTTTCTTACTATTTGGTTGGAACTGATGAGGTTGTTGTCATATGATCAATTCTAATCACAAGGGTTACTGAGCCTTTCAATTTAATTATGATTATGTAAGCCATTATTTCTAAACTTTCATTTAAAATGACTCATATTTTGAGGGAAGGCAATCCTTGTGCTGATTTTTTAGCCAGGAGCAACCTCTATGATTTTACATTGTTTATCAATGATATTATTCCTAAGTAATTAAGAGGCCTTTCTAACTTAGATAAAGATGGTTTGCTTATGTCAGATTTTAGTTTCTTTTTCTCCTTCTTCTCTGGTACTTTCTTTGTTGGGGTGTTTCTAGGTATTCTATCTGTTGTTACCTCCTTTCCCTTGGGGTTTTTTTCTTCTTCGATCCCTCTATTTTGTTCACTCCTTTTGGTTTGGCTTCCTTTCTTTGGTTATTTGTTGCTTTATGTTCTCTATGTTTCCTGTTGGTTTTGTGGTTACTCTAATTAGTTTTGGCCTTTTTTCTGTTGTTGTTATTTTCCTTTTTCCTTCATTTCTTCTAATTGCCTTGTTATTGGATGGGCAGGGATGGATAATGATATGATTATATTGGTTTATTTTGTGATCAGAATTCTTTTGAAGTTTAGATGCTCACAAATTTTGCCCTTTTTCTATAAGCTGAGCCTTTCCCTAAACTAAAAGAAACATAAAACTAAAACAAACAAAATAAAATAAACATGAACCAAAACTAAAATAAACTAAACTAAAATAAATAAAACCTAAACCTAATCCTAAAATAAACTAAACCCTAAACTAAAGAAAATAAAATAAACAAAAAAAAACTTAAACCTAAACTAAGAAGTAAAATAAACCTAAAAAACCTAAAATGAAAATAAAACCAAATAAAAATAAATAAAATAAAAAATTTAAACATAAACCTAAAAAATAAACTAAAATAAAATATTTAAACTAAAATAAATAAACCTAAAATAAATAAATTAAACTAAATAAAAATAAAAAATAAACCTAAATAAAATATAAATAAAAAATAAATAAATTAGACCAAATATTTAATTTATAAAACCCTAAATAAACTAAACTAAATAAACCCTAAACCCTAAACCCAAAATCCTAAGCCCTAAAACTAACCCTAAACCCTAAACTAATTCTAAACCCTAAAACCTAAACCAAAATCCTAAACCCTAAACCCTAAACCCTAACCCCTAACCCTAACACTAAACCCTAAATGCTAAACCCTAAATGCTAAAACCATAAAACCTAAACTCTAAACTAACCCTAAACTGTAAACCCTAAACCCAAAATTAACCCTAAACCCAAAGATAACCCTAAACCCTAAACCCTAAACCTTAAACCATAGACACTAAAAACCTTAAACCCTAAAGCCTAAACACTAAACCCTAAACCTTGAAACCTAAACCTTAACCCTAAACCCTAAACCCTAAAACCTTAAACCTTAAAGCCCTAAACTATAAACCCTAAACCATCAACCATAAACCTTAAAAACCTAAAAGTCTAAACCTAAACTAATTAAAATGTAAAAATAAAAAAAATAAAAAACCTATAGCTAAATAAAATAAAAAAGTAAAATAAAATAAAAACCTCAACCTAAACCTAAAAAAAACTAAAATAAAATAAATAAAAACATAAACTAAACAAAAATAAGATAAACCTCAATAAAAAAAAACCTAAATATAAATAAAACTAAACTTAAAATAAAAAAAATAAACCTAAAATAAAAAAATAAAACTAAACAAAAAACCTAAAAATAAAATAAATAATAAAAACCTAAACCCTAAACTAAACCTAAACCTAAAATAAAGAAAATAAACAAAATAAAATAAACCTAAACCTAAAATAAACTAGACTTATACTTAAACCTAAACTAAATAAAATAAAATAAACTAAAATAAACCTAAATCTAAACTAAAAAAATAAAACCTTAAAATAAACATAAAATAAAAATGTAAAACCTAAAGCTAAAAAAAATAAAATAAAAACCTAAACCTAAACATAAAAATAAAAAATAAAACCTAAACCTAAAAAATAAAATAAAAATAAATCTTGACTAAAAATAAACTAAAAACCTAAACTAAAAAAAGAAACTTAAATACATAAACCTAAAATAAATAAACTAAACAAAATAAAATTTAAAAATGAACCTAAATAAGATTAAAATAAATAAAGTAAACTAAAATAAACTAAATATACTAAATAAACCTAAACCTTTCGGTTTACTTAATTTAAAAAAAAACATAAACCCTAAATCCTAAACCCTAAATCCTAAATCCTAAACCTACAACCCTAAACCCTACACCCTAAAAAACACTGAACCCTAAACCCTAAAAGCATAAACCCAAAACCCTAAACCCTAATCCCTAAACCCTAAACCCAAAACCCTAAACCCTAAACCCTAATCCTAAACCCCAATCCTAAACCCTAAACCCTAAACCTCAAATCGTAAACCCCGAACCCTAAACCTAAATCTAAAGTAACTAAATAAATTATAAAATAAAAATAAACCCTAAAACCAAATACCTAAACTTAAACCTAAACCTAAGAATGGGTCAACTTGACATTTGACATTATCCAACTAGCTTGTCAGATCTAGCAATGGAGGTGAAGATAGAGGCGGTAGTTATCGTAGTGGTGGTGGGGGATCTGGAGGTGCTGGTGGATATGGAGGTGGTGGTCTAAGCAATGGTTGGTATTGAGGAATGGAGGTTACGTGGTGGTGGGAGAGATTGGGGATATGAAGGTGGATCCCGCAACTCGAGAGGCTGGGGTGGTTCTGATGGGAACTAGAGAAACTGAAGAATGGTCGATCCGATCTACTGCTATGGAACTATGTCCTTATAGCAGAGACAGTTCTACTTATCTAGAATTTTTGATTTGCTCTATGTGTGCTCATTTTTTATCTCTGTCGTTTCTTGTGTCTTAGAGAACTTGGTGTGTTACCTGGTTGATGAAATTGAAAAGAAGAAATGTTGAATTTGAATTTGTTCTCTCTTAAAAAAAACTAAAAACCCTAAACCCTAAACTAAAACTGAAACCAAAACCTAAACCCTAAACCATAAACCTTCAACCCTAAAAATAAAAAAATAAAAATAATAAAAAATGCCTTAATGCTAAACCCTATACCCTAATATTAACCCTAAACCCTAAACCACAAACCATAAACCAGAACCTTAAACCTAAAACCTAAACACTAAACCCTAAATCCTAAACCCAAAACCTTAAAAACCCTAAACCCTTAACCCTAAACCCTAAACCCTGAAACCCTAAACCCTAAATCCTAAACACTAAAATGCTAAACCCTAAACCCTAACCCTTAAAACCTATAGCCTAAACCCTAAACCCTAAACTCTAAATCCTAAACCCCAAATGCTAAACCCTAAACCTAAAACCCAAAATTAACCCTAAACCCTAAACAATAAACCCAAACCACTAAAAAGCTAAAAATAAATAAACCTAAACTAAATAAACCTAAAATTAAGACAAATAAGAAAAACTAAACCAAAATATAATAATAAATTTAAAAAAAAAAACATAAACTAAAACCCGAACCTAAACCTAAACCTAAACCTAAACTTAAAAGAAAATTAAAAAAATAAAACTAAACTAAAATAAAATAAATAAAATTTAAACTAAACTAAAAAAATAAAACCTAAATAAAATAAAACTAAACCTAAAATAAAATAAAATAAACCTAAAATAAAATAAAATAAAAAAAAACTTAAATCTAAAAAATATCCCAAAAAAAATAAATAAAACCTTAACCCTAAAATAAATAAAAAAACCTAAACCTAAACCTAAAGTAAACAAAATTTAAACCTAAACCTAAACTAAATAAAATAAAATAAGCTAAAAATAAACCTAAACCTAAACTAAAAAAATAAAACATAAAAATAAGCCTAAAATAAAAACCTAAAACCTAAACCTAAAAAAATAAAATAAAAGCCTAAACCTAAACCTAAAAATAAAAATTAAACCTAAACCAAAAAAATAAAATAAAAATAAAACTCAACTAAAAAATAAACCAAAACCTAAACCTAAACCTAAAAAATAAACTAAAATAAGAAACATAAACTAAAATAAATAAACCTAAAATAAATAAAATCAACTAAATGAAAATAAAAAATAAACATAAATAAAAATAAAAAATAAAATAAACTAAATAAACCCAAACCTACCAATTTACATAATTTTTTTTTAAAAAAACACTAAATCTTAAAAACTCTAAACCCTAAAGCCTAAAAACTAAACCCTAAACCTTAAACCCTAAGCCCTAAACCTAACCCTACACCTTAAACACTAAAACCCTAAACCCTAAAACCATGAACGCTAAACCCTAAACCCTAAACACTAAACTCTAAAAACCTAAAAACCTAAACCTAAACTAAATAAAACCTAAAAATAAAATATATAAAAAAACTAAACCTAAATGAATTAAAAAAATAAAATAAAATATAAACCTTAACGTAAAAATAAAATAAAATAAACTAAAATAAAATAAATAATAACAGAAACTAAACTAAAAAATAAAATAAACATAAGAATGAAAAACCTAAATAAAATAAAAACTAAATAAAAACCTAAACCTAAAAAATAAACCTAAAAATAAATAAAAAATTAAACCTAAACCCTAAACTAAAAAAAACTAAATCTAAAATAAAATAATAAAGAAAATAAAATAACCCTATTCCAAAACTAAAATAAAATAAACTAAAATAAATAAAACCTATACCTAAACTTAAAATAAACTAAACCTAAACCTAAACCTAACCTAAATAAAATAAAATAAACTAAAAATAAACCTAAATATAAACTGACAAATAAAATCTAAAAATAAACCTAAAATAAAAACCTAAAACCTAAACCTAAAAAATAAAATAAAAACCTAAACTTAAACCTAAAAATAATAAATAAAACTTAAACCTAAAAAGTAAAATAAAAACAAAACTCAACAAAAAATAAACTTAAACGTAACCTAAACCTAAAAAATAAAATAAAATAAAAAAACTAAACTAAAATAAACAAACTAAAAATAAAGAAACTAAAGTAAATAAAAATAAAAAATAAACCTAAATAAAAATAAAAAATAAAATAAATTGAAATAAATAAAAAATAAACCTAAACCTATCGGTTTACTTAATTTTTTTATTAAAGAAAGAAAAAAAGTAAACCCAAAACCTTAAACCTACAACCCAAAACCCTAAAAAATCCTAAACCCTAAACCCTAAACCTTAAACCTTAACCCTAAACCCTAAACCCTAAAAGCAAACCCTAAAACCCTAAACCCTAAACCCTAAACCCTAAACCACAAACCCTAAACCTAAACATAATGTAACTAAATAAATTAAAAAGTAAACCTAAACCCTAAAACTTAATAAACTTTAACCTAAACCTAAACCTAAACCATAAGAATGGGCAGAACCTTGATGGCAGGACCATCACCATCAACTAGGCTTAATTTAGATTTAGCAGTGGAGACGAAGGTGGAGGCGGCAGTTATGGTAGTGGTGGTGGGGGATCTGGAGGTGCTAGTAGATATCCTAAAAACCTAAACCTATACTAAATAAAACCTTAACGTAAACCTAAAATATACTAAACTTAATTCCTAAACTAAATAAAATAAAATACACTAAGAGTAAACCTAAACCTAAACTAAAAATAAAACCCAAAAAATAAACCAAAAGTAAAACCTAAAACCTAAACCTTAAAAAATATAATAAAAACCTAAACCTAAACCTAAAAATAAAGAATAAAACTTAAACCAAAAAAATAAAATAAAAATAAAACTAAACTATAAAATAAACATAAACCTAAACCTAAACCTCAAAATAAACTAAAATAAAAAACCTAAACTAAAATAAATAAACCTAAAATACATAAATTAAATGAATAAATAAATAAACCTAAATAAAAATTAAAAAAATAAACTAAAAAAATCAAAAAATAAACTAAATAAACCTAAACCTATTAAGAAAAATCTTAAACACTAAACCCTAAACCCTAAACCCTGAACCCTACATCATATTCCCAAAACTCTAAACCCTAAACCCTAAACCCTAAACCTAACCCTAAACCTACAACCCTAAACCTAAACCCTAAACCGTAAACCCTAAACCACAAACCCTAAATGAAAAAATAAACTCCACTAAACTAAACCCTAAAACTAACCTAACCTTAAACTATAAACCTAAACCTAAACTAAAACCTAAGACAAACCCTAAACCTTAAACCCTAAACTATAAAACCCTAAACTCTAAACCCTAAACCCTAAAACCTTCAACCATAAACCCTAAACCCTAAACCCCAAACCCCAAACCCTAAAACCTAAACCCTAAATTATAAAAACTTAAAAATCAAAACCTAAACTAAATAAAACAAAAAAATATAATAAATAAAAAACTTAAAATTAAAAAAAATGAAATAAAAACCTAAACTAAAACCTAAACCTAATCCTAAACCTAAATAAGTAATAATAAAAAAAAATTAAAACTAAACTAAAATATGATAAATAAAAAGATAAACTAAACTAAAAAAATATAATAAACCTGAAAAAACTAGAAAATTAAAACCCAAATAGAAAAGAAAAATAAATAAACCTAAAATAAAATAAAATAAAAACTAAATAAAAACCTCCAACTAAAAAATAAACCTAAAAATAAATAAAAGAAAAAACCTAAACCTTAAACTAAACAAAAAAAAAATCTAAACCTAAAATAAATAAAATAAACTTAAACTTAAACTAAAATAAATAAAACATAACCATAAACCTAAAATAAACTAAATCTAAACCCTAAACTAAATAAAATAAAATAAACTAAAATAAACCTAACCCTAAACTAAAAAAAAAATAAAAACCTTAACTAAAACCTAAAACTTAAACCTAAAAAAAAATAAAATAAAACCTAAACCTAAACCTAAAATAAAATAAAACTTAAACAAAAAAAAATAAAATAAAATAAAACTAAGCTAAAAATTAACATAAACCTAAACTAAAATAATAAAATAAAATAAATAAACCTAAAATAAAAAATAAAAAAACTAAATAAACAAATAATATAAATTAATTCATAAACCTAAACCTACTAATTTTAAAACCCTAAACTCTAAAACACCAAACCTAAAATAAACCATAAACCCTAAACTACACTAAACCTAAACTATTCAAAATAAACCATAAATCCTAAACCCTAAACCCTAAACCTTAAACCATAAACCCTAAACCCTAACCCTAAACCATAAACCCTAAACCATAAACCCTAAAACCATAAACCTTAAAGTCTAAACTAACACTAAACCCTAAACCCTAAAAACCCTAAACCCTAAACCCTAAATTAACCCTAAACACTAAGCTAACCCTAAACCTTACTAAACCTAAAATAAACTTAAACCTAAACTATAAAGTATAAACATTAAAACCTAAACTCCTAAACTAAAAACTTAAACTAAACTAAACCTAAACCTATACCCTAAACCCTAAACCCTAAGACTTTACCCTAACCCTAAACCCTATGCCCAAAACCCTAAACCTTATACCCTAAAAACCTAAACCCTAAACTCTAAACTAAACCTAAACCATAAAAATCCTAAATCCTAAACCCTAAAGCCTAAAGCCTAAACCCTCAATGCCAAACCATAAACTAACCTTAAACCCTAAGCTAACCCAAAACTTTAAACCCTAAACCCTAAAAACCATAAATCCTAAAGCCTAAACAATAAACTAAAACCCTAAACCCTAAATCGTAACCCTAAACTCTAAACCCTAGAACACCAAACACTAAACCCCAAAACCTTAAACCCTAAACCCTAAGTCATAAAATCCTAAACCCTAAACCATAAACCATTAATACCTAAAAACCAAAACCTAAACTAAATAAAACCTAAAAAATAAAATAACTAAAAAAACATAAACCTAAATAAAATAATATAAAAACCTAAACTAAAACCTAAACCTAAACTTAATAAATAAAATGAAATAAAAAAGTAAAAATAAACTAAATATAAATAAATAAAAACCTAAACTAAAGTAAAAAATAAAATAAACTTAATAATAACAAACCTAAAAAAAAATATAAACCTAAAACTAGACTTAAAATAAATAAAAAATAAAACCTAAACCCTAAACTATAAAAAAACCTAAACAAAAAATGTAAATAAAATAAACTTAAACAAAAACTAAAATAAATTAAACTAAAATAAATAAAACATAAACTTAAACCTAAAAAAAACTAAACCTAAACTTAAACCTGAACTAAATAAAATAAAATAAACTAGAAATAAACCTAAACCTAAACTAAAAAGTAAAACCTAAAATAAAAACCTAGAACCTAAACCTAAAAAATAAAATAAAATAAAACTCAACCAAAAAATAAACCTAAACCTAAACCTAAGCTTAAAAAAATAAACTAAAATAAAAACCCTAAACTAAAAATAAATAAACCTAAAATAACTAAACTAATATAAATAAAAAGAAAAAATAAAATAAACTAAAATAAATTTAAATTAAATTAAATTAACTAAAAAAACCTAAACCTACTGTTTACTTAATTTTAAAAAAAAATCTTAAACCCTAAATCCAAAACTTTAAACCCTAAACACTAAACCTACAACCCTAAACCCTAAACCTTAAACCCTAAAAAACCCTAAACCATAAACCAAAACCTAAAGTAGCTAAATAAATGAAAAAATAAACCTAAACCCTTAAACCTAATAAACCCAAACCTAAACCTAAACCCTAAGAATGGGAAGAACTTTGATAGCAGGAACATCATCACAAAAACTACCAAGCTCGGTGGTGGAGGCAAGGCAGGTTGTTATCACTGGTGGTGGGAGATCTTGAGGTGCTGGTGGATATGGAGGCGGTCGAGTAGGGTGGTTATGGAGGTGGGAGGAATGATGGAAGTTAGCCCTGGTGGCAGGAGAGAGATAAATGATGGTGGATCCGCTCTGAGAGGCCGGGGTGGCTCGGATGGGAACTAGAGAAACTGAAGAATGACCGATCCGATCTATTGCTTATGGAACTGTCTTTACAGTAGAGATGGTTCTAGTTATATAGTGTTTTTAATTTTCACTTTGTGTCCTCATTTTTTAACCTTGTTGTCATTTGTGTCATAGAAAACTTAGTGTCTTACTTGGTTGATGAAATCAAAAAGAAGAAATATTGAATCTTAATTTATTCCCATTTAAAAATGAACCAAAAACTCTAATCCCTAAACTAAAACCTGAACCCTAAACTGAAAACCTAAACCTAAATGCTAAACCTTAAAAATCCTAAACCTTAAACCTTAAACCCTAAACCCTAAACACTAAAACCTTAAACCCTAAACCCTAAACTCTAAAACCTAAACCCTAAATCCTAAACTCTAAACTCTAATAAATAAAAATAAACTAAATATACTAAATAAACCAAAACCTAATGGCTTACTTAATTTTTTTAAAAAAACCTTAATCCTTAAATCCTAAACCCTAAAACTAACCCTAAAACCTAAAACTAACCCTAAACCCTATACCCTATACCAACAACAATGAACCTACAACCCTAAACCCTAAACCTTAAACCCTAAAACCCTAAACCCCAAACCCTAAACCCTAAACTCTAAAACTAAACCAAACCTAAACCATACCTAAAACTAAACCTAAAACCATAAACCTAAAGAAACAACACTAAACTCTAAATCAAAAACCTTAAACCCTAACCCTAAACCCTAAACCCTAAACTCTAACACTGTAAACCCTAAACCCTAAACTCTAAACTCTAAATCATAAAAACCTAAAAACATAAACCTAAACTAAATAGAACCTACAAATAAAATAAATAAAATAATAAAATAAAATAAAATAAAATAAATACCTAAACTAAAACCTTAACCTAAACCTAAAAATAAAATAAAATAAAAAATGAAAATAAACTAAAAATAAATAAATACAAACCTAAACTAAACTAAAAAAATAAAATAAACTTAAGAATAAAAATCTTAAAAAGATAAAAACTAAATGTAAAATAAAAATAAAATAAAATAAAGACTAAATAAAAACCTAAACATAGAAAATAAACCTAATAATAAAACCTATAAATAAATAATAAATAAAACCTAAACCCTAAACTAAAAAAAATCTAAACCAAAAATATAAATAAAATAAATAAAATAAAATAATCCTAAACCTAAACTAAAATAAAGTAAACTAAAATAAATAAAACCTAAACCTAAACCTAAACTGAAAAAAATAAAATAAACAAAAATAAAATAAACTAAAAGTAAAAAACTAAAACAAACCTAAAATAAAACTTAAAACCTAAACCTAAAAAAAATAAACCTAAACATTACAATAAAAAATAAAGCCTAAACCTAAAAAGTAAAACAAAAATAAAACTAAACTAAAAATAAACATAAACCTAAACTTAAACCTAAAAAATAAACTAAAATAAAAAACCTAAGCTAAGTTAAATAAACCTAAAATAAAACTAAACTAAATAAAATTATAATTAAATAAACTAAATTAAATAAAATAAACTAAATAAACATAAACCCTTTACTTGATTTAAAATAAATAAAAAAAAAAACTCATAACCCTAAACCCTAAACCCTAAAACTAATCTAAAACCCTAAACCCTAACCCCTAAACCTACAATCCTAAATGCTTAACCTTAAACCCTAAAACCCTAAAGCCTAAACCCTAAAACTAACCAAAACCTAAACCCTAACCCCTAAACCTACGATCCCAAATGCTTAACCTTAAACCCAGAAACCTAAAATTAAACTAAACCCTAAAGAACCTAAATTAGACCTAAACCTAAAACCCTAAACCTACAACCCTAATCCCTAAACCCTAAACCCTAAACCCTAAACCTATAACCCTAAACCCTAAACCCTAAACCCTAAACCCTAAAACCCCTAAACTCTAAACCTTAAACCCTAAATCATAAAATTTACAACCGAAAACCATAAACCCTAAATCCCAAACCCTAAAAGCCTAAAAACCTAAAAACCTAAAAACCTAAATCCTAAACCCTAAACCTTAAAACCTAAAACATAAACCTAAATCAATAAAACTTAACAATAAAATAAATAAAAATACCTAAACCTAAATTAAATAAAATAATAAAATAAAATAAAAACCTAAACCTAAACCTAAAAATAAAATTAAAAAAAATAAAAACTAAACTAAAACTAAATTAATAAAAACTTCAACTAAACTACAAAAATAAAATAAACCTAAAAATAAAAAACCTAAATAAAATAAAAACTAAATGAAAGATAAAAATAAATTAAACCTAAAATAAAATAAAATAAAAACTAAACCTAAAAATAAACCTAAAAAAACAAAAAAAAACTTAAACCCTAAACTAAAATGAAAACCAAAACCTAAAATAAATAAAATAATATAACCCAAAACCTAAACTAAAATAAATTAAACTAAAGTCAATTAAACCTAGACCTAAATCTAAATTAAACCATACCTAAACCCTAAACTAAAAAATAAAACCTAAAAATAATCCTAAAATAAAAACTGAAAACCTAAACCTAAAAAAATAAAATAAAAACTTGAACCTAAACCTAAAAATAAAAAATAAAACCTAAACCTAAAAAATAAAATAAAAATAAAACTAAGCTAAAAAATAAATAAAAACCTAAACCTAAACCAAGAAATAAACTAAAATAAAAAACTTAAACTAAAATAAAAATAAACCTAAATAAAATAAAAATAAAATAAACTAAAATAAATAAAAATAAACTAAATAAAATAAATAAACCTTAACCTACAGTTTACTTCATTTTTTAAAACAAATGTTAAAACTAACCCTAGACCCTAAACCCTAAAATAAATAAAAACCTACAACCCTAAACCCTAAACCCTAAACCCTAAATCCTAAACCCTAAAAAACCATAAACCCAAAACCCTAAACACTAAACCCTAAACCCTAAACCTTAACTTTAAACCCTAAACCCTAAAAGCATAAACCCTAAAACCCTAAACCCTAAACCCAAACTCTAAAACTTAAACCCTAAATGCTAAACCCTAAACCTAAACCCTAAGAATTGGCGGATCCTTGATGACAAGAAAATCACCTTCAACCAGGCTCAGTCTAGATCTGGCGATGGAGGCAAAAGCAGAGGTGGCGATTATCGTAGTGGTGGTGGGGGATCTTGAGGTGCTTGTGGATATGGAGTTGGTGGTCAAAGTAGTTTTGGTTATTGAGGCAGAAGGAGCGACGGAGGTTACAACCATGGTCATGGCAGAGGGAGAGATCGGGGATATGATGGTGGATCCTGCTACTCGAGAGGCCGGGGTAATTCTGATGGGAACTAAAGAAACTGAAGAATGGCCAATATGATCTGCTACTTATAGAATTATGTCTTTATAGTAGAGACGGTTCTAGTTATCTAGGGTTTTTGATTTGCTCTATGCGTACTTTTTTTATTTATGCCATTGCTTGTGTCTTAGAGAACTTGGTGTGTTACTTGGTTGACGAAATCGAAAAAAACAAATGTTGAATCTGAATTTATTCTCTAATAAAAATAAAAAAATGAAAAACCCTAAACCCTAAACTAAAACTTAAACCCTAAACCTAAAACATAAATCATAAACAGTAAACCCTTAAACTAACCCTATACCTTAAACCCTAAACCCTAAACCTTAGAACTAACCCTATACCCTAAATCCTAAAACTTAAACCCTAAACTTTAAACCTTAATCCCTAAAGCCCTAAAACCATAAACTCTAAATCCTAAACCCTAAACCCAAAACTCTAACCCTAAATCCCAAACCTTAAACCTAAACCTAAAGTAACTAAATAAATTAAAAAATAAACATAAACCCTAAAACTTAATAAACCTAAACCATATGATTGGGTAGAACCTTGACAGTAGGAACATCACCGGCCAACCGTGCTCGCCTAGAACTAAGAAGTGGAGGTGAAGGTGTGGCGCATCGCAATGATGGTGGGGTATCTAGAGGTGTTGGTAGATATGAAAGTGGTGGTCGGAGCAATTATCATTATGGAGGCGGAAGGAACTATGAAGATTACATCCATGGTGGTGGGGAAAGTAGAGAATGGATATATGATGGTGAATCACGCTACTCGAGAGGCCGAGGTGGTTCTAATGGGAACTGGAGAAATTGAAGAACGACCGATCAGATCTACTGCTTATGGAACTGTGTCTTTATAGTAGACATAGTTCTAATTATCTAGGGTTTTTGATTTATTCTATGCGAGCTCATTTTTTGTCGATGTCATCGCTTGTGACTTAGAAAACTTGTTGTGTTACCTGGTTAATGAAATCGAAAAAAGAAATGTTTAATCTGAATTTGTTCTCTATTAAAAATTAAAAAAAAAACAAAAATCCCTAAACCCTAAACTAAAACATGAACCCTAAACCTAAAACCTAAACCCTAAACCGTAAAACCTACAACCCTAAACCCTAAACCCAAAACCCTAAACCCTAAACCCCAACCCCTAAACCCTAAACCTTAAATCGTAATCCCTAAACCCAAAAAACCTAACCAAAATAAAACCTAAAAATAAAATAAATAAAAAAACCTAAACCTAAATAAAATAATAAAAAAAATGAAATAAAATCCTAAACTAAAACTTAAACCTAAACCTAAACCTAAAAATAAAAGCTAAACTAAAATAAAAGAAATAAAAACCTAAAATAAACTAAAAATAAAATAAACCTAAAAACAAAAGCTCAACAAAAAATAAAAATAAATTAAACCTATATTAAAATAAAATAAAAATTAAATAAAAACTTAAACCTATAAAATAAACCTAAAAATAAATAAAAAATAAAAGCTAAACCTAAACCATAAACTAAAATAAAAAACCTAAATTTAAAATAAATAAAATAAAATAAACCTAAACCTAAACTAAATTAAATTAAACTAAATAAATAAAACCTAAGCCTAAACCTAAAATAAACTAAACCTAAACCCTAAACTAAAAATAAACCTAAACCTAAACTTAAAAAAAACTAAAATTAAACCTAAAATAAAAACATAAAACCTAAACCTAAAAAATAAAATAAAAATAAAACTAAGCTAAAAAATAAACATATACCTAAATCTAAACCTAAAAAATAAACTAAAATAAAAAACCTAAACTAAAATAAATAAACCTAAAATAAATAAAATAAACTAAATAAAAATAAAAATAAACTTAAATAAACAATAATTATAAACCAAAATAAATAAAAAATAAACTAAAAAAATAATTACCCACTTAAATTTAAAATAAACCTAAAAAAAACTTGAACCCTAAACCAAAAACTTAAACCCTAAACAATAAACCTTAAGTTGTGAGAATTAAAAATTAAATAATATAAATTAAAATAAACCTTAACCCTAAAACTTAAATCTAACCCTAAACCCAAAACCTAAACCCTAAACATACAACCCTAAACTTTGAACCCTAAACCACAAACCCTAAAGCCTAAACACTAAACCCTAAACCCTAAACTCTAAATCCTAACCCTAAACCCTAAACCCTAAAACCCTAAACCGTAAACCCTAAAAGCCTAAACCCTAAACCCTAAAAACCTCAAAACGTAAACCTAAAAAACAAAATAAAAATTAAACTTAACTAAAAAATAAACCTAAACCTAAACCTAAAAAATAAACTAAAATAAAAAACCTAAACTTAAATAAATATACCTAATATAAATAAACTAAATTAAATAAGACTAAAAATAGATTTAAACAAAAATAAAAAACAAAATAAACTAAAATAAACCTAAACCTACTAGTTTACTTAATTTTTTTTAAAAAAAAAACCTAAACCATAAACCCTAAACTCTAAAACTAACCCAAAACAATAAACCTATAACCCAAGACCCTAAACCCTAAACCCTAAAACCTACACCCTAAACTCTAAACCCGAAACACCAAACCCCAAACCTTAAACCTTAATCTCTAAACCCTAAAAACCTACAAACCTAAACCTAAACTAAATTAAACCTAAAAATAAAATGAAATAAACCTAAACATAAATAAAATAAAATAAAAATAAAATAAAAACCTAAACTAAAACCTAAACCTAAACCTAAACCTGAACCTGAACCTAAAATGAAAATAAATTAAAAAATTAAATTAAACTAAAATAAAATAAATAAAAACCTAAACTAAACTATAAAATAAAATAAACCTGAAAATAAAAACCTAAATATAATAAAAAATAAAAAAAATATAAAGAAAATAAACCTAAAATAAAATAAAATCCAAAACCAAAAAAATAAACCTAAAATAAATAAAAAATTAAAACCTAAATCTTAAGGTAAAAAAAAACCCAAAACCTAAAATAATAAAATAAAATAGACTTAAACCTAAACAAAAAAAACTAAACCAAAATAAATAAAACCTAAACCTAAACCCTAAACTAAATAAAATAAAATAAAGTAAAAATAAACCAAAACTTAACTAAAAAAATAAAACCTAAAAATATACCTAAAATAAAAACCTAAAACTTAAACCTAAAAAAATAATATAAAACCTAAACTTAAACCTAAAAATAAAAAATAAAACCTAAACCTAAAAAAATAAAATAAAAATAAAAATAAATTAAAAAATGAACATAAACCGCAACCTAAACCTAAAAAATAAACTAAAATAAATAAAAATATAAAAAATAAACAAAATAAACTACAAAAACCTAAATAAACTAAATAAACCTAAACCTCCCACTTAACCTAAAAATAAGCTAAATAAACTAAAAAATCCCTCAACCTAAAATAAAACCTTAACCCTAAACCCTAAACCTTAAAAAACCCTACACCTTAAACCCGAAACCCTAAACCCAAAACCCTAAACACTAAAAAACCTTAAAACCTAGACCCCAAACACTAAACCCTAAACTAACATAAACCCTAAACCCTAAACCCTAAACCCTAAACCCTAAACCCTAAACCCTAAACCCTAAACACTCAAAACCCTAAACCCTAAATAGTAAAGCTTAAACCCTAAACCCTAAACCCTAACCATAAATCCTAAACCCTAAATAAAAATAAAAAATAAAATATACTAAAATAAAAAAAACTAAACTAAAAAATAACTTAAAACCTACTAAGATATTTTAAAACTCCTAAACCTTAAACCCAAAACCCTAAACCCTAACCCCAAACCCTAAAACTAACCCTAAACCCTGAACCCTAAACCTACAACCCTAAATCCTAAACTAACCTTAAACCTTAAAACCTAAACCTTAAACCCTAAACCTTATCCCTAACCCTAAACCATAAACCTTAAACCATAAACCCTAAATCCTAAAAACCCTAAACCCTAAACCTTAAACTAACCTTAAACCCTAAGCTAACCCTAACCCCTAAACCTTAAACCCTAAAAACCCTAAACCATAAAGTCAAAACACTAAACCCTAAATTTAAAACCCTAAACCCTAAACCCTAAAACCCTGAACCTAAAACCTAAACTGTAAACACTAACCTGTGAAAACCTAAACCTAAACTAAATAAAACCTATAAATGAAATAATTAAAAAACCTAAATGTAAATAAAATAAAAAAATAAAATAAAAACTTAAATAAAAACCTAAATATAAACCTAAAAATAAAATAAAATACATAATAAAAATAAAATAAAATAAAATAAATAAAAACCTAAACTAACTAAAAATTTAAATAAACTTAAAGATAAAAATACCTAAATATAATAAAAACTAAATGTAAAATAAATAAAAAATAAACCTAAACTAAAATAAAATAAAAACTAAATAAAAACCTAAACCTAAAAGATAAATCAAAAAATAAAACCTAGAAATAAATAAAAATAAAAACCCTAAACTAAAAATAAAAACTAAACCTAAAATAAAAATAAAATAAACAAAATAAAATAAACCTAAACATAAACTAAAATAAACTAAGCTAAAATAATTAAAACCTAAACCTAAAATAAATCATACCTAAATCCTAACCTAAATAAAATAAAATAAACTAAAAGTAAACCTAAACCTAAACTGAAATTGAAAAACTAAAAATAACCCTAAAATGAAAACCTAAAACCTAAACCTAAAAGTAAAATTAAAAACCTAAATAAAATAAAAACTAACTTTAAAATAAAAATAAAATAAACCTAAAATAAAATAGAATAAAAAACTAAATAAAAACCTAAAACTAAAAGTAAATAAAAAAAAAACCTTAACCCTGAAATATAATAAAATATAAACCTGAACCTAAAATAACATTAATATAAATCTAAACCTAAATTAAGATAAACTAAACTAAAATAAATAAAACCTACACCTAAACATAAAAAAAACCTAAACCTAAACCTACAAGTAATAAATAAAACATAAACCTAAAAAATAAAACAAAAATAAAACTAAACTAAAAAATAAACCTAAACCTAAACCTAAACCAAAAAAACAAACTAAAATAAATAAACCTAAAATAAATAAACTAAACTAAATAAAATAAAAATAAACCTAAATAAAAATGAAAAATAAAAACTGAAATAAAAAATAAGAAATAAAAAATAAACTAAATAAACTTAAAACTGCTAGTTTACTTAATTTTAAAAAAAATTTAATAAAAATTAAAAACAAAAAAAACCCTAAACCCTAAACCTAAACACTAAACCCTAAACCGAAAACCCTAAACCGTAAACCTTAAAACCCTAAACTCAAAACCCTAAACCCTAAACCATAAAATCTACAACCTTAAACCTTAACCCTAAACCCCAAACCCTAAATCCTACTCCCTAAACCCTAAACACTAAAATCAACAACCCTAAACCATAAACCCTAAACCCTAAACCCTAAAAACCAAAAACCTAAACTTAAACTAAATAAAACTAAAAAATAAAAAATAAAAAAGCTTAAACCTAAATAAAAAAATAAGAAAAAATAAAAAGCTAAACCTAAACATAAAAATAAAATGAAACAAAAAAATTAAAACTAAACTAAAATAAAATAAATTAAAACCTAAACGAAACTATAAAATAAAATAAACCTAAAAATAAAAAAACCTAAACAAATTAAAAATAAACATAAAATAAAAATAAAATAAACCTAAAATATTATAAAATAAAAACTAAATAAAATCCTAAAACTAAAAGTAAATATAAAAATAAAATCCAAATCCTAAATTAAAAATAAAAACTAAACCTAAAATAAAAATAAAATAAATAAACTAAAATAAACCTAAACCTAAACTAAAATAAATAAAACCAAAACCAAAACCTAAAATAAACTAAACCTAAAACTAAATAAAATCTAATAAACCAAAACTAAACTTTAAACCAAACTAAAAAATTAAACCTAAAATTAAACCTAAAAGAAAAACCTAATACCAAAACCTAAAAAAATAAAATAAAAAACTAAACCTAAATAGAAAAATAGAAAATAAAACCTAAACCTAAAAAATAAAATCAAAATAAAATTAAACTAAAAAATAAACATAAACCTAAGCCTAAACCCAAAACCCAAACCCTAAACACTATACCTTAAAACCCTAAACCGTAAAACCAAAACCTAAACCTAAAAATAAAATAAAATAAGAAATAAAAATAAACTAAAATAAAATAAAGAAAAACCTAAACTAAACTAAAAAATAAAATGAACCTAAGAATAAAAATCTTTAATAAGATGAAAACTAAACATAAATAAAAATACAGTAAACCTAAAATAAAATAAATAAAAACTAAATTAAAGACTAAACCTAAAAAAATAAACCTAAAAATAAAACCTAAAAATAAATAAAAAGTAAAACCTAAACCCTAAACTAAAAAAAATAAAACAAACAAAATAAAATAAACCTAAGCTTAAACTAAAATAAACTAAACTAAAATATATAAAACTTAAACCTAAACCTGAAATAAACTAAACCTAAACCTAAACTTAAACTAAATAAAATAAAATAAACAAAAAATAAAACTAAACCTAAACTAAAATATAAAATGTAAAAAATAAATCTAAAATAAAAACCTAAAATCTAAACTAAAAAAGTAAAATAAAAACCTAAACCTAAAAAAAATTTTAAACCTAAACCTAAACCTAAAAATAAACTAAAATAAAAAACCTAAACAAAAATAAATATAACTAAAATAATTAAACTAAACTAAATGAAAATAAAAATAAAAAACAAATTAAACTAAAATAAATAAAAAATAAACTAAGGAAACTAAATAAATCTAAACCTACTAGTATACTTAATTTTAAAAAAAAACACTAAACCTTAAATTCGAAACCCTAAACCCAAAAACTAAATGTAAACCCTAAACCAATAACCCTAAACCTTCAAAAACCCTAAACCCTAAAAGCATAAAGCCTAAAACCCTAAACCTTAAACACTCCACCCTAAAACCTAAACCCTAAACCCTAAACCCTAACCCTTGACCCTAAACCCTAAATCACAAACCCTAAATCTAAAACTAAAGTAAATAAATTAATTAAAAAATAAAACTAAGCCTTAAAACCTAGTAAACCTTAACCTAAACCTAAACCCTAAGAATGGGCATAACCTTGATGGTAGGAACAACACTGTCAACAAGGCTTTGTCTAGGTTTGGCAATGGAAGTGAAGGCGGAGGCGGCGGGTAACATATTGGCGGTGGGGGATTTGGAGGTGTTGGTGGATATTGATGTGGTGGTCGGAGTAGTGGTGGTTATGTAGGTGGGAGGAGCGACGGAGGTTATAGCCGTGATGGTGGCAGAGGTAAAGATCGGGGATTTGATGGTGGATCCTGCTACTAAAGTGGCCGGGTTTGATCTGATCTGCTGCTTATGGAACTGTGTTTTTACAGTATAGACAGTTTTAGTTATCCAGGGTTTTTGATTTACTCTATGCGTGCTCATTTTTGATTTACTTGGTTGATTAAATCCAAAAGAAGAAATGTTAAATCTTAATTTGTTCTCTGTTATAAAAAAAACCAAAAACCAAAAATCCTAAACCCTAAAAGCCCTAAACCCTAAACCCTATACCCTAAAACCCTAAATCGTAAACTCTAAACCCTAAACCCTAAAATCTAAACCCTAAACCCTTAACCCCAAACCTTACACCCTAAACCCTAAACCCTCAACTAACCCTAAATGCTAAACCCTAAACCCTAAAAGCTAAAAACTTAAACCTAAACTAAATAAATTCTGAAAATAAAATAAATAAATAAACCTGAACCAAAATTAAATTAAAAATTTAAATGAAAAAAAAACCTAAACTTAAAACTAAACCTAAACCTAATCCTAAACCTAAAAAGAAAATAAAATAAAAAATAAAAGGTAAACCTAAACCTAAACTAAATTAAAAAATAAAAAACCTAAATAAAATAAAATAAAATAAATAAAAACTAAATAAAATCCTTAACCTAAAAAGTAAACCTAAAAATAAATAAAATATAAAACCTAACCCTAAACTAAAAAAAACCTAAACCTAAACTAAAATAAATAAAACCTTAACACTAAATAAAATTAAATAAGCTAAAAATAAACCTAAATCTAAACTAAATAATACAACCAAAAAATAATCCTAAAATAAAAACCAAAAACCTAAAAAAAAAAAAAAAAAAAATAAAAACCAAAACTTAACCTAAAAATAAAAAATAAAACCTAAAAGAAAAAATAAAACAAAAATAAAACCAAACTAAAAAATAAACATACACCTAAACCTAAAAAATAAATTAAAATAAATAAACCTAAATAAATAAACCAAAAATATTAAAAATAAAACATAAGCCTAAATAAAAATAAAAAATAAAATAAACTAAAATAAATAAAAAATAAACTAAATAAAGCTAAACCTACCAGTTTTCTTTTTTTTTTTTAAAAAAAACCACTAAACCCTAAACCATAAACCCTAAAGCCTAAAGCCTAAACCCTAAATCCTAAACCCAAACCCTGAACCCTAAATCGTAAAACTAACCCTAAACTTACAACCCTAAACACTAAATCCTAAACCCTAAACTCTAAACCATAAACCCTAAACCTATAACCCTAAACCATAAACCCTAAACCCTAAACCTTTAACCCTAAATCAAAAAATCTACAACCTGAAACCCTAAACCCTAAATCCTAAACCCTAAAAGCCTAAAAACCTAAAAACCTAAAAACCTAAATCCTAAACCCTAAACCTTAAAAACCTAAAAACATAAACCTAAACTGAATAAAACTTAAAAATAAAATAGATACCTAAACCTAAATTAAATAAAATAATAAAATAAAATAAAAACCTAAACCTAAACCTAAAAATAAAATAAAAAAATAAAAACTAAACTAAAACTAAGTTAATAAAAACCTCAACTAAACAAAAAAAACAAAATAAACCTAAAAATAAAAAACCTAAATAAAATAAAAACTAAATGATAGATAAAAATAAATTAAACCTAAAATAAAACAAAATAAAAACTAAACCTAAAAATAAACCTAAGAAAACAAAAAAAAAAAACTTAAACCATAAACTAAAATGAAAACCAAAACCTAAAATAAATAAAATAATATAACCCAAAACCTAAACTAAAATAAACTAAACTAAAGTATATTAAACCTAAACCCTAAACTAAAAAATAAAACCTAAAAATAATCCTAAAATAAAACCTTAAAACCTAAACCTAAAAAATTAAAATAAAAACTTGAACCTAAACCTAAAAATAAAAAATAAAACCTAAACCTAAAAAATAAAATAAAAATAAAACTAAACTAAAAAATAAATAAAAACCTAAATCTAAACCAAGAAATAAACTAAAATAAAAAACTTAAACTAAAATAAAAATAAACCTAAATAAAATAAAAATAAAATAAACTAAAATAAATAAAAATAAACTAAATAAACCTTAACCTACAGGTTTACTTCATTTTTTGAAATGAACCTTAAAACTAACCCTAGACCCTAAAACAAACAAAAACCCTAAACCCTAAACCTACAACCCTAAACCCTAAACCCTAAACCCTAAATGCTAAACCCTAAAAAACTATAAACCCAAAACCCTAAACACTAAACCTAAACACTAAACCTTAACTTTAAACCCTAAACCCTAAAAGCATAAACCCTAAAACCCTAAACCCTAAACCCTAACCATAAAACTTAAACCCTAAATGCTAAACCCTAAACCTAAACCTAAAGTTTCTAAATAAATAAAAAAATAATCCAAAACCCTAAAACCTAAAAAAACCTAAACCTAAACCTAAACCCTAAGAATTGGCGGAACCTTGATGACAAGAAAATCACCTTCAACCAGGCTCAGTCTAGATCTGGCGATGGAGGCGAAGGCAGAGGTGGTGATTATCGTAGTGGTGGTGGGGGATCTGGAGGTGCTGGTGGATATGGAGGTGGTGGTTAGAGCAGTGGTGGTTAACAAGGTGGGAGGAGTGATGGAGGTTACAACCATGGTGGTGGTGGTGGGAGAGATCAAGGATATGTTGGTGGATCTCGCTACTCAAGAGGCCAGGGTGGTTTTGATGGGAACTGGAGAAACTAAAGAATGACCAATGGTTATGACGGTGGTTCTGCTGCTTATGGAACTTTTTCTTTACGTTAAAGACGGTTCTAGTTATCTAGGGTTTTAGATTTTCTCTATGTGTACTTTTTATTTATGTCACCACTTGTGTCTTAGAATACTTGGTGTGCTACTTGGTTGATGAAATCAAAAAGAAAAAATGTTGAATATGAATTTGTTCTCTATTAAAAAAAAATTATCCAAAAACCCTAAAATCCTAAACTAAAACTTAAAATCTACACCAAAAACCCAACACCCAAAACCCTAAAAATAAAAAAAATAAAAAATAAAAAAATCCTAACCCTAAACCCTAAACCCTAAACCTTAAACTCTAAAACCCTAAACCCTAAACCATAAACCCTAAACCATAAAATCCTAAACCTACAACCCTAAACCCTAAACCCTAAACCCTAAACCCTAAACCCTAAACTCTAAACCTTAAACCCTAAGCCCTAAAAACCTAAAAACCTAATCCTAAAAAGTAAAATAAAAATAAAACTCAACTAAAAATTAAACTAAAACCTAAACCTCTACTTAAAAAATAAATTAAATTAAAAAACCCAAACTAAAATAAATAAACCTAAAATAAATAAACTAAATTAAATAAAAAACCTAGATAAAAAATAAAATAAATTAAAATAAAAAACTAAGTAAACTAAATAAACTTAAACCCACCAGTTTACTTAATCTAAAAAAAACCCTAAACCCTAAATCCTAAACCTTGAACCATAAATCCTAAACTGTAAAACTAACCTTAAACTCTAAACCTTAAACTTAAAATACTAAACCTACAACCCTAAACCCTAAACCCTAAAATACCTTAAACCCTAAACTCTAAACCCTAGACCCTAAAAACATAAATCTTAAAATCCCTAAACCCTAAACCTTAAACCCTCTACTAAAACCCTAAACCCTAACCCTAAACCCTAAACCCCAAACTCTAAACTTAAACCTAAACCTAAAGTAACTAAATAAATTAAAAAGTAAACCTAAACCCTAAGAATGGGCAGAACCTTGATGGCTACAACATCATCAAGTAACTGTGCTCAATCTAGATCCGGCAAAAGGTGGTGGGGCGCTATCATAGTGGTGGGGATGGGAGGTGCTGGTGGATATGGAGTTGGTGGTCAAAGTAGTTGTGGTTATTGAGGCAGAAGGAGCGACGGAGGTTACAACCATGGTCATGGCGGAGGGAGAGATCGGGGATATGATGGTGGATCCTACTACTCGAGAGGCCGGGGTAATTCTGATGGGAACTAAAGAAACTGAAGAATGGCCTATATGATCTGCTACTTATAGAATTATGTCTTTACAGTAGAGATAGTTCTAGTTATCTAGAGTTTTTGATTTGCTCTATGCATGCTTTTTTTATCTATGCCATCGCTTGTGTCTTTGAGAACTTGGTGTGTTACTTGGTTGATGAAATCAAAAATAACAAATGTTGAATATGAATTTGTTCTCTAATAAAAATAAAAAAATGAAAAACCCTAAACCCTAAACTAAAACCTAAACCCTAAACCTAAAATATAAACCGTAAACCATAAACCCTAAAACTAAACCTATACCCTAAACCCTAAACCCTAAACCTTAAAGCTAACCCTATACCCTAAACCCTAAAACCTAAACCCTAAACCATACACCCAAAACCCTAAAACCCTAAACCCTAAACTTTAAACCTTAATCCCTAAAGCTCTAAAAAAACTCTAAACCTAAACCATAAAACCAAAACTCAACCCCTAAATCCCAAACCTTAAACCTCCTAAAGTAACTAAATAAATTAAAACATAAACATAAACCATAAAACTTAATAAACTTAAACCCTATGATTGAGTAGAACCTGATAGATGAACAAAGACCTGCCAACCGTGCTTAGTGAAGGGGAGGTGAAGGTGTGGTGGTGCTATCGCAATGGTGGTGGGGTATCTAGATCTGAATTTGTTCTCCATTAAAAATAATAAAAAACCATAAACCCTTAATTAATACATGAACCCTAAACCTAAAACCTAAAGCCTAAATTGTAAACCCTAAACCCTAAACCCTAAATCATAAACCCTAAACCCTAAAACCCCTAAACCTTAAACCCTAAAACCCTAAACACTCAACCCTAAACCCTAAACCTAAATTTAAAATAAATAAAACATAAGCCTAAACCTAAACTAAATATAATAAAATAAACTAAAAATAAACCTAAACCTAAACTAAAAAATAAAACCTAAAAATAAACCTAAAATAAAAACCTAAAACCTAAACCTAAAAAAATAAAATAAAAAATCATAAACCTAAACCAAAATAATGAAATAAAATAAACCTAAACTAAAAAAAATAAACTAAACCTAAACAAAAAAAAAAAAAAATAAAATAAATAAAATAAATAAACTAAAATTAAATAAAAATAAAAAAACATAAATAAAGAAAAAAAAATAAACTAAATAAAATAAAACCTATCACTAAAATAAAAATAAAAAACTATAAACATAAACCTAAATAAATAAACCTAAAATAAATATATAAAACCTAAATCTAAATAAAATAAAATGAACTAAATTTAATAAAATAAAAAAAATAAAATAAAATAAAATTAAAATAAAACTTAAATAAAATAAAATAAAATAAAATAAAATAAAATATAAAATAAATAAAAATAAAAAATAAACCTAAAATAAACCTAAAAAAGACTTAAAAAATAATAAAATTTATTATTTTATTTATGTTTAGTATTTTTTTAGTTTAGTTTAGGTTTTTATTTTTTTAATTTAAGTTTCATTTTTATTATTTTTATTTTTTTATTTTATTTTTATTTTAGTTTTAAGTTTAGGTTTTTATTTTATTTTATTTTGTTTAAGGTTTTATTTATTTATTTTATTTTTAAGTTTTATATAGTTTGGGTTTTGGTTTTTAGCTTTTTTTTAGGTTTAGGGTTTGGGGGTTTAGTGGTTGTACTTCAGTAGGTTTAAGTAGATTTTTCAAGTTAAGGCTGGGTTTAGTTTAGGTTCTGTTTATTTTTAGGGTCAAGGATCAGGATTTAGTCCAAGGGGTTTTTTTGAGGGTTTTTTGGGTTCTGGTTTTTTGGGTGCTCAGTTAGTAGGGTCCCAGTTTTTGTTTTTTTAAATTTAGTAAACCAGAAGTTTAGCTTTATTTACTTTATTCTTTTTTTTTTAGTTTATTATATTTTTTTTATTTTTATTTATGTTTATTTTTAATTTTATTATGTTTAGTTTATTTATTTTAGTTTAAGTTTTTTATTTTTGTTTATTTTTTTATGTTTAGATTTAAGTTTATGCATATTTTTTAGTTTAGTTTTATTTTTATTTTATTTTCTAGATTTAGGTTTTATTTTTTATTTTATGTTTAGTTTAGGTTTTATTTTATTTTTTATAGGTTTAGGTTTTAGGTTTTATTTTAGGTTTATTTTAGGTTTTATTTTTTTAGTTTAGGTTTAGATTTATTTTTTATTTTTTTAATTTATTTATTTTAAGGTTTAGTTTTATTTTATTTTAGGTTTAAGTTTAGGTTTTATTTATTTTAGTTTAGGTTTACATTTAATTTATTTTGTTTATTTTAGGCTTAGGGTTTTTTTTAGTTTAAGGTTTAGGTTTTAATTTTTTTTTAATGTTTGCATTTTTATTTAGTTTTTATTTCATTTTATTTTATTTTTTAATTTTTATTTTAGGTTTAGTTCTTATTTTATTTAGGTTTTTATTTTAGGTTTATATTATTATTTTAGTTTAGTTTAAATTTTTATTCATTTATTTTAGTTTAGTTTTTAATGTTTTAGTTTAGGATTATGTTTATTTTTTTAGATAGCTTTATTTTATATTTTACCCATTTATTTATTTTTTTATTTTTACATTTTTTATTTATATTTTAGATTTTATTTAGTTTAGGTATGGATTAAGTTTTATTTTAGAGTATTATTTGGGTAGAGTTTGGGGCCATGATTTGGGTTAAGGTTTAGGTTTTGGGTTTAGTTTAGGTTTGGTTCAGGGTTTGGTGGTATTAGGTTTATGGTTTTTTTATGATTTAGGAAAGTTTAGATTTTAGGGTTTAGGTTTTTTAGTATTTTATTTATTTTAAATTAGGTAAACTTGTAGGTTTAAGTTTATTTTTATTTGTTTTAGTTTAGTTTATTAATTTTAGGTTAATTTATTTTAGTTTAGTATTTAGCTTAAGGTTTAGGTTAATTTTTTAGTTTAGTTTTATTTTTACTTAATTTTTTAGGTTTAGGTTTTATTTTATATTTTTAGCTTTTATTTTAGGTTTTATTTTATTTATTTTAGGTTTAGGTTTTTATTTTATTTTTTAGTTTAGGTTTTTGGTTTTTTATTTAGGTTTATTTTTAGGTTTTATTTTCTTTTTAGGTTTAGGTTTAGGTTTAGGTTTTATTTATTTCAGTTTAGTTTATTTTTGTTTTCGTTTAGGATTATTTTATTTTTATTTTAAGTTTAGGTTTTTTTTAGTCCAGATTTATTTTTATATTTTATTTTATTTATTTTTATTAAGTTTTTTTATTTTATTTATTTTATTTTATTTATTTATTTTATTTTATTTATTTTAGTTATTATTTTATTATTTTATTTTATTTAGGTTTTTATTTATTTTATTATTTTAGTTTATTTTTTTTATTTTATTTTCTTCTTAGATTTTGATTTAGGTTGAGTTTAGGTTTAGTTTTAGAGGTTTTATTTTATTTATTATTATTTTTATTTAAGTAGTTTATTTATTTATTTTATTTTAGGTTTTATTTAGTTTTAGGTTTTTTAACTTTAGTTTATTTTAGGGTTGGTTGAGGTTTAACATTTTAAGTTTAGTGTAGGATTTATGGTTTTTGGTTAGAGGTTTAGGTTTTAGGTTTAGGGTTTTAAGGTATAGGGAATAAGGTTTGGTCCAGGTTTTAGGGTTTAGGCTAAAGGTTTAGGGGGTTTAGTTTATTTTAGGGTTTAGGTTTTAAGTCTTGGTCAGGGTTTAGAGTTTTTAGTTTTTTTTTTAAACTTAGAACAAATTCAGATTCAACATTTCTTCTTTTTAATTTCATCAACCAATTAACACACCAAGTTTTCTAAGACACAAGCGATGACATAGATCAAAAATGGGCATGTATAGAGCAATTCAAAAACCCAAGATAACTAGAACCATCTCTACTATAAAGACACTGTTCCATAAGTAGCAGATCAGATCGATCATTCTTCAATTTTTTTAGTTCTCAACAGAACTACCCCAACCTCACTAGTAGTAGGATCCACCATCATATGCTCGATCTCTCCTTTCTCCTTCCACCACCACCATGGCTGTAACCTCCCTTATTTGTCTCACAACCATAACCACCACTGCTCTTACCACCACCTCCATATCCACCAACACCTCCAGATCCCCCACCACTATTGTGATAACTTGCCTTGTTTCCTCAGATCACTCTCGGCCGGTGATGTTCATGCCATCAGGTTCACGCTTGGGGGTTTAGGTTTTTAGGTTTTAAGGTTTAAGTTTACTTTAATATTAGTTACTACGGTTTTAGTTGTTAGGTAGGGTTTAGGGTTTAGCCAGGGTTTAGGGTTTATTTAGATTTAGGGATTTTAGGGTTATATAGTAGTGCTCAGGGTTATTTTTAGCCCAGGTCAGAGGTTTAGGTTGTGGTTTAGAGGGTTTAGGTAGAGTGGGTTTATTTAGTGGGTCCCAGTAATGTTAGTTTAGGGGTTTAGCTTTAAACGGGTTTAGGATTTGTGGGTTTTTTAGTTTAGGTGGGTTTAGGTCCTTTGAGTTAGGGTTTAAGTTAGGGCCTAGGTTTAGGAGTTTAGGCTCTGGCCTAGGTGAGGGGAGTTTAGTAGTGGCTCAGGATTCTTTTTAAGTTAAACCCATACCAGCTCACTTAGATTTAGTATAATTTTATTTATTTTATTTTATTTTATTTCTTATTTTATTTAGGTTTATTATTTTATTTTATTTAGTTGAGTTTTTCATTTTAGGTTTATTTATTTTAATTTAGGTTTTAATTTAGTTTATTTTCTTTATGTTTTTTTATATGTTTTTAGTTCAATTTTATTTTATTTATTTTATTTATTAGGTTTAGGTTGTATTTTTTATTTTTAGGTTTAGATTTAGGATTTTATTTTATTTTTTTACGTTTAGGTTTCAGGTTTTTATTTTAGGTTTATTTTTATGTTTTATTTTTTGTTTAGATTTAGGTTTATTTTTAGTTTATTTTATCTAAATTAGTTTAGGGTTTAGGTTTAATTTATTTTAGCTTTAGGTTTAGGTTTTATTTAATTGAGTTTAGTTTATTTTAATTTAGGTTTAGGTTTATTTTGTTTTTTTTTATTTTAGGTTTAGGTTTTTTTTAGTTTAAGGTTTAGGTTTTATTTTTTATTTATTTTTAGGTTTATTTTTTTGGGTTTGATTTATTTATTTATTTTTTTTTTTAATTTATTTATTTTATTTTTTTAGTTTTATATTTATTTTATTTCATTTATGTTTTAGCAGTAGTTTTATTTATTTTTTTTTTTGCTTTATTTAGGTTTTGTTTTTATTTATTTTATTTTTAGATTTTTCTTTTAGCTTAGGTTTTATCTTTTAGGTTTTAGGGTTTAGTTATTTGTTTCTTGTTTAAGGTAGAGTCAGGGTTTATGGTTTAGTTTAGTAAGTAAGTTTTGGGTTTAGGGTAGAGAGGGTTTTAAAATGGTTTAGGGTCAGTATAGGGGGTTGTGGTTTACCATCAGATTTAGCTTTAGGGTATTTTATTTTATTAAATAAACAAGTAGGTTTAGGTTTATTTAGTTTATTTTATTTATTTTAGTTTATTTTATTTTATTTTTTAGGTTTATTTTATTTAGATCTTTAGTTTATTTATATTTAGTTTATTTATTTTAGTTTATCTTATTTTCTTTTAGGGTTTAGATTTAGGTTTATGTTTAGTTTATTTTATTTTATTTTTTTAAATTTAGGTTTTATTTTTATTTTAGGTTTTGGTTTTATTTTTATTTTTTTAGGTTTAGGTTTGGTTTTTATTTTATATTTTTAGGTTAAATTTTTTAGTTTATTTATGTTTATTTTATTTTATTTAGGGTATAAGTTTAGTTTAGTTTATTTATTTAGGTTTAAGTTATTTAGTGTTTTAGGTTTATTTTATTTTAGGTTTAGGCTTTTTTTTATAGGTTTTAGTTTTTTTTATTTTAGGTTTATTTTAGGTTTATTTTTTTTTTTTTTAGGTTTTTATTTAGTTTTTTATTTATTTTATTTTAGGTTTATTTTATTTTTATTTTAGATTTAGTTTTTATTTTATTTAGGTTTTTTAATTTTCAATTTAGGGTAGGTTTTCAATTATTTTAGTTTACTTTAGTTTTTATTTTATTTTCTTTATAGATTTAGGTTTAGGTTTAACTTTTAGTTTAGGTTTTTATTCTATTTTATATTTTATATTTTATTTTGGTTTAAGTTTTTTATTTATTTTATTTTTAGATTTTATTTAGTTTATGATTAGGTTTTAGTTTTTTTATGGTTTTTAGTTGGGATTTAGGGTTTTTTAGGGTTTAGGTTTGGGGTTTTTAGGGTTTAGGGTTTAGGATTTTGGGTTTAGATTTAGGGTTTATGCTTTTAGGGTTTATGCTTTTAGATTAGGGTTTAGGTGTTTTTTTGGGGTTTAGCATTTAGGGTTTAGGTTTTAGGTCTAAGGTTTAAGTTTTAGTTTAGTGTTTAGGGTTTTTGGTTTTTTATTTTTTTAACATAGAATAAATTCAAGTTCAACATTTCTTCTTTTAGATTTCATCAACCACGTAACACACCAAGTTTTCTAAGAGACATGTGACGATATAGATCAAAAATGAGCACACATAAAGCAAATCAAAAACCCTAGATAGCTAAATTCGTCTCTACTGTAAAGACATAATTTCATAAGCAACAGATCGGATCGTTTTCTTCGCTTTCTCAGCTTCATCGAACCACCCTAGCCTCTCGAGGATCTACCATCATATCCCTCGATCTCTCACCACCACCAAGTTATAACCTCCATCGCCTCCCACCTCCACCACGCCTCACCACCACCTCCATATCTACCAAGACCTCAAGATCTCCACCACACAGATAACCACCTCTTCGCCTACTCAGACACTGCTTGGGACGTTGATGTTCTTTCCATCTCATATTCTTATGGTTTAAATTTAAGTTTAGTTTATAGGTTTTAGGGTTTAGGTTTATTTTTAATTTATTTATTTAATTTAGGTTTAGGTTTGGGGTTTATTGGGGTTTAGGTTTAGAGGTTTTGTTTAGGTTGTGGTTTAGGGCTTAGGCTGTTTTTTAGGGTTTAGGGTTTATGCTTTAGGGTTTTTATGGTTTAGGGTTTAGATTTAGGAAGGTTTTTTTAGGGTTTAGAGATTTAGTTAGGTTTAGGGTTGTAGGTTTACATTTAGTGTTAGTTTAGGTTTAAGGTGAATAGTTTAGGATTTTTTTTAATTAAGTAAAATGGCAGGTTTAGGTTTATTTAATTTATTTTATTATTATTATTTATTTTTTATTTTATTTAGTTTATTTTTATTTTATTTTATTTTATTACATTTTATTTATTTAGTTTTTTTTATTTTAGTTTTTTGTAGGTTTAGGTTTATTTTTTAGTTGAGTTTTTTTTTTTTAGGTTTATGTTTTATATTTTATTTTTATGTTTAGGTGTAGGTTTTCATTTTATTTTTTTAGGTTTAGGTTTAATGTTTTTATTTTTGAATTATTTTTAGATTTTATTTTTTAGTTTAGGTTTATGTTTATTTTTAGTTTATTATATTTTATTTAGTTTAGGTTTAGGTTTGGGTTTAGTTTAGTTTAGGTTTTATTTATTTTAGTTTAGGTTTAGTTTAATTTTATTTTATTTATTTTATTTTTATTTTAGGATTAGGTTTTTTTAGGTTAGGGTTTATTTTATTTTATTTGTGTTTTTTTTTTATTTTAGGTTTAGGTCTTTATTTAGTGTTTATTTTATTTTAATTTAGGTTTATTTTATTTTTCTTTTACCTTTAGTTTTTATTTTATTAAGTATTTTTATTCTTAGGTTTATTTTATTTTTTTAGTTTAGTTTAGCTTTTTCTTTATTTAATTTTATTTTTTTTATTTTTTCTTTTATTTTATTTTTAAGTTTAGGTTTAGGTTTTAGTTTAGGTTTCAATTTTATTTTATTTTATTTAGGTTTAGGTTTATCCATTATTTTAGGATATTTTTTGTTTTTTTAGTGATTTTAGGGTTTAGGGTTTAGGATTTAGGGTTTAGTGTTTAGCCTGTAGGTCAGGTTTTAGGCCCAGTAGGTGTTTAGGCCTAGGTTTATTAGAGAGATATTAAGGTTGGCTTAGGCTTTGGCTTTAGGCTTCAGGTGAGGGTTTAGTGTCAGGTGGGTTTAGGGTAGGGTTAGGGTTTAGGTTTAGTTGGTATTAGGTCACATGGTTTATATTTAAAAAAAAAATAGGTTTAGGTTTTTAGTTTATATTTTTTTTATTTTATTTTTATATTTTATTTATTTATTTTTTTTTTTAAGTTTTATTTTAGTTTAGGTTTTTTATTTTAGTTTATTTTAAAGTTTAGGTTTAGGTTTAGGTTTATTTTTTAATTTAGTTTTGATTGATTTTTTATTTTTAGATTTAGATTATTTATTTTATTTATTTAGATTTTATTTGATTTTTTATTTAATTTTAATTTATTTTTTTTTTATTTTGGTTTTTATTTTTATTAGTTTATTTTATTTATATTTTAGATTTATTTATTTATTAGGTTTAAATTTAGGTTTATTTTTTAGTTTAGTTTATTTTTTTAGTTAGTTTTTTTATTTTATTTTAGGTTTAAGTTCTTTTTTTAAGTTTAGGGTTTAGGTTTTACTTATTGTCATTTTAATTTTGATTTATGTGTTTTATTTTATTTTAGGTTTATTTTATTTTGATTTTATTTTAGTTTTTTATTTTGGTTGGCTTTTATTTTAATTTAGTTTAGGTTTATATATATTTTTTTTAATTTAGTTTTTTTTATTTTATTTTGTTTTAAGGATTAGGTTTAGGTTTAGGTTTTAATTTTTGTTTTTTTTTTTTTTTTTTTTAATTTTTTGGTTTGGTCTTTTATTTATTTTATTTTTAGGTTTTATTTTGTTTGTTGAGATTTTATTTTTAGTTTAGGGTGTAAGGTTAGTTTTGGGGTTTAGGGTTTAGGTTGGCTTTAGGTTTGGTGGTTGTTTTTTTAGTTTTTAGGTTTTGTATTTTTTTATAAATTGAGAATAAATTCAGATTCAATATTTTTTCTTTTTGATTTCATCAACCAAGTAACACATTAAGTGTTCTAAGACAAAACCGCCAACATAGATAAAAAATGAGCATGCATAGAGCAAATCAGAAACCCTAGATAGCTAGAACCGTTTCAACTGAAAAGACATAGTTCTATATGCAGTAGATCAGATTGGTCGTTCTTTAGTTTCTCCAGTTCCCCATCAGAACCACCTCGACCTCTCGACTAGTGGGATCCACCATCATATCCCAATCTCCTCCCACACCACCACTATAACCTCCGCCTCTTTCGCCTCCATAACCACCACTTGCCACCACCTTCATATCCACCAAATCCAAATCACCACCATCATAATTGTTGTCTCCTTTGCCTCCACCGCCATCTGGGACTAGTTGATGGTGATGTTCTCAGTAAGGCTCAATTCTTAGGGTTTCTTTTAGGTTTTATTTTAGTTTAGGTTTAGGTTTATTTTTAGTTTATTTTATTTTATTTAGTTTAGGTTTATGTTTAGGTTTTGTTTATTTTAAGATTTGGTTTAGGTTTTATTTATTTTAGCTTAATTTATTTTAGTTTATGTTTAGGTTTATTTTTTTTATTTTTTTTATTTTCTTTAGGTTTAGATTTTATTTAATTTAGTGTTTAGGATTTACTTTTTATTTATTTTTAGGTTTTATTTTAAGTTTTATTTTTTTAGGTTTAGGTTTTTATTTAGTTTTAACTTTATTTTTTATTTATTTTATGTTTAATTTTTATTTTATTTAGGTTTTTTTCTTAGGTTTATTTTATTTTTTAGCTTATTTAGGTTTTTAATTATTTTATTTTAGTTTATTTTTATTGGTTTATTTTATTTTAGCTTTATGTTTAAGTTTAGGTATTTGTTTAGGTTTTTATTTTATTTTATTTAAGTTTATTTTTTTGTTATTTATCTTTATTCTTGGTCTTTAATTATAGTTTAGGTTTAGGGCTCAGTGCCTAGGGTTAGGGTAGTCAGGGTCAGGCTCACACCACTCAGAGTCAGATCAGTGGTATGGTATTACATGTTTAGGGTCAGCCTGTGGGCTCAGTTTTTGTGGTTTAGCCCAGAGTGTGTTAACTAGTGGCTCAGGCTCAGGGTTTAGGGTTTGGCTGAACATGATCAGTGGCCTAGGGTTAGGGCTCAGGCCTAGAGTTTGGGGAGGGCTCACGACTCACGTTTAGGGTTTAGAGCCCATGGTTTAGGTTTAAGGTCACTTATGCCCAGGGTTTAGGGTTTTAGTGTTTAGGCTCAGGGTTTAGGGTTTACATAGGGTTTAGTAGTATTTGTTTAGTTTAGGCCTAGTTTGGGCCCAGTGGTTTAGCCCAGGATTTTATTTATTTTATTTTCATTTTGATTTAGTTTTATTTTATTTATTTTAGGTTATTTATTTTAGTTTATCTTTTAGTTTAGTTTTTTTAGTTTATTTTTGAGGTTATTTAGGTTTAGTTTATTTTAGGTTTATTTTATATTTTTTTTAGGTTTTTTTTAATTAAGTTTAGGTTTTATATTATCATAGGTTTAGGATTTAGGTTTCTATTTTAGGTTTATTTTAGATTTATTTTAGTTAGGTTTCTTTTATTTTTTTAGTTTAGTTTTATTTTATTTTTGGTTTAGGTTTAGGTTTAGTTTATTTTTGGTTTAGTTTTAGGTTATATTTATTTTAATTTAGTTTATTTTAGTTTAGGTTTAAGTTTTATTTTTATTTTTAGTCTAGGTTTAGGTTTTTTTTTAGTTTAGGGTTTAGGTTTTTTTCATTATTTATTTTTAGGTTTATTTTATTTAGTTTAGTTTATTTTATATTAGTTTAGGCTTATTTTATTTTCTTTTATATTTTTTTATTTTATTTAGGTTTTAAATTTTTTTAATTTAAGTTTTACTTTTATTTTAGTTTAGTTCTTATTTTTTTATTTTATTTTCTTTAGGTTTAGGTTTAGGTTTCATTAAGGTTTTAGTTTATGTTTTATTTTATTTTATTTTATTATTATTTCATTTCTTATTTATTTATTTATTTTATTTCTATTTAGTTTAGGTTTAGGATTTTGCTAGGGTTTAGTGGATTGGGGTTTAGGTTTAGAAGCTCAGTTTTGTTTAGGGTTTTGGGTTGGGTTTTTTGGGTTTAGGGTTTAAGTTTAGAGGTTTAGGGTTTAGGGTTTAGGGGGTTAGGGTTTAGGGTTTAGGGGTGGTTTATGGTTTTATGGTTTAGAGTTTAGGATTTAGGTTTAGTCAGGTTTAGGGTTTTCGATTGGCTCCATAACCACCACTCAGCCACCTCCTCCAAATCCCCACCACCACCAGAGTAATCGCTTGGCCTCCACCACCTAGTATAGCCCTGAGTGCATGCCATCATGCTTCACCCATTCTTAGGGTTTAGGAGTTTATTAGTTTGTGGCTTTAGGTTTATTTTTTTTAATTTATTTACATTTTTAGGTTTGGTTTTAGGGTTTGGGTTTAGGGTTTAGGGTTTAGTTTAGGGTTTTGGGGAGTTTTGTGGTTTAGGGTTTGAGTTTGGATTTATGCTTTAGAGTTTAGGTTTGGTTTTTTGGGGTGTATAGGTTTGGGATTTAGGGTTTATGGTTTTGTATAATTAAGAAACAGCAGTTTAGGTTTATTGAGTTTATTTAGTATATTTTTTATTTAATATAGTTTATTTGATTTTTTTTATTTTTATTTAGTTTAGTTTATTTATTTTTGGATTATTTATTTTTGTTTAGGTTTTTTATTTTAGTTTATTTTTAGGTTTAGGTTTAGGTTTAAGTTTATTTTTTAGTTGAGCTTCATTTTTATTTTATATTTTAGATTTAGGTTTAGGTTTTTATTTCATTTTTTTAGGTTTAGGTTTAATGTTTTTATTTTAGTTTTACTTTTAGGTTTTGTTTTTTAGTTTAAGTTCAAGTTTATTTTTAGTTTATTTTATTTTATTTAGTTTAGGTTTAGGTTTAGATTTAATTTATTTTAGGATTTGGTTTAGGTTTTATTTATAGTTTTAGATTATTTTAGTTTATTTTTATTTTTTATTTGAAATTTTTTTTAAGTTTAGGTTTTTTTTTTATAATTTAAGGTTTAGGATTTATTTTTTATTTATTTTAAAGTTTTATTTTAAGGTTAATTTTTTAGGTTTAGGTTTTTATTTAGTTTTTATTTAATTTAATTTTAAGTTTATTTTATTTCTATTTTACACATACTTTTTATTTAATTTAGGTTTTTTATTTTGAGGTTTATTTTACTTTTTAATTTATTTAGATTTTTATTTATGTTATTTTAGTTTATTTTTATTAGTTATTTTTTTTATTTTTAGCTTTTGGTTTAGGTTTTAGTTTAGGTTTTTTATTTTATCTTTTATTTATAATTAGGTTTTTTATTTTTTTTTTTTTATTTTTTAATTTAGTTTATTTTAGGTTTTAGGGTTTAGCTCAGTTTTTAGTTTTAGTAGGTTTGTATTTAGGTTTAGGGTTTTTAGGCCCAGTTACTTATGATTTAGAGCCTCAGCCTGTGAGGATCTTTGTGGATTAGAGCCTAGGGTTTGGGTTAGCTAGTTTAGGCCTATGGCTCATAGTTTAGTGGCTTGGTAAGGGTTAGGTCAGTTTATGGCCTGGTAGGCCTAGGACCTGTCTTAGGGTCAGGGTCAGGGCCTGTAGGGTCCTGGGCCTGGGTTTAGAATAGGGTTTAAGGTTTAGTGGTTTAGAGTTTGTTCAGGGTTTAAGATTTTTAAATACAAACCCCATATAGTATTTAGTTTATTTTAGTTTATTTTATTTATTTATTTTAGTTTAATTTATTTTTTATTTTTATTTATGTTTATTTTTTATTTTTATATCATTTAGTTTATTTATTTTAGGTTTTTTTTATTTTAGTTTATTTTTTAGGTTTAAGTTTAGGCTTATGTTTATTTTTTAGTTTAGTTTTATTTTTATTTTAATTTTTAGGTTTAGGTTTTTTCTCTATTTTTAGGTTTAAGTTTAGGTTTTATTTTTTATTTTTTAGGTTTAGTTTTAGGTTTTATTTTAGGTTTATTTTTAGCTTTTTTTTTAGTTTAGTTTAGGTTTATTTTAGTTTATTTTATTTTATTTAATTTAGGTTAGGTTTAGTTTTTTTAGGTCTAGGTTTAGGTTTTATTTACTTTAGTTTAGCTTACTTTAGTTTAGGTTTATGTTTATGTTTATTTTATTTATTTTAGGTTTAGGTTTTTGTTTAGTTTAGGGTTTAGTTTTTTTTTTAGTTTAAGGTTTAGGTTTTATTTTTTATTTATTTTTAGGTTTATTTTTTAGGTTTAGGTTTTTATTTAGTTTTTATTTTATTTAAGATTTTGTGCCACCATCCGTCAAGATCTTTGATGCTAGTGAACATAACACATTGCACACTTTAGAGTCTTTGCACCGGGTGAAGCACTCCTCTTCCATTTTTTCGTTAGCAGTTTGTCAGGTGTTGCATTTGATTGGTATGCCGAACTGCCCAATAGTTCGGTGAAGTCTTTTGCTGAGTTGGAGCACCTATTTATCAAGAGGTTTGCTGGAGCTCTACAGAGGGTGATTGTAGGTGACCTCATTGTAGAGAAACTGAAACTCAAGGAGTCCCTAGTTGATTACATTCTTAGGTGGCGCAACATGAGCATGCAATGATAACCACAGCTATCCGAACAACATGCCATTGAGATTCTTCTAAAGAATATCCATGGCCCAATCGCTTTCATGCTTAAGGGATTTACCATCAAAATATTTGAGAAATTAATCAACAAGGTGGCTACCCTATAAGAGGAAGCCAAATAGTTGCTTTTTCTCGACCAATCATCTATGCCCAAGCCGCAGAAGGTGTTTGAGAAAAGCCAGACATAGTTGCATTAGTAGACAAAGGGAAGCAGCTAGACATAGTTCAGTATGAGAGACTATGAGCTCAACAGCCTCCTTCACCATGTCCTCTTCCACCACCTCAGCCATCAAACTGGCCACTGCAGTCGCCATAATGAACATTTCCACCACCTCAATAGCCTACCCAGTAGTGGTATTCATATCCATCGCAAGGCATCTACTTTCCACAAATTCTTGCCAATAGATTGAATAAGCCATATTCACAAGAGGGAGGTAGCTAGGAAAATCTTTCAGAAACTCTTAAAGAAACCTGACTTTCAGTTACCAGAGCCTAAGAGGCCAAAGGATGTGGGCAAGAGCGATGATCTTTGCTATTGCCTCTACCACCGCTTGTTAGGCCATGTCTTAAAATATTGTATCATAATTAAGGACTAACTTGAGCATAACTAGAAGTTGAGAGCCATAGTTATCCCTAAGGAATACTTATTAGAACAACCATCCAGTTCTATTAGAGTAATCCTTGCAGATACTTGCGATCCTCTTAAGACCAAAGAAGTTCACAAAATCTCCCTATCGCGAACCTCTAAAAAGATAATTTCTAAGATCAAGAAGCTTTTCTTGTAGGTGCCTGAAGTAGCTCAAATCTTCAACACCAAGGAAGGTTTGCTAGTTGCGAAAGATAACTCAGGGAAGGTGAAGACGGCCAGCTCTCACCATACTTGCTCGAGATAGTCCAAAGAGCATAGCCACCGCCCAGTCCTATCCATCCACTCAGTAGCTACCACCTCTTCTGCTAGCTCCTCTTTTACTAGCAAGAGCATTGTAAATGTGGATAAGGGCACTAAATACCTAACTATGCTTACTTTACTTGATTTTCATCATGGACCTCCACCCAAAAAGAAATTAATGAAGAAAGTTGATTATACTTATATATTGTCTACTTTTAATGTTGTTGATTGTATTCCTATTGAAAGCTCTCTAAGTCTAAATTAAAATAATAGCTCTTGTAGTTTTGATCATTTCATTTTTGATTCAGAATTGAACTATCCTTCTCTGAATCAATCAGGTTCACCTTTGAGATTGACTTGGAGTCAACTGACTCTGAGGATCCCATAAGAGAAGCTATAGGTATGCCCGATGAGAAGGTGGAACTTTTCACAAGCTCATCATTCCAAGAATTTAGTGAAGTCAACCTACATAGTGGCAAAGTTCTACCTCATAGAGTAGCCCCTCAGGATAAGTGTAATCAAGTCATTAGTTCTAGTGAGCAGATAAGTCCTCCATAGGATGCTCCACTCATGGATATGCTTATGGAGGACCAATCCAGAGTTGATTACAATGTCCTAGCTCACCTTAGAAATTTTCTAGCTAAGTTAAGCATATACGACGCCCTTGTCTTATCCAAAGAGATGATGGAATCTCTAATCAAGGCTTAATTTAATTTAGAGATATGCTTAGCTCAGCTGACCGCTACTAAAGAGAAGGCATGGCACTCGAAGGACATCTTAGGAGTTACATTCAGTGATGAAGACTTACTCTTAGGGACGATCGAGCACAACCGCCTCTTTACATTACAGTGGATGTGGCAAGTATAGGCTATCGAGAGTTCTGGTTGACCTAGGTGTATCAGTCAATATTATGAGTCTAAGAACCATTGCCTACTTGAGGATCGACATCTCCAAACTCCAAAAAGAAAGGATGATGTTTACAAGATTCAATGAACAAGGGGAGAGGGCCTTGTGGTGTTTATTTTAAGTTTTGGATGTAAAGGGAGGGGGGGGGGGACACCACACAGTTCATAGGAGGTTTACTTTTTGGGGTGATCTGGTACAACATTAAGATATGATGTACTATCTTGAAAGATAAAGGCATCATCATACAATGGATCTAATAATGTAATAAGAACTCATAAGACACGATTGGTCTATGAATGTACTAGAGATTTGTCCCCTACTTTACATGGATGAATAAAGGAGGGTTTATATTAAAACAGGTTCTTAAGTTCCCTATAGAGGAAAGCCTCCAAAGTTAATTACATCTTAGGAAATGAAATTTCTTAAGAATACTCTCGATTAAAGTAGATAATTATCACCTCCAAAGATTTTAAGGTTAGACTATCAAAAGATTTATTGTATTTTGAAAATCAATTTGGAATGTTCAAGAAGAAGACTTATCTTTGGAATCTAAATGAAATAAGTATGAAATGCTCGTGATACTTGGAAGCCTAGTGAGCATTCCAATCTATCCTATGGTTGGGCTTTATAATTTTGAAGTTGAGGAGATTTATATGTTTTGAGTTGAAATTTAATTAGATTACTAGGGCCTATAATCCACCAAGACAAGGTTGTGGGAATGCCTAAGAGGTTAGGATTTATGCTTGTAGCTTGAAGGAAATAGCTACCTCATATCCTAAATCTAGGTAGCTTTAGTACGAGCTAAAGCACAATCTAAATCTAAGCGATAGGTGGAAATAAGGGTTTACTTTCATAAGAGAGAATGAATTGTCTGACTTATAGACTTATAATTGATTGGAGTGGTTGCCAGCTAACTCCTCCTATGATTTTAAAACCATGTAGTCCAGTCTTATGAATTGCAAGATAGTTTGGGTAGTTATTTAATTAGAAAGAGACTAAAGTCCTAAACAAACTCCCTAAGAGGCTAGAACATGACTTAATGTATAGATGCAAAATCTTTTTAAATTTTATTTCATTTTAGACACATCATTTTAAAAGTGGCTTTAGGATTTCTAATGGTTAAATGCATGATGAAATAGGTTATGAGTCAAATCAGGTAGAAGAAGGTGTTCTCCATCACAAGGGATGCCCTCACAGGTCAAGCATTCCTTTATCATTGAAGGATGGAGAACCTTCATGTTCAAGAGATAAAGAATATTCATTCATGATGTGAAACATACAACCATACAGCTAAGGGGTTGATAAATCTTTTAATTATCTTATTTATGTCTTAAGATTTATGATGAAGTTATGAGTTATTTAAAATTTAGTTATGAGTGATTAGTTGGGTAGAATAGTTATTTTTATCCTAAGAGCCTAATTGTATCCAAGCCACACATTAAAGAAGAAATCATTTAAGAAACTATGAAAAGCATGTCATCCTAATTCACAATGTAAACATAACATCAAACAATTATATAAACTATCGTAAAAGAATAAAAGGTCGTTGTGGTCACGTACCTCCATACAACCCGAAGAGAAAAAAGATGGATAGCTGAGCTCTACCATTATACAACCTGGAATATGAAAGAATAATTATAATTGTATTAAATGTTATGGGGGTCTTCTTTCTTCATATCTCCATTTTTGATTTGGTTCCTTCTTTTATTTGGATGGTGCTTGCTTCAAAGGCATCATAGGGCACCCTAGGACAAAGCCTTCGGGCAACTGTTCATCCTAATCCCCCATAGCACTAATCCTAATTCTTATTGTAAAAATTACATTTATGTGGGAAAAGTAAATCTAACTACACCTACAAAATAGAGGTTAACTAAATATACATATAATCCCAAGCAGTTGTATTTATAATTTGTACTTAGCACCCTACACATGGGTAACTAAGCCTGCCTGTCCTAACTTGGATTATCCTTAAGGATTTAAGCAACTTGTAAAAAGAGCATTCACATTTATTTTTAAGAATCCCTTAAGCATAATCTCTTGCAGAAAACATGATTAGGATAATATTGGCCTATCATCCAGTCCATGAAGCATAGACCTTAACATCCAATCAAAATAATATATCATAAAATAAAACATACATTACATCATACACCATCCTAACTTAGAGCTAGAAGTGATGACTTATTTCTAATGTGTGTATTAAGGCTTGTGTGGTCAGTCTTGTTAGGCATAGGTGTTGTATTTTGTAAGTGTAGAAGGATTCAATTTAACATGAAAGGTTGATCTCACTTGAAGTAGTTTAATTGATTTGAGAATTTTAATTAGTGTTTTCTATTCTTTCATTTGATTACACTTAGGAACTAAGTGTTATAAACAGAGGAAAAGAGGATTGCCCTCTTTCATCCCTACCTTAAGTCACTTTCTAAAGTATATTAATTTGATTTAGTTCTCTTTAGTGAATGTCTTATTAAATGATTTAATTAATCCTAAGTTTTAGGTTCACTTTAAATAATCATATTCAAAATAAAAGGCATCTTAATATTAATATAATTGAATTACTACCACATGACATATATATTAAATCATTCCTTTCCTAACATGCATATGATTTAATCCTAAGTGTATCTATACATGCAACATATTTTAACACACTAAAATGATGAATGTATGTGTATGTTTAGAATTTATATTTTATTTAATTGAATTATTTAAACATTTTAATTTAAAACTTTATCCAAATTCTTATACAAAAAGGACATAAGAATGAAATCAAATAGGCATGTGATGTTGTTAAACCAGGGAAGTGAGGTAATCAAATGACCTCCTTGGGGATAACTAAAGCCTCATATTCTCGGGATGTCTAGACTATATACTTGCATTTCTTGGACACACATGGATGTATACATAAATGAGGGAAAGAAAACCATGCAAAGATTGTATAATTTTTTATTGAATCATTTATATATATGAATTAAAGCTCTATCCAAATTCTAATGTTGAAATACATAAGAATGAAATAAATTGGGTGCATGCCATTGTTAAACCAGGGAAGTGAGGTAATTAAATTTCCTCCTTGGGCTAGCTAAAGCCTCGTGTTCCCGGGTTTTCCAGACTATATACCCATTTCCATTCAATTTTATATAAATCAACACATGAATAGAGGATAGAGAACTCAACATTCATACACATAAGCTATAAGCACATGTATTTCTTATGTATTTATAACTAGCATCATAACACATATTATTATTCATTTATAAGCTTTCGGAAATCACATTTGGATTTAATAGTGATAATAGCCACACATATATTAAATTAAATCAAGACATGCAAGCTTAAATAAAGGAATCCATTTTATTTTACTTAATTTTGAATAGATGGATGCATGAATTCAAATGACATACCAACTTTAACATGAATGGAAATAGGAAAATCAAATATAAGCATGTGATTCATTCAACTAAACTAGTTTTTAAGGACCTTCAAATCAAATAGGATTATTTAAAGCAAACCAAAGCTTCCTTATTAATTAAGTTTTGGATTTGATTTGATTTAAAGAGGATAAGAGAAATCATTTGTTGTTTAAAACGCATTCCCACATTAGTGATTTGATTTAATTTAAGGAAATGTAATTAAGTTGATTTTATAGGTTAATTAAGTTGAACCCTTAATTAGATCAATTAATTATCCTTACCTATGTCACCTTAAAGTAATTAACTAAATATTTATGAGCCAACATGATATGCATGGAAAATAAACTTGCAATGATCCTAGGAAATAAAAGGGGCCTAATGAAATTAGCTCATGATTAATAGTTAATTAGATTAAAGGACTTATTGATTACTCTTATGATTTTCCCACACATGTGGACTAACCATAATTTCATTAAACTCCTTTAAGTTAATAAACACCTAAAGATCTACCCCATCATTAAATTAATTAAGGTCAAATGTGATTATGATTTTAATTTGATTAAGTGATTTAATTAATTTCATTTTAAAAAAGGGTGAAATGAACTTAAGGAAAGGAGTCCCAACCCTATTCCTTAGTCCGATCGTGAACAATGATTAATAAACTTAATTAACCAATTTATTACTATTCATGGGATTAATTAATCATTAATTAACTTAAAAGAGTAGTTATGGTTTAACTAGTCAATTTTCCTAATTAAGTGAGCAATAAATCCCAAGAAAATAATGAGAGGTAGAGGTCATCCCATTAAATTAACCCACAAAATTTGGGATTAATTGCTCAGATAATTAAGGAGTAATTAAGCTAATTTATTTTATAATTAAAGCTTATTTACTACTTGAAATTTGCTAAGATCATTTTTAATTAATTCTCCTCTAAAATACCTTTAAAATGAGTATTTATTTGCATTTTTTTATTTCTCTATGATTATTTAAGATTTTTAGAAGTTTCATCTATTAAAAATGATTAATTAAAGTTAATTAAAGCCTAATCCTATTAGCACCACATGGTGCGCTGATGTGGCGTGCTTTCCACATGGCGCCACAAGATTGGCTACTTAAAACTTATCCGACTAAGTGCCTATGTGGTGGTAGCGAACATGCTTTCTTCACCGTTGTCCGATATAATATCAGACGGCTACGATTAATTCCATAGCTTAATAGAAATAAATGAGATCAATCTAGTAGATCTAATCACCACAATCTATTTCAATCATGCAGAATGGATGGTGAGTGATCTAACATCATGTGAGTGAGGGAGAATGGAGTCCATCTTCCATTATTCACTTGATTTGAGCTTACCTGAGCTCGGATCAACTCCAAAAGATTCCCACACCTTCATGATATTGATCAGAGGTGATCTAATGATCAAGATCACACAATGCAAGTTTTCTTCAAAAATAACCAACATATTTTTTTTCTAAGAATCGAATTTCAAAGAATACCTCACCTGAGCTCAAGACCAACAACTCGAATGATTGAGGAAGCTTCATCTAGTGGAGATAAAGCCCAGTTGACCAGTAATTGGTTCAATTCCTCAGTGTTCGCTCGGAAGACCATGAACCAATGATTTGGAGATCAGCTTTGATCAAAGTCCCACCTCTGGTGCTCGGGATACTTGGGAGATGATTCCTTCTTGCTCGATGAGGCCTAGGGAAAATGCGTGCAAAGTTAATTTGAGTTTGATGGAGAAATGGGGAAGTTAAGTTAGAAATGGGAGTGTTCTATTTTGGGAATGATGAGAGTTCCAATCATAAAATGAGCTTGAGAGCTTAGAAAATGGCTTTAACATCTCATCTTAGGTAGCTAGGGCTTTGAGGAATGATTTTTGTGTGTGTTTGAGTGGAAATAATGGAGTGTATACCCCACTTCATCTTGATTGGATGGGATGGATCAGCTTTCTAATGGTGGTCTGACCATCTTAGTGAGGAAGTGAGTTGGCTCAGCTTGGTTGGTTGAAGGTGTGGAGGTCGCTGACAATAAGAAATCATGGGTGTCTTATGGGTTTCAAATGCTCCATTAGGGTGGGTGAGGTGATTTGACCTCCCATGGGTCATGGCCGATCCAACCACCCTGCCGTCAAGTTAGGTTGGGTCTTAGGTTCCTAGGTATACCATTGGAAGATTACCAAGTGTCCAAGGAATGGAAATGACCACTTACATGGGCGATTTGTCTCATGTGATGCCCTTGACCCAAGGGTAGAATGATCATTTGTCATTGGATTTGATTTGGAAAGATTAGAAAGGAGGCAAAAGTGGGTTAGCCCATATTTCAAGTCAATTGGAGTTTATTTGGTTTGGTTTGGATCAATTTGCCTCATTTAGGTCAAATTGGTTTATGTTGGGTAAAGTTTATATGATCATTTGGGATATTTTGGTTCAATTGGTTTTTTTTTAGTTTGTCTTAGTTTTGATTTTGGCTCATTTGAATTCATTTGGATCAAATGGATTAAGTTGATCAATTTGACCAAATTGGCCAAATTGGCTTAGATTGGGTGTTGGTTTGGGTTTAGTTGGTCAATTGAAAATGATTGTAGGCTTTAGTTTTAATAAATTCGAATTTGGTTTTGGTTTAAGCCAACATGAACCTTTAGGTCAATTTGTGCTAAGTTGGTTAATTAGGTTCAATTAGGTCCAATCATGGCTTTGGTCATGCTCAACAATCAATTTGATATGAACTTGAGCCATTGGTTGTAATCAATTTGGTTTATATTTTGATTCAACCAAATTTGGTTCTTTAGGTCAATTTGGGTCTACTTGGGTCATAAGCACCAATTGGGTTTTGTTTGACTCAATTGAAGGTCAAGTCATATTCAAATATTGATTTTGATTTGGTATGAATCATTAGTTTCAAGGGATTTGGCATAAGTTTTGCAATTTGGCTAGTTTTTCATATGGGGTTGACTTGGTCAAATGACCAAGCCGACTTGGTTTGATTTATTTGTGACAATTGATCAACCTAGGGTGATCAACAATCATGGATGTTTTGATGGGCTTGGTTCGGTCCAATTTGGGTAGGATTAGAACTTGGCTCAAATAGGTCAAATTGCCACTTTGGGTCAAGTGAACCAACAGTTGAGTTTGATTTAGTTGAGTTTATATATGGATTTGGAATTGATATATAAATTCAATTTCAATTGGCTTGGGTTTGAATGGGTTTTGGTTCATTTGAACATTTCAGGTCAAAAGGGTTAAGTTGGGTTTGACTTCGATTGATTTTGGTTTGGCTTGATGATTGTAGATTACATTTAGATTTGTGAATATAAAATTGAAGGTATGATTGATTCATGAGAAAATCAATTGAATCTGGGTTTTGGAATGAAGGAATTTGGCTAAGTCCATGGAGTTGGGTCATTTGGTTTAGGTTTGGATTTTGATTTTGTTTAATTTAGTTATGATGATTAAAATGTATATTTCATTTAAATTTATAAAGATGATTGAAAATATGATTGATTTCTAAGAAAAACAATTGAGTTTGACTTGAATTGGATTAAGATTTGGCTAAGGCCATGGAGGTCATATATCTTAGGAAGGGTTTTGAGTTAATTTGATTTAGTTTGATTTAGTTTTGATCATTTGAATGTAGATTTGATTTTTATTTAGGAAGATGATTGAAGATATACATTGATTATGAGAAAATCAATTGATTTTGAATTGATTTGGATTAAGATTTGGTGAAGTCCAAGGGATAGGTCATATGGCTTAGGAAGGGTTTCTTGTTTGGATTTGATCATGGGCTTCAATCATTTGGTTTTGGAATTTTGGTTTGGATTTTGATTTGAATTCAATGTTTAAATTGAATTTGAGGTTCGGTTTGAGAAGGTGAACATGGATTGGATATGGGTTGTAGAGTAGGTGGATTATCATAATCCCTAAGGCATAACCTAACCCCATGGTTAATTCTTCTATGTCTTTAGGCTTAGGTTAAGTGTTTACCTAATTTATAGAAGTGTCTTATGACTAAAGAAGTCGTAATGTCTAGAAGACTCCTTAGTCTAAAATGGAAAGATTTGATTCACACTCTAAAAGTGAAGTCAACAGGCCTTAGGCTCCATAGTGTTGCTCTTGGAGATAGATAATTAGAAGACTAAGCCAAGTTTCACATTATAGACTCAGATACATCTTCCAACGCTTTGTTTTGGAGACCATGGATACATGAGAACAATATCATTCCATCCTCTCTATATCAGTGTATGAAGTTCGTGAGAGGTGGGATGATCTACTGTGTCAAAGGAGATCTCAAGCCATTTATAGTTCATGAGGTTGGCATATATGAGGATGCAACTTACTACCTCCAACACTAGCCAACTCTTCCAAGCAGTAGATTCCCTTGTAGGTGACACTTAACCCACATAGTGATGAAGACTGGGCTCCAAAGCAAAGCATAAGTGTATCCAAGTCTATATGTGAAATAGTTAGGAATCTGTTGGATACTTTAGCTCTAACCCCACTTTTATCTCAAAAAGCTGAGGGTTTGGTAGTTTAGGAAGCCCTTAAGTCATCCACAGGTGTGAAGACTAAGAGGTTCTTTCTAGGAGCATCATCCTAGAGTTAAGAAGTTGATGTAGAACTCGAGGATGATTCATATAAAGATTTAATAGAATTACCTTTTGATTAGTACTTGCCATGTGTTCATAATTTAGCAAAGAAAGGGTTAATCCCATATATTTGGTCAATGCACATGTTAGACTACTTTAAAAGAATATGAAAGAACAAATGCAAAAGCTCTAAATCAAGACCGGGACTAGGATTTGGTACAGTGGGTTCAGCCGATGATGTTGATTACTACTTATTCATCACCAATCATTTAGAATCTGATAGGTTCTTTTTGAATCACATTAACTCATATGAGGAGCTATGCTTAGAAATTTTAGATGATCCAGATGATTTTGAAATCAAAGATGCACCACCAGAGTTTGAAGAAATGATCAAGTCAACCATCGATGACCTCAAGAAAATCAACTTAAGAACTGAAGAAAATCCATGCCAGACATACATCAGTTCTTTGTTGAATGAAATGAAACCAATGACTTAGTTAGCTTTAAGTTTAAAGACTTTTGCATGGGTTATCAACAAGCTTGGATTGACTCCCTAATGTAGCGTATAAAAGCAATAGGGCCTACTGCTAACCCTATCAAGCAAGCTCTTAGATGCATGCGATTAGACATAAAAAAATAAGTGAATTATAAAGTCAAGAAAAAAAAAAACATACATTAAGAAAAAAAAGAATGGCCAAATTCATATATGCTTCTATTTTAGGGATTTAAATAAGGCATGTCCAAAATAAGAATTTCCATTACCAATCCCAAAATTGATGGTGGACATTGTCTCATCTCATGCAGTCATCTCTTTCATGGATAGCTCATCTAGATATAATCAAATAAAGATGACCACTGAAGATGAAAGAAATAATACTTTTAGAACCCCTGATTGGAATCTATTGCTATAAGGTCATGCCTTTTAGCCTTAAAAATGTCAGTGCCACATACCAGTGGGCTATGACTCAAATCTTCGATGAACTCATTCTTCATCAGGTTGAGTGCTATGTCGATGATCTCATGGTCAAAAGCAAAGAAATGGAAGACCATCTCTTTGACTTGAGAGTAGTTTTCAAATAGTTAAGATAATTAAACCTCAAAATGAACCCCTTGAAGTGTGCATTCAGAGTAGCTTCAGGGAAATTCCTTAGGTTTGTTGTCAGACACCAAGGATTTGAAATCAATTTAAACAAGATCAAGCTAATATTAGAATTGTCACCCCCTAAAAGTTTAACTCAACTCAGATCATTCCAAGGGCAATTTGAGTATCCTAGACACTTTATATCCAACCTATCGGGAAGATGTCAGCCATTCTCAGCACTTGTCAAAAAGGATGCCAAGTTCAAGTGGGATGATAAGTGTGAGCATGCCTTCAAAGACATCAAGCATTACCTATTGATGTTGCCATTTCTAGTAGCCCCTATCCCAGGCAAGCTGCTCATACTTTACACTGATGTGTTAGATGACTCCATTGGTACTTTGTTGGCCCATGGTAATAACGAAGGGAAGAAAAATGCACTTTACTACCTCAACTACCCAAGGTAAAATAGCTTAGCAAAAGCTTTCAACAAAACTCTCATCCAAAGACTAAAGAAGACACTCGAGAATAATAAGTGATAGTGGCACGAGCAGTTAGTTAAAGACTTGTGGGCATACCGCACAACATATAGAACTCCAACTCAGTCTACTCCTTTCTCCTTAGTGTATGGGTCTGAAGCAATTCTACCATTAGAAGTCCAACTCCCATCACTAAGGATAGCTGTGGGTAGCAAGATCACAACAAAGTAGAATGCCAAGTTGCAGTTAGAAGAGCTCGAAGGTCTAGAGGAGAGACACATGCCGGTATGCCAAAACCTCAAGTTATACAAAGCTAAAATGATTTAAGCTAACAACAAGTTAGCCCATCCTAGAGCTTTCTAAGTAGGATAGCTGATTTTCATTCTAAGGAGATCGATTGTTGCCCATCATAAGATGGGAGGGAAGTTTGAACCCACCTGGGAAAGCCCTTTTTGCCATTAAAAAGGCCTACCAAAGATGATATTTTTAGCTTATTAATCATAAGGGAGAGAACCCAATGCTTCTAATCAATGGGCTCTACTTAAAGAAATATTATAAATCATGTTTAAAAAAATTTATCATCAATGAAAATTCCATTTTGAATTCAATCTCTTCCATATTGAAAGTATTCTTGTTTGCGAATCTGCCATGATGTTTTTATGATAGGTGTAAGGAACCCGAATTATGTCCTATCCTTCATCAACACAACACAAATACAAACTACACACAAACATATAAAAAAAACACATATATTTTATCTCGGGCTACTATGAGTTGAGATAACGCCCCTAACAACACTTATTCAGTAGCTACTCTAGGTTGAGCTGACATGTTACCCTGCTAGTGTGTCACCCTAGTGGTCTTCTTGCTTTGGAGGATGTAAGTTTTCTTTGCTTTCCTTCCTTACATGGCCACTGCACACTGATGAGTGCATTATTAGTTTGGTAGGCCTTACTGTGTGGCCAGAAAGCTACCATATGTTGGCTTTGTTTAAGATGATGTGAGTCTGGTATGCTTTCTTCTTAGATTAGCCTTCATGCACCAACTAGGTCAAGTATATTTAAGGTTTAGGATAAGTCCCCTAGCGGCTCCTTCCCTCTTGACTGCTTCAAGTCTAGGTCTAGTCCTTCCTTGGGGCTCCCTGCTTAGTAGTCACTTCAGGTTAGATAACATCTATCCTACCAATGACAGACTATCATGATAGTCAGCCTCGCTTGGATAGTTGAAAGCCTACATGCTTTCTTACCAAATTGATCACCAATGGGCACTTTAGGTTAGTGGTTCTCACTATGCTGATGGATACACCACTCATGCTGTTGGATAGACCTAAGGTTGGTTGGTTCTCACACCTTAGGATTAACCACTAATGGCAGATGTAAGTCTGCTACACTTTCTCCTTGAGTTGGCCACCGTACACCTATAAGCTTTTTTTTCCAGGGCTCAAGATAACGCCCACACACCTCTATGGGCACTATATTTGGATCACGTCCTTTGTAACCCCATTTAGACTGTTACTATCAGTTGATAGTTCCCCAGTAGTAATCACCCTTATGGTTGGAGAATCCGTCTTGTGGACATGTAGATTCTCCCTTGGTTCAGTAAATCTGAGATAAGTTGAGCCCATATCTCTACCATATATGCCTCCACATCAATTAAAACAAAATAAATTAATGTCGATTCAATCTTAATCCCTAATGAATTATAGATTCTTATCCTCAGCAGATAGGAAAGGACTATCAATCGATTGGTTCACTTTTGAAGATCAAATGTGATTGATCAAAGGGAGGGATTTGTTATCGAAGCCAAAAATTGGAGATAAGTAGGAGATGCCCATGATGCTAGGAAACCTAGTGAGCATCTCAAACTATTTTATAATTGGGCTTTACATTTTTGAAATTGACTTAGTTTGTTTCAGTTGCATTTTTCATTATAAATTTAGGACTTATGATTCCTTAACATAAGATTAAAGAAATGCCTAAGAGGTGAACAATTATGCTTATGGCCCACAAATGGGAGAAGCAATCTCAGAACCTAAATCTAGAGAGCTTTGGCAAGGGCCGAAAGCACAACCTAAATCTAAGGCAAAAAATGGGTATTTGGTTTATCTTTCACAAGAGAGGACAAACCACCTGACAGCTTGGACTTACAACTGCTTGGGGTGGCCACCAACTAACTCCTCCTATGATTTTAAATACATGTAGGCAATCCTTTATGCTTATGTAGGATAGATGGGCTGTTATTCATTTAGAAAGAGACTAAGTCCTTAAACACACTCCCTAAAGAGACTAGATCATGTGGGGATATGCTTCAAATGACCTAAATCTAATGCAATTTGAATTTCATTTTATTTTTATTTTGGACAATTATTTTGACTCAGCTAGGATTCATATGACTAATGCATGAGAGATAAAGTCATTGGCCAAAATTAGCGAGAAGGGAGGAGGTGAGTTTCCACCATGACTCTCAAAAGTCATGGCAAGTTTCTCTAGCAATGGTGGAAGCCCTCCGATCAAGAGTGAAATAAGATGTTATTGTGCATGATAATGTAAAAGAAATGCTCATCCAGCTAAGGGTTGCTAATTCTTTTATCTTGATTTTAAACCTTTAGGTGAAGTTCTTTAGGTGAGTTATGAGTTCTATTTTTAAAGAGCCATTGGTAAAGCTAGTTATTAAGACAATTTAATAAATGGGGAACCTTCCAAACCTTACAAATTATACAATTACAATTATTCAATTATGCTTCATTTCTTCTTCTTCTTTCTTCTTCTCTTCTTCTTTCTTCTTTTGGTTCCTTTTTTTGGATGGTTGGAAGGTAGATGTTCCAAGGCTTCACATGGTGCATAAGATAGGATCTTATAACCAATGCTCATCCTAATCCTGATAGCAATCATTCCAAAATCCTAATTGCATAAATTTACATGAAGAGGAAAAGAATGAAAATCTAACTAATGCCTGCAAAAATAAAGGTTAGCTAAAACAAACCACTCAAATCTCAAGCATGTATATTGAACTTATAACCCCATGCATGGGTGACTAAGTCTACCTGGCCTATTGGATTATTCTTAGGGGAATAAAGCACCTACAAGAAAAAGCATTTATATTTTTATTTATGATAGCACCCCATAAGCACAATCCTCTATAGAAAAGAATGATTTGACTAAGAGCATCCTACCATTCATTCTGAGCATATAGTTTAAAATATATATAAAATAAAACAAACAGCAAACCATGCACTAACCTAACCTAAATCTAGAAGTGGTGACTTAGGCTAATGTGTGTGCTTTGAAGGTTTGTGTGGTATGCTTAGCTATGGCTTTAGGTTCAAATTTTCTAAGTGTGGAAACATGTTCAACTTAGAGGAGGGTGTTATTTAAGTTATTTAATTATTTTTGGGTTGATTTTATTTCATGTTTAGATTTAGGTTCAAGTGAATCCTATAATTAATTACTAAGTTATGAAGAGAGGGAAAAAGAAGAGAAGTTCACTTTCCTTCCCTAACCTAGGTAATTTTTAAAGTAGATTCACATTTTAATTTTTCTAGGTTAATATTTTGATTAAGTCTTTTATTTAATCCTAAGTTTAGATAAACTCTAAACAAACTTATTCAAAAAGAAAGGCATTTTAAGATTAAATAAAATTAATTAAATCCATATAACACACATCACTTCATTTATTTCCCAACATGTATAACATGCATATGAATGGACCCTAAGCATATCTATACATACAAATGAGAATATTTGGCATACTTTATGATGTATGCTAAGTAATTGATTTAAGGAAATTTAGAATATTAAGATGCATGATTTTCTTTAAGTAGAAAAGGGTTTCTTTATCCAATTTTTCACATACACACATGAAAGTAAGAATGGCATAAGTGAGTACAGTGCCATTGTTATTTAAGGTGTAAGGTAGAAGACCTACTTAGGGCTACTTAAAGCTTTGCAACCTCTGGGTTGCCTAGACTAATATACCACTTTTCTTAAATACAAACATATGTATAAAAGAAATGAAATGGAAAAAGAGAAAGCAAAAGTTGTAATAATGGATTCAGTTTGTTTATGCTATTTATGTATGCAAGTATAGGTAGCCCTTCTTAGGTGATAGCATAGGGATGAATAGGATATGAAATTAAGTAAGTGTTTGGTTTTTTTCAAATAAACCCTACATCTTACCAACTCCTATTCAAAACTATGCTAGCATAAGAGAGAGATGAAACATATGCTAAGCACACCCTTATATCCTTCACATGAAAGCTTATAACTAAAATATAAGTAGCATACTTTTATATTTGATAATTGATTTATATGTTTTGAAAATAATTTGAATTTAGTAGTGATAATAGCCACTCATATTTCTACTTTAGCCAACACATGTAAATTTGACATAAAGTAAACAATTTCATTTTTAAACTTGGAATTTGAAAATTTTGAATGCATGAAACCACATGACATACCAATTTAACATGTTGGGAAAAGACTCCAAGCAATGAAAGCATGTGAACAAATTCACTTTAATTAAATCCTAAAGACATTCTTATGGAATAAGAAAGTTTAAAATAAATCAAAGTGTTTTCAATATGATTTTGGTTTAGTTTTAAGTTTGATTTAATTTTAAAAAGGTGAGTTGAGTTTGTTGTTTCTAACCCATTTCCACATATGTTTGATGTTTTTGTTTAACTTTTAGATGATTAGATTTATTTTTATGTATTAATTAGGTTATGGTATGAATTAAGTAACTTAATTAACCCTTACCTACACCACCTTAGCATAGTTAACCAAATAATTATGAGCCAATGATATGACATAACAAACTTACAAGGAATTTAAACTTGCAATGCACTTAATAAGAAATGGCCTAATGCAATTTGGCACATGATTAATGGTTAATTAAGCTAAGGGGTTTAGCTTAAGTAATTTCAAAACACCCTTTCACACATATGAATTGGGTTTTGATTTCCTTAATTGAACTTAGGTTATTAAACACCTAAGCATCTACCCAAAGTAGATTAATTAAGTTATGGAAGTTTTTAGAATTTTTAAAAATTAATTAAGGGGATAAATTAACCAAGAGAAACTTAAGGAAAGAATAGGGGTTTAGGGAATAGCTTAGGGAAATGCCCCAAAATTATCTCCTATCTACTGATCTCTGACCTCAATTCTAATCATGGATTAAATCCACTAATCACATCTTAATTATGCTTAATTACAAAATGAGGGTAATTAGGAAACCTATATGCAATTCTCTTAATTAAGCCTTCAATAAATTTCAAGAAAATTAGGAGAGGTAGAAGTCATCCCTTAAAATATACCCAAGATGTTTGGGATTAATCAAAGGCTTAATTAAAAGGTAATTAGCAAAATAAATTTTTTAATAAAACATAAAATCAGAAAAAAAAAAAATCATAATTCAAAATCCATTGAAATAAATTTTATAATATTCTAGGTTGAACTATCTTTCCATTGAAATTTATTTCATATTTTTCTAAATTTTATTGAGAGAGATATGAATTTTAGAAGATCCTTAGATTAATTAGAATTAATTAAAGCATCCTAACTAATCCCCCAGCTCACATCGCAACCAGTGGCAGCGGAGGTCAGTGCACTTTACATGCATCGCATAGTGAGCATCCTGCTTAAACGTCGCATCAGGTGGTGGTGTGGCAGTGGGACATGATTTGATCTCTGTGGTCCAGTCAATGATTGGATGGCCAGAGATCTCCTCGCAGTTTTAAAAAGGATAAATCAAATTCTAAACGTGGGAATAATCTTAGTCGTCCATCCAAAATGCACGGATGGATGACCAAGATCTCCCCAATTCTTCTCCTTAAATTAATAGAGATCATCCATGATCTAGGGGAAGATCCAAGCTCAATTGAGCTCAGATCGAAACCAAACATAACCCACACCATCTAAAGCCAATAAGTGGCACATCCAATGGTGGAATTTTCTTGAATTAATAATTCTTTTCACAAAGGACCAACACAACCTATGCTAGGTGGTCAAAAAATTCCTTACCTCGCCAGAGGTGATTAACGGCACTCAATATTGATGTGGAAGCTTCGTCTAGTGGAGACGAAGCCCTATTGAAATTCTTAGGCTATGGAGTTGAATGAGTTGCTCTATAGACCAACACCACTTCAAGCTCCTTGTGGCCTTGATCCAATAGCTCCTCTCCTTGCTATGGAAACTCCAATGGAAGCTTGAGTGTGCTCAGATTTGTCCTTATAAGAAGTGTGTAAGAGGAATTAGAATGGTTTTCAGTGTGGAGAAAGTTGGGAGTTCCAATGAGCTCCCTTGTTTTCATATTGTGCAAAATTGAGAAGATAAAGTTTGATTTCACTATAGAAAGCTTGGGGAGGCTGAGGAATTGCTTCTCTGACTTCCCTAGGTTCAATCGAATTGAGGAATGATGGATTTGAGTTGAACTAGGAGGAGTATATCACCCCCTTGAAGGATCGGACATCCACAAGCTATCCTATCATTTTGATCCAACTGATCATATTGGAGAGTTTGTTTGATCAATTAGATATTTGCACATGGTCTATTTGATGCCTTGGGTGGATTGCCAACCTCTCATTTGCTTGAAATTTATTGGAAGAGGGATTTGAAAAGAGTTAATTTGACCCATGGGGGAGTTTGGCCTTGGGGCCAATTGGGCTGACCCAAACCCATTGGGCTTGGTGCACCACTCTTCATTAGGTCCCCTTGAGCTATTAGGAAAGCATCAAGTTGATATAAAGAGGGTATGACCAAATTACCAATAGATTATGTCAAAATTTGTTCTATGGCCTAGGAGTAGAATGCTTATTTTGCTAACTTTTCAATTTAGATATGTTGGGTATGTGGAGAAACTAGGTTAGGACAAGTTTTATGAGATTTGGAGTTCAATTGATAAGGTTTGGCTCATGTTGACCCATTTAAGTCAAAATGGGTCAACTTGGGTCAAGTTAAGCAATTGATCAAATTGGGTCAAACTAAGGGTTGGGTCAAGTTCATATGACCATTTGAAATGTTTTGGTTTCTTTGGTTTGAATGAATTTGGGTTAGGTTTGAATTTGGCTAATATGACTTCATTTAGGTCAAATGGGTCAAGTTGACCTATTTGACCTATTTGACCTATTTGGGCCAGGTCAAGGGTAGGTTTAGGTTTGGTTAGTCATATGGAGTGGATTGGTATCTTTATTTCCAATCAAGTTTGGTTAAGTTCAAATTTGGCTCAACATGACCCATTTAGGTCAAGTTGGTTCTAAGGTCAATTGGGCTTGGTTGGGTCTAGTTGGCCAGTTGAGGCTTTGGTCAAGTTTCACAAGTGATTTGGAATGAACTTTACCCATTGGTTTGAATCAATTTGGCTTAGATCAAGTTTTAGGTCAAGTTGGGTCAACTTGGGTCAAGTGTCCAATTTGGCTAGGTTAGGCTTTGGTTTAAGTTCACATAAGTCATTAGTGAACTTAGATCAATTGTTTCAATCAATTTGGCCTATGGTGGAATTTGGCTATTCATTTTGGACTAAGTGTGGACTTGGTCAACTCTTAGGTTTGACTTTGATTGACTGATTAATCATCTCATGATGATTATCATGATGAGAGATATAGGTGAGTTTGGTTCAATCCAATTTGGTTAGGATTAGAATTTGGCTCAAAAGGGTACTTTAGGTCACTTTGGGTCAAGTGAGCCTAAATGTCTTGGTCAAAGCTTGACTTGAGCTTGATTGATCTTGTATATGGACTCCTATTATTTACAAGTGATCTAAAGTCAAATGGGTTTTGATTCATTTGATAATTTCATATTGAAAGTGTGGACATGAAAGGATCTTGGCTTTGATTTTTAACTTGGGTTTTGATTGAGTGATTACAGTTTATATTTAGATTTAGACTCATTATTATAGGATTGATTGAATCATGATGGAAAATCAAGAGTTTGGCTTGATTTGAAGTTGATTTGGCTAGGTTCAAGATTTTGACTTGAAAGGCTTAGATTGGATTTTGAGTAGATTAGGGTTTGATTTATTGGTTTTGAGTGAATTTATATTTCATTTATATATGTGAATGAGAATATAAATGAATCATGAGAAAATTTCAAGGATTTGAAGTAGTTTAATCATGATTTGGGCTAAGTCCATTAAAAAGGATTTAAAGGACTTAGGAAAATTTTAGAGTTTGGAGTTTGAATTTTTGAATTTGGTTTGATTGGTTTGTATTTATATTTCATTCATATATGTGAATATAAATGAGGATATAAATGAATTATGAGAAAATCCCATGACATTGAGATGGTTTGATAGAGATTTAGGCTAAGTTCATTAACAAAAAATTAAAGACTTAAGAAAGATTTTTAGATTTGGAATTTAATTTTGAGGATTTGATTTGATTGATTTATATTTATATTTCATTTATATATGTGAATTTAAATGAGAATATAAATAAATTTTGATAAAATCCAATGAGTTTGAATTTAGTTGATCATGATTTAGGCTAAGTACATTAATGGAAAATTAACGACTTAAGGAAATTTCATGAATTGAGTTGGAATTTTGAGTTTAGTTTGATTGGTTTGAATTTATATTTCATTTATACTTGAAAATATAAATTAATTATGAGAAAATCTCAAAGATTTGAATTGGTTTTGATCATGATTTTGGTTAAGTCCTTATAGGAAGATTAAGGACTTTGGAAAATTTGAGCTTAGGGATTTTGATGGATTTTGATCATGGGTTTCAATCACAAAATTTGATCATAGATTTCAATCATAGAATTGATTTGAGTTTTGAGAAAATCAAATTGAATTGATTTGGAATTTGACTTGATGGAAGGAAATTGAGGAATTGTTTGGGCCAAGGGTAGTCAATTTTCCTAACACCCCTAAGGCATGAACTATTCATATGACTAACTCCTCTAAGTCTCTAAGATAAGGTTGAGTGTCCACATAATCACTAGATGTGTCTTAAGACTAAGGAACTCTTTAAATCTAAGAGAAATCCTATGTCTAAGAAGGAGGGGTTGAGAGGTCATTCTAAAAATGAGGTCAACAAAGAGCGCCCAATAGGTGTGGTGTGACTGACAAGGAACACTGTACGTATTGGTGTTGACCAAAATGATCAATGACACTGAAAGATCACAAGTACTAGCATAAACAATCTATCCTTAACCCAAGGAATAGAAAGAATTCATAGCTTAGTGTAATGTGACTCTGCTTATGTCCAAGATATAAGAGAGAGGGAAGAATCCACTAAAGGATAGAGTGTGAACCTTCCATTAGGGAAGCAGGTTCAAGTTATCCACAAGGGTGTGAAGGGTTTGATTTGATTCTCACTAAGGAAAAAAAAAGTAACAACTCAATCACTACCCTTTAGTGGACCTAATCACCTCAATAAGAACTCTTAAGGATGATGGGTTTGCATATATACTAGAGATTCATCTCCTACTTTACATTCAAAAGTAAAGCAGGGTTTATTTTAAACTGGGTTCGTTAAGTTCCATATAGGGGCAAGCCCCCATAGTTAATTACATCCTAAGGAATGGGGATTCCTTAGAAAACTCTCGATTAAGATAAATGATCATTATCTTCAAAGATTTCAATAGAAAAGTACTATCAATTGATTGTTCCATTTTTGAAGATCAAAGGGGATTGATCAAATGGAGGGATTTATTATCAAAACCAAAAAGAGGAGATAAGTAGGAGATTCCCACGATGCTAGAAAACCTAGCAAGCATCTCAAACTATCCTATAATTGGGCTTTACATTTTTGAAATTGACTTAGTTTGTTTTAGTTACATTTTTCTTAGAAATTCTGGACTTATGATTCCTTAACACAAGATTAAAGAAATGCCTAAGAGGTGAGGAATTATGCTTATGGCCACAAAGGGGAGAAGCAACCTCCAAACCTAAGAGGCTTTGGCAAAGCACAACTAAATCTAAGGCAAAAAATGGTTTGCCTTCACAAGAGGACAAACCATTCAAACAAAACTTAACTACAAACTATATAATTCTTAAAAGGCAAAGTTGATAATATGCAAGATAGAGAAAGTCCTTAAATTCATTCCTAAAGAGAATAGATCAAACTTTAAATCAAATGCAATTTAAATTTCATTTTATTTTTATTTTTGGATAATTATTTTGACTCAAGCTAATAGAATTCATATGACTAATGCATGAGAGATAAAGTTATTGCCACCAGAAAAACTCAAAGGTCAAGCAAAGTTTCTCTGGAAAAGGTGGAAGCCCTCTAATAGAGAGTGAAATAAGATGGTGTTGTGCCTGATATTGTAAAAGAAATATTCATTCAACTAAGGGGTTGCTAATTCTTTTATCTTGATTTTATACCTAAGCTTTAGGTGAGGTTATGAGTTTTTTATTTTTAATTTGAGTTGTTAGATTAGTAAAAGATTTATTTTTCCCTAAAGAGCCTAATCCATAGCCAGGCCATACATAAAGCAAGGAAGAAACTAGGAAAAGCATGCCACTTAATGCACAAGCTAAACAAATCATTAATCAATTTATAAAGCTAATCACAAAAAAAATAAAAGGTCGTTGTGGTCAGGTACCACCGTACAAACCCAAAAATATCAAATGTTGGTAGCCTAGCTCATCCCTTATACAACTCAGATTACAAATGAATTAAATTATAATTAAGCAAGGAATTCATTATTATGGGGGTCTTCAAGCTTCATTTCTTCATTCTTCTTTCCTTCTTTCTTCTTATTTTCTTCTTTCTTCTTTTAGTTTCGTCTTTTGGATTGTTGGAAGGTAGATGCTACAAGGCTTCACATGGTGCATATGATAGGATCTTATGACCAATGCTGATCCTAATCCCCATAACAATCATTCCAAAATTCTAATTGCACAAATTTACATGAAAAGGAAAATAATGGAAATCTAACTAACACCTACAAAACAAAGGTTGGCTAAAACAAACCACACAAATCCCAAGCATGTTTATTGGACTTATCACCATACACATAGGTGACTAAGTCTACCTGGCCTATTGGATTATGCTTAGGGGTATAAAGCACTTGTAAGCAAAAGCATTTATATTTTTATTTATGATAACGCCCCTTAAGCACAATCCTTTGCAAAAAAGAATGATTAGACTAAGAGTGTCCTACCATTCATTCTACAAGCATGCACCCTAACATACAGTCTAAAACATATATCACAAAATAAAATAAACATCAAACCATTTACCGACCTAACCTAAAGCTAGAAGTGGTGACTTAAGCTAATGTGTGTGCTTTGAAGGTTTGTGTGGTATGCTTAGCTATGGCTTTAGGTTCGAATTTTCTAGGTTTGGAAATATGTTCAACTTAAAGGAGGGTTTCATTTATGTTGTTTAATTATTTTTGGGTTGATTATATTTCATGTTTTGATTTAGGTTCAAGTGAATCCTACAATTAATTACTCAGTTATGAAGAGAGGGAAAAAGAAGATAACTTCTCTTTCCTTCACTAACATAAGTAATGTCTAAAGTAGATTCATATTTTTAGTTTTTTAGGTGAATATTTTGATTAAGTCTTTTAATTAATCATAAGTTCAGATAAACTCTAGACAAACCTATTCGAAAAGAAATTCATTTTAAGATTAAATAAAATGAATTAAATCCACATAACACACATCACTTCATTTCTTTCCCAACATATATAAGATGCATAGGAATGGACCCTAAGCATATCTATACATACAAATGAGAATATTTGACATACTTTGTGATGTATGCTAAAAAATCCATTTATGGAAATTTAGAAGATTAAGATGCATGATTTTCTTTAAGTAGAAAAGGGTTTTTTTATCCAATTTTTCACATACACATATGAAAATAAGAAAGACATAAGTGGGTACAGTGCCATTGTTAACTAGAGGTGTAAAATATAAGACCAACTTAGGGCTACTTAAAGCCTCACAACCTCAGGATTGTCCAGACTAATATATCACTTTTCTTAGATACAAACATATGTATAAAAGAAATGAAATGGAAAGAGAGAATGCAAATGTTGTATTAATGGATTCCTTTTGTTTATGCAATTTATGTATGCAAGTATAGGTAGCCCTTCTTAGGTGATAGCATAGGGATGAATAGGATATGGAATTAGTTAAGTGTTTGGTTCTTTTCAAATAAATCCTACCCCAACATCTATTCAAAACTATGCTAGCATAAGAGAGAAAGGAAACCTTTGCTAAGCACGCCCTTATATCCTTCACATGCAAGCCTATAATTAAAATATAAGTAGCATACTTTTATATTTGATAATTGATTTATATGTTTTGAAAGTAATTTGAATTTAGTAGTGATAATAGCCACTCATATTTCTACTTTAGCCAACACATGCAAATTTGACATAAAGTAAACAATTTAATTTTTAAACTTGGAATTCAAAAATATGAAAGCATGAAACCACATGACATACAAATTTAACATGTTGGGGAAAGACTCAAAGTAATGAAAGCATGTAAACAAATTCACTTTAATTATATCCTAAAGACATTCTTATGGAATAAGAAAGTTTAAAATAAATCAAAGTGCTTTCAATATGATTTTTGTTTGGTTTTAAGTTTGATTTAATTTTAAAGAGGTGAGTTGAGTTTACTGTTCCTAACCCATTCCCACATATGTTTGATATTTTTTTAACTTTTAGATGATTAGATTCATTTTTATGTATTAATTAGATTAAGGTATGAATTAAGTAACTTAATTAACCCTTACCTACACCACCTTAGCATAGTTAAGCAAATAATTATGAGCCAATGAGATGACATAAAAAACTCACAAGGAATTTAAACTTGTAATTCTCCTAATAAGAAAAAGGCCTAATGCAATTTGGCTCATGATTAATGGTTAATTAAGCTAAGGGGTGTAGCTTAAGTAATTTCAAAACACCCTTTCGCACATATGAATTGGGTTTTGATTTTCTTAATTGAACTTAGGTTATTAAACACCAAGAATCTACCCAGTAGTTAATTAAGTTGAAGTTTTAGAATTTTTAGAAATTAATTTTGATAATTAGTGAATTAATTAATTAAAGAGAAGATTAAGGAAAAAGAAAGGGTTTAGGAAATAGCTTAAGGGAAATACCCCAAAATTATTCCCTAAACCTCCTATCTACTAGATCTGACCTTAATCAACTCTAATCATGGATTAAAACAACTAATCAAACCTTAGTTATCCTTAATTACAAAAGGAGGGTAATTAGGAAACCCTTATGCAATTCTCCTAATTAGGCCTTCAATAAATCCCAAGAAAATTAGTGGAGGCAAAAGTCATCTCCTAAAATATTCCCAAGAAGTTTGGGATTAATCAGAGGCTTAATTAAAAGGTAATTAGCAAAATGAATTTTCCAATAAAACACAAAATCAAAGAAAAGCATAATTCAACATACATTAAAAGTAATTTTAAAATATTATAGGTTAAATTATCTTTCCGTAAAAAAATTATTTCTTTTGAATTTTATTGAGAGAGCTATGAATTATAAAAGATCCCTAGATTAATTAGAATTAATTAAAGCATCCTAACTAATCCCCCACCACAATGGTGGTGGTAAATGGTGCACACGCGAGCATCCCACTTAAATGTTACATCAGGTGGCAGTGTGGCGGTGGGATGTGCTTTGATCTCTGTCGTCTGATCAAAGATCAAACATATAGAGATCTCCCTGCGATTTTAAAAAGGATAAATCAAATTCTAAATGTGGGAATAATCTCGACCATCCATCCAAAATGCATCGATGGATGACCAAGATCTCCTAGTTCTTCCCCTTAGATCAACAGAGACCGTCCATGATCTAGGGGAAGATCTAAGCTCGATTGAGCTTGGATTGAAACCAAACTTAACCCACACCATCTAAAGCTAATAAGCAACACATCCAACGATGGAATTTGCTTGAATTGAACATTTCTTTCACAAAGGGCCAACACCTCCTATGCTAGGTAAAATTCAAAATTCCATACCATGTCTGAGGTGATCATTGTTCGAGATGAGGGTAGCTTCTCTAGTGATGATGCCTGTTGAAATTCTTAGGCCTTGGAGTTGAATGACTTGCTCTATGGACCAACACCACTTCTAGATCCTTGTGACCTTGATCCAATTGCTCCTCTCCTTGCTATGGGAACTCCAATGGAAGCTTGAGTGTGCTCAGATTGGTCCTTAGAAGAAGTATGCAAGAAGAATTGGAATGGTTTTCAGTGTGGAGAAAGTTGAGAGTTCAAGTGAGCTCCCCTATTTTCACACTATGCAAAATTGAGAAGATGAAGTATGATTTAACTCTAGGAAGCTTGGAAAGGCTGAGGAATTGCTTCTCTGATTTCCCTAGGTTCAATCAAATTAAAGAATGATGGATTTGAGTTAAATTAGGGGGAGTATATCTCACCCTTGAAGGATCGAACGACTGCAAGCTATCTTGCTATTTTGATCCAATTGATCATATTGGAGAGTTCGCTTTGAGCTTTGCCCATGAGGGATTTGAAATGAGCTAATTTGACCCATGGGGTCGGGTTTTGCCTTGGGGCCAATTGGGCTGACTTAAACCCATTGGGTTGGGTGCACCACTCTTCATTAGGTATCCTCGAGCTATTAAGAAAGCATCAAGTTGATATGAAGTGGGTATTACCAAATTACCAGGTCAAAATTTATTTTATGGCCTAGGGGTAGAATAGTCATTTTTTGATGTTTTTTTTTAATTTAGATATGTTGGGTATGTGGAGAAACTAGGTTTTTTCAAGTTTCATGAGATTTGGAATTCATTTGATAAGGTTTGGCTCATGTTGACCAATTTAGGTCAAAATGGATCAACTTGGGTGAAATTGACCAATTGGTCAAATTGGGTCAAACCAAGTGTTGGGTCAAGTTCATAAGACCATTTGAAATGTTGTGGTGGCTTTGGTTTGATTCAATTTTGGTTAGGTTTGAATTTGGCTAGTATGACTTCATTTAGGTCAAATGGGTCAAGTTGACCTATTTGACCCCTTCGACCTATTTGGGCTAGGTCAAGGGTAGGTTTAAGTTTTGTTAGCCATATGGAGTGGATTGGTATCTTTGTTTCCAATCAATTTTGGTTAAGTTCAAATTTGGCTCAACATGACTCCTTTAGGTCAAGTTGGGTCTAAAGTCAATTGGGCTAGGTTTGGTCTAGTTGGCCAATTGAGGCTTTGGTCAAGTTCCACAAGTGATTTGGAATGAACTTTAAAAATTGGTTTCAATCAATTTGGCTTAGATCAAGTTTTGACACATTTTTACTTTTTAGGTCAAGTTGGGTCAACTTGGGTCCAGTGGCCAATTGGGCTAGGTTAGGATCAAATGTTTACTTGGTCAAGTTCAAACATAGGTCATGAGTGAACTTATATCAATGGTTTCAATTAATTTGGCCTATGGTAGAATTTGGCTATGTTAGGTTTCATTTTGGGCTAAGTGTTTACTTGGTCAACTCTTAGGTTTAACTTGGTTTGACCCAATTTGGTTGATTGATCATCCCATGATGATTGTTAATCATGATGAGAGGTATAGGTGAGTTAGGTTCAATCCAATTTGGATAGGATTAGAATTTGGCTCAAATGGGTACTTTAGGTCACTTTGGGTCAAGTGAGCCTAAGTGGGTCAAATGGCTTGGTCAAAGCTTGATTTGAGCTTGATTGATCTTGTATATGTACTCATGATTGAAATATAAATCCATTTATAAGTGATCTAAAGTAAAATGAGTTTTGATTCATTTGACAATTTCAAATTCAAAGGGTGAACATGAAAGGATCTTGGCTTTGATTTTTGACTTGGGTTTTGATTGAGTGATTGGAGTTTATATTTATATTTAGACTCATGATTGTAGGGTTTATTGAATCATGAAAGAAAATCATAAGTTTGGCTTGATTTTAATTTGATTTCGCTAGTTCAAGATTTTGACTTGAAAGACTTAGATTGGATTTTGAGTAGATTTGGGTTTGATTTTTGGAATTAGTTTTGATTGTTCGAATTTATATTTCATTTATATATGTGAATGAGAATATAAATGAATCATGAGAAAATTTCAAGGATTTTGAAGTGGTTTAATCATGATTTAGGCTGTCCATTAAGAAGGATTTAAAAGACTTAGGAAAATTTTAGAGTTTGGAGTTTGAATTTTGAATTTGGTTTGATTGGTTTGTATTTATACTTCATTTATATATGTGAATATAAACAAGGATATAAATGAATTATGAGAATATCCCATGACTTTGAGATGGTTTGATCAAGATTTAGGCTAAGTCCATCAATGGAAAATTAAGGACTTAAGAAAGATTTTTACATTTAAAATACAATTTGAGGATTTGATTTCATTGATTTATATTTATATTTCATTTATATATGTGAATATAAATGAAAATATAAATGAATTTTGAGAAAATCTTATGAGTTTGAATTGATTTGATCATGATTTAGGCTAAGTCCATTAATGAAAAATTAAGGACTTAAGAAAATTTCATGAATTTAGTTGGAATTTTGAGTTTAGTTTGATTGGTTTGAATTTATATTTCATTTATATATGGAAATATAAATGAATTATGAGAAAATCTCAAATATTTGAATTGGTTTTGATCATGATTTTGGTTAAGTCCTTATGGGAAGATTAAGGACTTTGGAAAATTTGAGCTTAGGGATTTTGATGAATTTTGATCATGGGTTTCAATCACAGATTTTGATCATAGATTTCAATCACAGAATTGATTTGAGTTTTGAGAAAATCAAATTGAATTGATTTGGGATTTGACTTGATGGAAGGAAAGTGAGGAATTGTTTGGGCCAAGGGTAGGCAATTTTCCTAACACCCCTAAGGCATGAACTATTCATATGACTAACTCCTCTAAGTCTCTAAGGCTAGGTTGAGTGTCCACCTAATCACTAGATGTGTCTTAAGACTAAGGAACTCTTAAAATCTAAGAGAAGTCCTATGTCTAAGAAAGAGGGGTTGAGAGCTCATTCTAAAAATGAGATCAACAGGCATTCCAATCTATCATATGGTTGGGCTTTATAATTTTGAAGTTGAGGAGATTTATATGTTTTGAGTTGAAATTTAATTAGATTACTAGGGCTTATAATCCACCAACACAAGGTTATCAGAATGCCTAAGAGGTGAGGATTTATGCTCGTTGCCCAAAGAAAATAGCTACCTTAAGTGTTAAATCTATGGAGCTTTGGTACGAGCTAATGCACGACCTAAATCTAAGAGACAGGTGGACATAAAGGTTTCCCTCCTCAAGATAGAATAAATTTTCTGACTTCTAGACTTGTAAGCGCCTAGAGTGGTTGCTAGCTAACTCATCCTATGATTTTAAAACCATATAGTCTAGTCTTATGAATTTTAAGATAGCTAGAGTAGTTATTTAATTTCAAAGAGACTAAAGTCCTAAACACACTACCTAAGATATTAGAGCATGAGTGATATGATCATATGACTTAATCTATTGATGCAAAATATTTTCAAATTTTATTTTATTTTAGACACATCATTTTGATAGAGGCTTTAGGAATTCTTATGACTAAATGTATGCTGAGAAAGGTTTTGGGTCAAGTCAGGTAGAAGAAGGTGTTCTCCACTACAAGGGATGCCCTCATAGGTCAAGTATTCCTTTATCGTGCAAGGTTGGAGATCCTTCATGTTCAAGAGAGAAATAATATGCATGCATGATGTGAAACATACAACCATATAGCTAAGGGGTTGTTAGATCTTTTAATTACTTATTTATGTCTTAGGATTTATGATGAGGTTATGAGTTGTTTAAAATTTAGTTATGAGTGATTAGTTGGGTGGAAAAGTTATTTTTATCAAAAGTGGTTAATCATATCCAAGCCACACATTAAAGTATCAATCATTTAATAAATTATAAAAAGCATGCCATCCTAATGCACAATGTAAACATAACACCAAATAGTTATATAAACTAACATAAAATAATAAAAGGCCGATGCGATCGGCTACCTCTATACAACCCGAAAGATAGAACAGATGGGTAGCCAAGCTCTACCCCTATACAACCTGGAATATGAAAGAATATTTATAATTGTATTAAATCCTATGGGGGACTACTTTTTTCATATCTCCATTTTTATTTGGTTCCTTATTTGATTTGGTTGGTGCTTGCTTCAAAGGCATCATAGGGCACCTCAGAACAAAGCCTTCTGTCCACTGCTCATCCTAAACCCCCATAACACTAATCTTAATTTCTATTATAAAAATTATATTTCTATGGGAAAAGTAAATCTAACTACACTATACATATAATCCCAAATATTTGTATTTATAATTTGGACTTAGCACCTACACATGGATAACTAAGCTCACCTGTCCTAACTTGGATTATACTGAAGCATTTAAGCAACCTACAAAAAAGTATTCACATTTATTTTTAAGCATCCCTTAAGCATAATCCCTTGGAGAAAATTTGATTAGGCTAATATTAGCCTATCATCTAGTCTACGAAACATACACCCTATCATCCAATCTAAAATAATACATCATAAAATAAAATATACATCACAGCATACATCGTCCTAACTTAGAGCTAGAAGTGATGACTTAATTCAAATGTGTGTATAAGGCATGTGTAGTAAGTCTTGTTAGGCATTAGTGTTGTATTTTTTAAGTGTAGAAGGATTCAATTTAACATGAAAGGTTGATTCACTTGAAGTAGTTTAATTGATTTGAGAATTTTAATCTGTAATTTCTTTTATTTCATTTGATAAAACTTAGCAACTAAGTGTTATAAAGAGAGGAAAAGAGGATTTCCCTCTTTCATCCCTACCTTAAGTCACTTTCTAAAGTATATTAATTTGATTTAGTTATGTTTAGTAAATGGCTTATTAATTGAATTAGTTAATCCTAAGTTTAGGTTCACTTTAAATAATCCTATTCAAAATGAAATGCATCTTAAGATTAATTTAATTGAATTACTACCACAAGACATATATTAAATCATTCCTTTCTATCACATGTAACATCAAAGAGGAAAATCAAATATAAGCATGTGATTCATTCAACTGAACTAATTCTTAGGGATAGTCAAATCAAATAAGATTATCTAAAGCAAACTAGAGCTTCTTTATTAATTAAGTTTTGGATTTGATTTGATTTAAAGAGGAGAAGAGAAATCATCACTTGCTGCTTTAAACCCATTCCCATATTATTAATTTGATTTAATTTAAGGAAATCTAATTAAGTTGATTTTATTGGTTAACTAAGTTGAACCCTTAATTAGATGAATTAATTACTCTTACTTATGTCACCTTAAAGTAATTAACTAAATAATTATGAGCCAACAACATGATATGCATGGAAAAAAAACTTGCAATGATCATAAGAAATAAAAGGGGCCTAATGCAATTGGCTCATGATTAATAGTTAATTAGATTAAGGGACTTAATTAATTACTCTTATGATTTTCCCACACATGTGGACTAACCATAATTTCATTAAAGTCCTTTAGGTTATTAAACACCTAAAGATCTGCCCTATGATTTAATTAATTAATGTTTGACATGATTATGATTTCAATTTGATTATGTGATTTAATTAATTAGTTAGATCTTAATTAATTTCATTTTAAAATTAGGTGAAATGAACTTAGGGAAAGGGGTCCCAATCCTATTCTTTAGTTCACTTACTATTCAACAAAGATTAATAAACTTAATTAACCAATTAATAACTGTTCATGGGATAAATTAATCATTAATTAACTTAAAAGAGTAGTTAAGGTTTAATTAGTCAATTTTTCTCATTAAGTGAGAAATAAATCCCAAGAAAATCATGGGAGGCAGAGGTCATTCCATTAAATTAACCCATAAAATTTGGGATTAATTTCTCAAGTAATTAAGGAGTAAACAAAATAATTAACTTTGTAATTAAACCCAAATTATTGTTCAAAATTAGTTAAGATCATGTTTAATTAATTCTCCTTGAAATACCTTTAAAATGAGTATTTATTTGCATTTTTTATTTCTCTATGATTTTTTATGATTTTTAAAACTTTTTGCCATTAAAAATGATTGATTAAGCCTAATCCTGTTGGCCCCATGAGGCGCGCTCTCCATGTGGTGTCGTGGAATTGGCTACTTAAAACTTATTCGACTCAACACCTACGTGGTGGCGGTGGTCGCGCTTTCTTGTTTGCCATCCAATCTAATATCGGATGTCTACGATTAGTCCCATAGCTTAATATAATTAAATTAGATTGATCTAGTGGATCTAATCATGAGCGTTCTTTCTGATCACATGGAACAGATGGTGCGTGATCTAACGTCTTGCTAGGTTGGAGAATGGAGTCGGTCTGCCATTCCTCACTCGATCTGAGCTTACCCGGGCTTGGATCAATTCAAAAAGGATCCCACACCTTCATGACATCAATCAGAGGGGATCCAACAGTCAAGATCAAATGAGATGCAAGTTTTCTTTAAAAAGCTCCAACCTGTTTTTGCCTAAGGACCATTTTTGCAAACATACCTCACCGAAGCTCAAGACCGATGGCTCGAATGATTGAGAAAACTTCATCTAGTGGAGATGAAGTCCTGTTGAGCATAATTTTCATCAATTCTTTGATGTGCTCGGATGGCCATGAACTGATGATTTTGAATTTAGCTTTGATTGAAGTCCCACCTCTAGTGCTCGGGAAGCTTGGTAGATGATTTATTCCTTCTCAATGAGGCATAGGGAAGGTGCATGCAAAGTTCATTTGAGTTTAATGAAGAAATGTGGAAGTTAGGTCAAAAATGGGAGTGTCCTATTTTGGGACAGTCGAGAATACATTTTTTGATCTAGGAATGAGCTTGGGAGCTTAAGGAATGGCTCTAGCGGCTAGTCTTGGGTAGTTAAGGCTCTAAAGAATGATTTTTGTGTGTGTTTGAGTGAAAATGAGGAGGTGTATACCCCCCTTCATCTTGATCGATGGATAGGGTTTTTTTGTGGTCTGCCCGCCATCTGTGGAGTCTGGTGGAGGAGGTGAGTTGGCTTGGCTTGGTTGGTTGAAGGTGTGGATGTTGCTTCCAAGGAGGAATCATGGGTGTCCTATGGGATTTGAATGCTCTAATGGGTAGGGTGAGGTGATATCACCTCCCATGGGTCATGGCCAACCCAACCCCCTCTTGGGTGAGGTTGGGCAATGTCTGAGGTGCCTAGGTGGACCATTGCAAGTGTACCAAGTGGCCAAAAAATGTAAATGACCACTTACATGGGTGATTTATCTCATGTGATTCCCTTGAACCAGGGGTAGAATGATCATTTAGCATTGGATTTGATTTGGGTAGATTTGAAATGAAAAAGTGGGTTAGCCCAAATTTCAAGTCAATTGGAGTTGATTTGTTAGTTTGGCTCAATTTGACTCATTTAGGTCAAATTAGGTTAGGTTGTAAAGTTGACCAATTGGACAAATTAGGTCAAAGTAAGGGTTGGGTCAAGTTCATATGACCATTTGGGATGTTTTGGTTCAATCAGTTCAGTTTAGTTTGGCTTACATTTGATTTTTGGCTCATTTAAATTCATTTGGGTCAAATGGGTTAAGTTGATCAATTTGACCAAATTGGCCAAATTGGCTTGGGTTGGGTGTTAGTTTGGGTTTAGTTGGCCAATTGAAGATGATTGTAGGCTTTGATTTCAATTAATTTGGATTTAGTCTTGATTTAGGCTAACTTGAACATTTAGGCCAATTTGGTCTAAGTTGGTCAATTGGGTTCAATTGGGTCCAATCATGGCTTTGATCAAGTTCAACAATCAATTTGGAATTAACTTGAGCCATTGGTTGCAATCTATTTGGTTTATATTTTAATTTGACCCAATTTGGTCTTTTAGGTCAATTTGGGTCAACTAGTGGCCAATAATTTAGTTTGAATCAATTGAAGGTCAATTCATATTCAAATATTAATTTTGATTTGGTAATTATTGGTTTCAAGACGGACTTAGGTTGCAATTTGGCTAATTTGGGTTCATATGGGTTAAGGGGTTGACTTGGTCAAATGACCAAGTTGACTTGGTTTGACCCAATTTGTGAAAATTGATCAACATATGGTGATCAATAATCATGATGGGAGGTTTTGATGGGCTTGGTTCAATCAAATTTGGGTAGGATTAGAACTTGGCTCAAATAGGTCAAATTGGTCACTTTGGGTCAAGTGGACCAATTGGGTTTAGTTGGCTTGATTTTGGGTGATTTAGTTGAGTTTATATATGGATTTGGGATTGATATATAAATTCAACAATTGGTTCAAATGGGTTTTAGTTTATTTGAACATTTCAAGTCAAAAGGGTTAAGTTGGGTTTAACTTGATTTTGGTTTGATTTGTAGATTTCATTTATATTTGTGAATATGATTTATATTTGGTCAAGTCCATAGAGTTCAATCATATGGTTTAGGTTTAGATTTTGATTTGGTTTGATTTCGTTTTGATGATTTAAATGTATATTTCACTTAAATTTGTGAAGATGATTGAAAATATGATTGATTTGTGAGAAAATCAATTGAGTTTGCCTTGATTTGGATTAAGATTTGGCTAAGTCCATGGATAGGTCATATGGCTTAAGAAGGTTTTGATTTAATTTGATTTAGTTTGATTTAGTTTTGATCATTTGAATGTAGATTTTATTTATATTTAGGAAGATGATTGATGATATAAATTGATTATGAGAAAATTAATTGATTTTGGATTGATTTGGATTAAGATTTGGATAAGTCCAAGGGATGATAGGTCATATGGTTAGGAAGAGTACCAAGTTTGGATTTGATCATGGGATACAATCATTTGGTTTTGGAATTTGGGTTTGGAATTGGATTTGAATTTGATGTTTGAATTAAACTCGAGGTTTGGTTTGAGAAGGTAAACATGGATTGGATTTGGGTTGTAGAATAGGTGGATTATCTTAATCCCTAAGGCATAATCTAATCCTATGGTTAACCCATCTAAGTCGTTAGGCTTAGGTTAAGTGTTTACCTAATTATTATTAGTGTCTTATGACTAGGGAAGTCTTGTAATGCAGAAGACTCCTAAGTTTAAGATGGGAAGATTGAATCGCACTCCAAAAGTGAGGTCAATAGGCCTTAGGCTCCATAATGTTGCCTTGAAGATAGATGATTGGAAGATCGAAGTTTCACATTATAGATTCAGATACATCGTTGAACACTTTGCTTGGGAGACCATGGATACATGAGAACAACATAGTTCCATCCTCTCTACTTCAGTGTATGAAGTTTGTGAGAGGTGGGATCATCTATTGTGTCAAAGGAGATCTCAAGCTATATATAGATCATGGGGTCTGCAAATATGAGGATGCGGCTTACTACCTCCCTCAAAATCAACAAGTCTTTTCTTGCGAACTTGTCCAAAGTTTAAAAATAAATGAAAAAGAAAAAGAAAAAGAAATAATAAAATGAAAAAAAAAATAGAAGGGAGTGAAAATAAACTTGGAGGAGGAAGTGGAGTCTTACATTAGATTCCACCCATGGTTCGTTACTCCATTTGAACATATGGGTAGGATGACACCTCTCCAGGTAGAGGAAGGACAGGTTGAGTCCCAAGGGTGGAAAACCTCCTTATTAACCACCCAATAGAAAATGTGTCCCAACTACTAGTACACTATCCATATAGACTTAGAATCTAGTTCATAGGATGAGTCTTATATGGTTAGCACACCAATCTCTTCTCGTAGATTCCCTTGGAGGTGACACTTGAGCATAGCGATGAAGACCGCTCCAAAGCAAAAGCATAAGTGTATCCAAGTCTATATGTGAAACAAGTTAGGCATCGGTTGGGAACCTTAGCTCTAACCCACTTTCCTCTAAAAAGAGGGTTTGGTAGTTAAGGAAGCCCTAAGTCATCCATAGTGTGAAGATTTAGGTTCTTTCTGGAGCATCATCCTCAAGTCAAGAAGTTGATGTAGAACTTGAGGATGATTCATATAAATATTTAATAGAATTACCTTTTGATTGATACTTGCCTTGTGTTCATAATTTAGCAAATAAATGCTTTATCCCACATACTTGGTCAAAGTATAGATCAGACTACTTTGAAAGAATATGGAGGAACAAATGCAACAACTCTCAATCAAGATCGATACTAATATTTAGTACAGTGGGTCCAATCGATGATGATAATTACTGCTTAGTCATCACCAATCATTTGGAATTTGATAAGTTCTTTTTAAATCACATTAACTCATATGAGGAGCTATTCTTAGAAACTTCAGATGATCCAGATGATTTTGAAGTCAAAGATGCACTGCCAGAGTTCGAAGAAGAGATCAAGTTAACCATTGATGAGCTCAAGAAAATCAACTTAGGAACTGAAGAAGATCCACACCCGACATACATCAGTTCTTTGTTGAATAAAATTGAAACCAATGACTTAGTTAGGCTATTGACTAAGTTTATGGACTAGTTTGCATGGAGTTATAAAGAGATGCCTAGATTGGATCTCCGAGCAGCAATCCATAAACTAGCAATAGAGCCTACTAACCTATCAAGTAAGCTCCTAGACACATGAGATTAGACATAGAACAAGTCATTTATAAAGTCAAGAAAGCGATCGATGCTAGCTTCATCGAAGAAAAATACCCTACACGGTTAGGATCATCCCGTTAAGAAAAGAATGGCCAAATTCACATATACATGATTTTAGGATTTAAATAAAGCATGTCCAAAAGATGAATTTCCACTACCAATCTCAGATCTGATGGTAGACATTGCCTCATCTCATGCTGTCTTCTCTTTCATGGATGGTTCATCTAGATATATCCAAATAAAGATGGCCCTAGATGATGAAAGAAACACTGCTTTTAGAACCATGATCAAAATCTATTGCTATAAGGTCATGCCTTTCAGCCTTAAAAATGCCGATGCTACATACCAACATGCTATGACTCGAATCTTCGACAAAATTTTTCATCATCAAGTCGAGTGCTATGTTGATGATCTCATAGTCAAAAGTAGAGAAATGGAAGACCATCTCTTTGACTTGAGAGTAGTTTTTGAATAGTTAAGACAATTTAACCTCAAAATGAACCCCCTGAAGTGTGCATTCAGAGTAGCTTCAGGGAAATTCTTTGGGTTTGTTGTCCAACACCAAGGAATCGAAATCAATCCGAAGAAGATCAAGGCGATATTAGAAATGCCACCCCCTAAAAGTTTAACTCAACTAAGATCATTCCAAGGGTGGTTGGTGTATCTAAGATGCTTTATATCTAACTATTAGAAGATGTCGACCATTCTCGGCACTTATCAAAAGGATGCCAAGTTTAAGTGGGATGACAAGTGTGAGCATGCCTTGAAGACATCAAGCATTATGATGGCCAGTTCTAGCCCCCTATCTCAGGCAAACTCATACTTTACATTAGATGACTCCCTTGGTGCTTTGTTGCCCCAAGCCAATGATAAAGGGAAGGAAAATGTACTATACTAGCTAAGTTTTCATCTAATCCCAACTGAGGCTAATTATCCACCCATTGAGAAGCATTGCCTAGTTTTAATCTTTGCATCCCAAAAGCTACAACACTACATGCTTCCTCATAAGGTGAACTTAATCTCTAAAATCAATCCACTATAATATCTCATAACACAACTGACAGTATCAAGATAGTTGACATGACGGTCTATGATCCTCTCATAGTTTGACATTACCTTCATACCCCTCCATGCGGTGAAAGGATAAGCGCTAGCAAATCTCTTAATAGCACACCCACTTCCTGCTGACTCTCGGCTTAGTGTTGATCTCCCCAATAGACAAATCATGGATATAGGGGTTACTAGCATTCACCAGTGGAAGATATTCTTTGATGGTATGGCTTCCTCTCAAATAGGAGAAGAACCACAATGTACTATTCTCGGAAAGGCAGGGGTAGGAATAGTTCTCTTAACTCTAGACCACTATGTGATGAGATTCTCATATCATCATCAATCCTTATAATGAAGCATTATGAGCTCATTCTGGTCTATAGCCATTACTCTAAACATTTAGAACATCAACATCTTTGAGGATTCTCAACTAGTTATCAACCAAATCTTTGGGTCCTATAACATTATAAAGCCCAAGCTCCATCACTACCACAAGTACACCATGGAGTTATTGGCCTAAATCTCAGAGGTTACCATTTATAAGATTCCACGAGGAGAGAACTCCATAGCATATGCTTTAACTAAGCTTGCCAAAGAGTTTGCATGTCTAGAGGATGATTCCATATGAATAAAGGTCCAAAATAGACAAGTCTTATATCTTATTAATATTGAACTCATCAAAAAGTACTCTCCTTAAGGGGAGGTTGCCATTGCCAAGAAGGACGAGGAGTAAGATTGGAGGCAACCATTCATGGATTACTTAAATAAAGGAAAACTACCTCAAGAGAAGTCTCAAGCCCATCAAATGAACTAGAGAGCACTTTCTTATGCTCTTGTGGATGGTTTCTTATACTAACGGTCTTTCGATCATATGTGGTTACATTGTTTAGAAAAGCACAAAGCCCATAAGATCGTGACCGAGGTACACTCAGGATTATGTGGAGCCAACCAATCCAATTTGAAGATGAACGCCAAGATCAAGAGACCGGGATACTACTGGTCGTCGATGATCAAGGATTACATGGATATGACTACGCAATGCCACCAATGTCAAATACACAGTGTGGTCCTACACCAACCACCCAACATTCTACATCCTACATTGGCCTCATGGCATTCAAGTGTTGGGGTATCGACATAGTAGGTTCGATTGATCCTCCTTCTTCCAAGGGTCATCTGTTCATATTAGCTTATACTGACTACTTTTCCAAATGGGCAAAGGCAATTCTACATAGAGATCATAGCTTCGGCATGTGCTTTTTTTGGAACCATATCGTATATAAGTTCGGAGTGCCTCGATGAATTATATTTGATAATGGCACTGCATTCAAGAGCACCGAGATCAACAACTTTTCCCGGAGACACAATATAGATTGGAGATATTCTACCATCAACTACCTCAGTGAAAACGACTAAGCTATAGCCTTCAACAAAGCTCTCATCTAAATGCTAAAGTTGAAACTCAACAATAATAAGCGATAGTGGCATAAGCAGTTAGTTAAAGCCCTGTGGGCCTACTGCACCACATATAGAACTCCAACTCAATCTATTCCTTTCTCCTTAATGTAGTCGTTCTACCATTAGAAGTCCAACTCCCATCATTAAGGATAGCAATAAGTAGCAAGATCACAATAGAGTAGAACGCCAAGTTATGGTTAGAAGAGCTCGAAGGTTTGGAGGAGAGACGCTAGTAAGCATGCTAAAATCTCGAGTTGTACAATGCTAAAATGATTCAAGCTCATAATAAGTTGGTCTGTCCTAGAGCTTTTCAAGTAAGAGAATTTATTTTAGTTCTAAGGAGACCGATTGTTGCCCTTCATAAGATGGGAGGCAAGTTTGAACCAACTTGGGAAGGCTCTTTTTCCATAGAGAAGGCCTACTAAGGATGAGCTTATCAGCTTATTAATCATATGGGAGAGTTCCCAATGCTTCCAATCAATGGGATCTACTTAAGAAAATATTATAAATCATATTTGAAAATAATTATCATCAATGAAAATTCCATTTCAAATTCAATCTCTTCCATGTTGAAAGTATTCTTATTTACAAATCTGCTACGATGTGTTTAGTGTAGGTGTAAGGAACCCGAGTGGCATCTTATCCTTCATCGACACAACACAAATACAAACTACACACAAGTATATAAAACAAACACATATCTTTTATCTCGGGTTACTCTGAGTTGAGATAACTCCCCCAGTGGTACTCACTCAATAGTGCTAGGTGGTTGATGAGCTACCTCTAGTGTGTCACCCCAGAGGTCTTCTTGCTTTGGAGGATGTAAGTATGCTATGCTTTCCTTCCATACTTGGCCACTGCACATCGAATAATGCCTTGTTAGTTTGGTAGGCCTTAATGCGTGGCCGGTAAGCTACCTTATGTTGGCTTTATTTAAGAGGATGTGAGTCTACTATGCTTTCTTCTTGGATTAGCCTTCGTGCACTGACTGGGATGAGTATATTTAAAGTTTAGGATAAGTCTCGTAGTGGCTCCTTCCCTCCAGACTACTTCAATTGTGGGTCTAGTCCTTCCTGGGGCTTCCGTAGTCTCTAGGTTAGATAGCATCGTCCCCGATGACTATCTCGATGATAAGTTCCACTTGGAAAGTTGTAAGCCTACCTTTCCAAATTGATTATTGCACACCAATGGGCACCTTAAGTTTGTTCGTTCTCACTATACTGATGGATAAACCACTCATGTTGATGGATACACCTTAGGTTGGTTGGTTCTTGCACCTTAGGAGACACCACTCATGACAGATGTAAGTCTGCTTCACTTTCTCCTTGACTTGCCCACCATACATCAATAGGCTTTCTTTCCGTGCTCAAGATAATGCCTCTAGCAGCACCTCCCCTGTGGGCACTATATTTGGATCATGTCTGTTGCAACCCCATTTAGACACTACTTGTGTTACTATCGGATTGGACAGTTCCCCTTTCCTAGTAACCGCCCCTGTGGTTGGAGAATCCATCCTGTGGATGTGCAGATTCTCTCTTGGTCCAGTAAATCTAAGATAGGTCAAAGCCTACATAGCCCCTTCTCAGTGTGGTCTCTTGCACACCAACAGGGTCTACGCAAACATATAAACAAAATATATATTCACTTGTTGATTAGGAGGAAACCCATAGCGATACATTTTCCCAAGAAGGAATCTTATCTTTAAGGCAGTGTTAGCAAAACTCCCTATTGGAATCATCTCACTACTCTTGAGTTGATATAAGTCCCCTGCGACATTCACTCAGTAGTCTCCCCTAAGTCGGGTTTGATTTGTTATGCTACCAACAAGTCACCTAGAGGTTCTTCCCTACTTTAGAAGATGTAAATATGCTATGCCTTCTTCCTAGCACAATCATTGCACATCGAAAGGCAACCCCTTAGGTTGACTACCTCCACCCCATGGCCAGTAGACTATCCCTTTGGATTTATAAATCTGAGATTGGACAAGTTTGATATAGCCCCTTCTCTGTGGGTCCATCGCACACCTACATGGTCCATAAATTAAGTCTATTTAATTTGATCGAGCTCACATCCCCAGTGGATATGCCCTCAATTTGAAATCAAATAAAACCAAATAAACCATAAATTAAGTCTATTTTATTTATGTTTATTTTTTAGTTTAGTTTTATTTTTCTTTTATTTTTTAGGTTTAGGTTTTATTTTTTATTTTTAGGTTTAGGTCTAGGTTTTTATATTATTTTTTTATATTTAGATTTTAGGTTTATTTCTAAGTTTTCTTATTAGTTTAGGTTCAGGTTTATTTTTAGTTTATTTTAGGTTTGGGTGTATGTTTTATTTATTTTAGTTTAGTTTGTTTTAGTTTAAGTTTATGTTTATTTTATTTTGTTTATTTTAGGTTTAGGTTTTTTTTTTGTTTTAGTTTAGGGCTTTGGTTTTATTTTTTATTTATTTTTATGTATTTTTTAGGTTTAGGTTTTTATACAGTTTTTATTTTAATTAGGGTTTTGTGCCACTATCCTTCAATATCTTTGATGATAGTGGGAACCCATGATAACACATTACACACTTTAGAGCTAGCTATTTAGGTGGCAACACTCCTTTCTACCTTTTTTAGTGGATACAGGTGTTACATTTGATTAATTAAACTACCTAATAGTTTGGTGAAGACTTTCTTGAGTTCAGCTCTTCAAGAGGTTTGCTACAGATGGTTGTACCTCATTATAGAGAAATAAAACTCAATGAGTCCTATGGATTACATTCTCAAATTAACGAGCACAAAATGTGAACCATAGTTGTCCAGAACAACATGCCCTTGAGTCTTCTCAAGAATATCCATGGATGCCTTCATGTGCTTTACCATCAAAACATTCAAGAAATTAATCAACAAGTCGGCTAGCCTACTTGAGGAAGCCAAATAGTTGCCCTTTACAGACCAATCATCTAGGCTCAAGCCGTAGAAGGTGTTTGAGAAGAAGCTAGGGATAGTTATGTCAGTGGACAAAGGGAAGTAGCCAGCCAGAGTTTAGTATGAGACTACAGCTTCCTCCTTTGCCTCCTCTTCCACCACCTCGCATAGCCACCACAATGACCATTTTACATCATCTACCAGCAAATTATTCCTCTCAATCACCAGGTAGCTACTTTCCACCTACTCTTACCGATAGATTGAATAAGCCATATTCATTCAAGAGGGAGGTAGTTAGGAAAATCTTTAAGATTCTCTTAAAAAAACTTGATTTTCAGTTACCTGAGCCTAAGAGGCTAGAGGAAGTGAGCAAGAGTAATGATCCTAATTATTGCCTCTACTACCGCATGTTAGGCCATGTCTTAGAGGATTGTATCACTTTTAAGGACTACCTTGAACACAGCTACAAGTTGGGAGCCATAGTTAACCCTAAGGAATACTTATTAGAATAACCTTCCAATTCTATTAGTGTAATCCTTGGGGATATTTGCAATCCTCTTAAGACCAAAGAAGGTTAGGATATCTCCCTATCTCGAGCCTCTAAGAAGATCATCTCTAAGATCAATAAGCTTTCCTTACAGGTGCTTGAAGTAGCTCAAACCTCCAACACCAAAGAAGGTTTGCCAATTTAACACTCTGGATGAAAGCCCCATGATAGACTCACCATACTTGCGGGATAGTCCAAGTGCATACCATAGTCCGATATTCCCTATGGAATACCACATCTTCTAGCTCCTCTTCTAATGGTAGGAGCATTATTTCTATAATGGCACTAAATCCCTTACTCTGCTTAATTTGCTTGATTTCTATCATGTACCTTCACCCAAAAATAAATTAATGAAGAAAGATGATTATACTTATATATTGTCTACCTCTGATGCTCTTGATTTTATTCCTATTTAAAGCTCTCCGAGTCTAAATAAAAATAGTAGCTCTAATATATCTGATCCTTTCCTTTCTAACACATAGTAGGACTATCCTTCTCAAAATCAATCTGGGTCACCTCTTGAGATTGACTTGGAGTCAACCCATTTTAAATCCCATAGAGAAAAGTATCCCGATGAAGGTAGAACTTTCCACAAGCTCATAATTCAAAGAAATCATTGAAGACAACATATGTAGTGGCAAAGTTCTATCTCGTTGGGTAGCAACTAAGGATAAGGGTAAGCAAGTCATTGGTTATATTGAGTAGATAGCCCCTCCTTAGGATGCTCCACCCATGGATATGCTTGTGGAGGACCAAGTCAGAGTTGATTACAATGTCCTAGCTAACCTTAGAAAGTTTCTAGCTAAGTCAAGCATATACGACACCCTTGTCTTATCCAAAGAGATGGGGGAATCTCTAATCAAGGCCTTAGTTGATCTACAGATATGCTTTCATCTGAAGAGAGGCATGCCACATGAAAGATATCTTAGTTACATTCAGCAATGAGTACATACTCTTAGGATGATGCACAACCACCTCTTTACATTATGGATTTTTGGCGGTCTGAGGCTATCAGTTCTAGTTGACCCTAGGACAAAGCCTTCTTGCCATTGCTCACCATAATCTCTAATAGAACTAATCCTAATTCCTATTACAAAAATACATTTATGTGGAAAAGTAAATCTAACTACACCTGCAAAATAGAGGTTAGCTAAATATACATATAATCCCAAGTTATTGTATTTATAATTTTGGCTTAACACCCTACACATGGGTAACTAAGCCCACCTATCTTAACTTGGATAATGCTTAAGGATATAAGCAACCTACAAAAAGAACATTCACATTTATTTTTAAGAATCCCTTAAACAAAATCCTATACAGAAAATATGATTAGGCTAATATTGGCATATCATCCAGTCTACGAAGCATGCACCCTAACATCCAATCTAAAATAATAAATCATAAAAAAAAACATGCATCACATCATACACTATCCTACATAGAGCTAGAAGTGGTGACTTAACTCTACTATATGTATTAAGGCTTGTATGGTAAGTTTTTTTAGGCATTAGTGTTATATTTTTTGTATAGAAGGATTCAATTTGACATAAAAGGTTGATTTCACTTGAAGTAGTTTAATTGATTAGAGAATTTTAATTTGTGTTTTCTTTTGTTTCATTTGATTACACTTAGCAACTAAGTATTATAAAGAGAGAAAAAGAGGATTGTCCTCTTTCATTCCTACCTTAAGTCACTTTCTAAAGTATATTAATTTAATTTAGTTCTTTTTAGTGAATGGCTTATTAATTGATTTAATTAATCTGAAGTTTAAGTTCACTTTAAATAATCCTATTTAAAATGAAAGGAATCTTAAGATTAATTTAATTCAATTACTACCACATGACATATATTAAATCATTCTTTTCCATCACATGTAACATGCATATGATTTAATCCTAAGTGTATCTATACATGCAACATATTTTAGCACACTTAAATGATGAAGGTATGTGTATGTTTAGAATTTATATTTTATTTGATTGAATTATTTAAACATATTAATTTAAAACTTTATCTAAATTCTTATACAAAAAGGAGAGAGAAATGAAAATAAATAGGCATGTATCTTTGTTAAACCAAGGAAGTGAGGTAATCAAATGACCTCCTTGGAGCTATCTAAAGCCTCGTATTCTTGGGAAGTCCATACTATATACCCAATTGCATTCAAAATTATGTAAATTTGTAAAGATGAACATAGGAAGTAAGCTCCAAATCATATGGCTAATTAATTCAACCACTTAGTAAATTATGAATGCATGCAATTTTAATGTAAAATGGGATTTTCATTCACTAATCACATATACATATACATGCACAAAGATATAAGTATATGTGCCATTGTTAAACCAGGAAGTGAGGTAATCAAATGACCTTCTTGGGGCTAACTAAAGCCTCATATTCCCGGGATGTCTAGACTATATACTTGCTTTTCTTGGACACACATGGATGTATACATAAATGAGGGAAAGAAAATAATGCAAAGATTATATATTTTTTTTGATTAAATCATTTATATTTATGAATTAAAGCTCTATCCAAATTCTAATGTTGAAATACATAAGAATGAAATCAAATGAGTACGTGTCATTGTTAAACCAGGAAAGTGAGGTAATCAATTGGCCCCATTGGGGCAAGCTAAAGCCTAGTGTTCTTGGGATGTCTAGATGATATACCCATTACCATTCAATCTTATATAAATCTACACTTTAATAGAGGAAATAAAATTTAACATTCATACACTTAAGCTATATGCACATGCATTTCTTATGTATTTCTAACTAGCATCATAACATATATTATTATTCATTTATAAGCTTTTTAAAAATACATTTGGATTTAATAGTGATAATAGTCATGCATATATTAAATTAAATCAACACATGCAAGCTTACATAAGGAAAATCCATTTTATTTTACATGATTTTGAAATGATGGATGCATGAATTCAAATTACATACCAAATTTAACATGATTAGAAAGAGGAAAAATCAAATATAAGCATGTGGTTCATTCAACCAAACTAGTTCTTAAGGACAATCAAATCAAATAATTTTATTTAAAGCAAACCAAAGCTTCTTTATTAATTAAGTTTTGGATTTGATTTGATTTAAAGAGGAGAAGAGAAATCATCACTCGATGTTTTAAACCCATTCTCACATTAGTGATTTGATTTAATTTAAGGAAATGTAATTAAGTTGATTATATGGGTTAATTAAGTTAAACCCTTAATTAGATGAATTAATTACTCTTACCTATGTCATCTTAAAGTAATTAACTAAATAATTATGAGCAAACATGATATGCATGGAAAAAAAACTTGCAATGATCCTAGGAAATAAAAGGGGCCTAATGCAATTGGCTCATGATGAATAGTTAATAAGATTAAGGGACTTAATTAATTACTCTTATGGTTTCCCATACATGTGGACTAACCATAATTTCATTAAACTTCTTTAGGTTATTAAACACCTAAAGATCTACCCCATGATTTAATTAATTAAGGTCTGATGTGATTATGATTTCAATTTGATTAAGTGATTTAATTAATTAATTAAATCTTAATTTAATTTTATTTAAAAAAAGGGTGGAATGAACTTAGGGAAAGCAGTCCCAACCCTATTCCTTAGTTCACTTATTGTTGAACAATGATTAATAAACTTAATTAACTTATTTATTACTATTCATGAGATTAGCTAATCATTAATTAACCTAAAAGAGTAGTTAAGGTTTAATTAGTCAAATTTTCAAATTTAGTGAGCAATAAATCCTAAAAATATCATAGGAGGTAAATGTCATCCCATTAAATTAATGTACAAAGTTTGGGATTAACTTCTTAAGTAATTAAAGAGTAATTAAGCTAATTAATTTTATAATTAAACTTTAATTATTGTTCAAATTTAGTTAAGATCATGTTTAATTAATTCTCCTCTAAAATACTTTTAAATAGAGTATTTATTTTCATTTTTTTATTTCTCTATGATTTTTTATAATTTTTAGAAGTTTCAGCCATTAAAAATGATTAATTAAGCTTAATTAAAGCCTTATTTTGTTGGTGCCATATGGTGCGCTAATGCGGTGTGCTTTCCACATGGCATCACGGGATTGGCTACTTAAAACTTATCCGACTTAGTGCCTACGTGGAGGCGGCAGACACGCTTTCTCGTCTACCATCCCATATAAGATCGGATAGCTATGATTAATCCCACAGGTTAATTGGATTAAATCAGATTGATCTAGTAGATCTAATCACGACCATCCATTTTGATCACACAGAATGGATGGTGTGTGATCTAATGTCACGTGAGTGAGGGAGAATGGAGTCCGTCCACCATTGCACTCTTGATCTGAGCTTTCCCGAGCTTGGATCAACTCTAAAAAATCCCATACCTTCATGACATCGATAAGAGGGGATCCAACGATCGAGATCACATGAGATGCAAGTTTTCTTCAAAAAGCTCCAACCCATTTTTGCCCATGGATCAGTTTTGGAAGCATACCTTGCCAAAGCTCAAGACCAATAGCTTGAACAATTGAAGGAGCTTGATCTAATGGAGATGAACCTCTATTGAATAGACATTGGATCAATTCCTTGACTTTCACTCAGAAAGCCACTAAATGAAGATTTGGAGCTAGGCTTTGATTGAAGTCCCACCTCCAGTGCTGAGGAAGCTAGGGAGATGATTTGCTCTTACTTGATGAGGCCTAGGAAAGGGAATTGCAAAGTTAATTTGTGTTTGATTGAGAAATGGGAAAGTTAGGTCAAAAATGGGAGTGTCATGTTTCGGGATGGACGAGAATGACATTTTTTGATCGAGGAATGAGCTTGGGAGCTTAGGGAATGGCTCCAACAGCTTGTCTTTGGTAGTTAGGGCTCTAAAAATGATTTTTGTGTGTGTTGAGTGGAAATGAGGATTATGATTTCATCTTGATCATGGGTGGATTTGGATTCTAGTGGTTATCCGACCATCTCAGGGAGTCGTGGGTGGCAGGGAGGAGGTGAGTTGGCTCAGCTTGGTTGGTTGAAGGTGTGGAGGTGGCTGCCAAAGATGAATCATGGGTGTTCTATGAGTTTCAAATGCTCCAATGGTGAGGGTTAGATAATTTCACCTCCCATGGGTTATGGCCGACCCAACCACCCCTTGGGTGGGTTTTGTACTAGGTGGACCATTGCGAGAGTACCAAGTGGCCACGGAATGAAAATGACTACTTACATGGATGATTTGTCTCATGTGATTCCCTTGACCCAAAGGTAGAATGATCATTTGGCATTGGATTTGATTTGGGCAGATTTGAAATGATCCAAAATTAGTTAGCCCAAATTTCAAGTCAATTGGAGTTCATTTGGTTAGGTTGTGTCAATTTGACTCATTTAGGTCAAATTGAGTTAGGTTAGGTCAGGTTGACCAATTGGTCAAATTGGGTCAAACCAAGGGTTGGGTCAAGTTCATATGATAATTTGGGATGTTTTTCAATTATTTTAGTTTAGTTTGGATTAGATTTGATTTTGGCTCCTTAGAATTTATTTGAGTAAATGGGTTAAGTTAACTAATTTGACCAAATTAGCTTAGGTTGGGTGTTGGTTTGGGTTTAGTTGACCAATTGAAGATGATTGTAGTATTTGGTTTCAATTATTTTGGATATAATTTTAATTTAGGCCAACTTGAACCTTTAGGTCAATTGGGTCCAATGAAGGCTTTGGTCAAGTTCAACAATCAATTTATAATGAGCTTGAGCCATTAATTGCAATCAATTTGTTTATATTTTGATTTGAGCCAATTTAGTCTTTTAGGTCAATTTGGGTCAACTTGGGTCAAGAGGGCCAATTGAGTTTGGTTTGACTCAATTGAAGGTCAAGTCAAATTCAAATATTGATTTTGATTTGGTATGAATCATTGGTTTCAAGGGATTTGGCTTAGGTTGTAATTTGACTATTTTGGGTTCATATGGGTTAAGGAGTTGACTTGGTCAATGACCAAAATGACTTGGTTTTACCCAATTTGTGATAATTGATCAACCTAAGGTGATCAACAATCATGATGGGAGGTTTTGATGGGCTTGGTTCAATCTAATTTGTGTAGGATTAGAACTTGGCTCAAATAGGTCAAATTAGCCACTTTGGGTCAAGTGAACCAATTGGGTTTAGTTGGTTTGATTTTGGGTTGAGTTTGATTTAGTTTAGCTTATATGTGGATTTGGGATTGATATATAAATCTAATTGCAATTGGCTTGGGTTCAAATGTGTTTTGGTTCATTTGAACATTTCAAGTCAAAAGGGTTAAGTTGGGACTTGGGTTGATTTTTGTTTAGCTTGATGATTGTAGATTTCATTTATATATGTAACTATGATTGAAGGTATGATTGATTCATGATAAAATCAATTGAATTTAGGTTTTGAAATGAAGGAATTTGGCTAAGTCCATGGAGTTGGGTCTTATGGCTTAGGCTTGGAATTTTGATTTGGTTTGATTTAGTTTTGATGATTTAAATGCATTTTTCATTTAAATTTGTGAAGATGATTGAAAATATGATTGATTTGTGAGAAAATCAATTGAGTTTTACATGATTTGGATTAAGATTTGGCTAAGTCCATGGGTTAGGTCATAAGGCTTAAGAAGGGTTTTGATTTAATTTGATTTAGTTTGATTTAGTTTTGATCATTTGAATGTAGATTTGATTTATATTTAGAAAGATGATTGAAGATATGAATCAATTATGAGAAAATCAATTTGGATTCATTTGGATTTAGGTTTGGCTAAGTTCATGGGATAGGTCATATTGTATAAAAATGTTTTCAAGTTTTGATTTGATCATGGGATTCAATCATTTGGTTTTGAAATTTGGGTTTGGATTTGGATTTGAATTTGATGTCTGAATTAAACTTGAGGTTTTGTTTAAGAAGGTGAACATGGATTAGATTTGGGTTGTAAGGTAGGTGGATTATCCTAATCCCTAAGGCATAACCTAATCCTATGGTCAACCCTTCTAAGTGTTTAGTCCTTGGTTAAATGTTTACCTAATTGTTAGAAGTGTCTTATGACAAGGGAAGTCTTAGTGTCTACAAGACTCTTAAGTCTAAGTTGGGAAGATTGAATCTGCACTCGAAAAGTGAGATCAACAAGCCTTTGGCTCCATAGTATTGCCTTGGAGATAGATGATTGGAAGATCGAAGCCAAGTTTCGCATTATAGATTTAGATACATCATTCAACGCTTTGCTTGGGAGGCCATGGATACATGAGAACAACATAGTTCCATCCTCTCTCCATTAGTGTATGAATTTCATGAGTGGTGGGATCGTCTACTGTGTCAAATGAGATCTCAAGCCATTTACAGTTCATGAGGTTAGCATATATGAGGATGCGGCTTACTACCTCCCTAAAAATCAACAAGTCTATTCTCATGAACTTGGCGAAAGTTTAAAAAATAAAAAAAAGAAAAATAAAATGAGAGAAAAGAATAAAAAGAAATGAGAAAATGAAAAGAAAAAAAAAGGAGAAAATAGATTTGGAGGAGGAAGTGGAGAGACATTAGAATCCACCCATGTTATTCCATTCAACATATGGGTTGGACGACCTCACTAGGTAGAGGAAGAGGCGATTGAGGATCCTAGGGGTGGAAAACCTCTTTATTGTCCACCCAATAGAAGATATGTCCCAGCTACTAGGATTAAACTTGCTATCCATATAGATTTAGAATATAGTTCATAGGATGAGTCTTATATGATTAGCATAGTAGCCAGCTCTTCTCATTAGTAGAATCCCTTGGATGTGACACTTGAGCTAGATAGCGATGAAGACTAGGCTCCAAAGCAAAGCATAAGTGTATCCAAGTCTATAGATGAAACAGTTAGGCTCAGTTGGGAACCTTAGCTTTAAACCCACTTTTCTCTCAAATGGTTGAGGGTTTGGTAGTTAAGGAATCCCCTAAGTCATCCAGAAGTGTAAAGACTCAGAGGTTCTTTTTGGGAGCATCATCCTCAAGTCAAGAAGTTGATGTAGAACTTGAGGATGATTCATATATAGATTTCATAGAATTACCTTTTGATTGGTGCTTTCCTTGTGTTCATAATTTAGAAAAGAAAGGGATAATCCCACATGCTTGGTCAAAGCCAGGTTAGATTGCCTTGAAAGAATATGGAAGAACAAATTCAAAACCTCTCAATCAAGACCAGGACTAGGATTTAGTACAGTGGGCTAGTCAAAGATGACGATCACTGCTTAGTCATCACCATTCATTTGGAATTTGATAGGTTTTTTTTAAATCACATTAAATCATATGAGGAGCTATGCTTAGAAACTTCAGATGATCTAGATAATTTTAAAGTTAAAGATGCACTGCCAGAGTTTGAAGAGCTCAAGGAAATCAACTTAGGAACTAAAGAAGATCCACACTTGACATACATCAGTTCTTTATTGAATGAAATTGAAACCAATGACTTAGTTAAGATATCAATTAAGTTTAAGGACTACTTTGCATGGAGTTGTGAAGAGAAGCCTAGATTAGCTCCTAACATAGCGGTCCATAAACTAGCAATAGGGCCTACCGTTAACCCTATCAAGCAAGCTCCTATGCGCATGCGATTAGACATAGAATAAGTACTCATTTATGAAGTCAAGAAACTGATCGATGCTAACTTCATCCAAGAATAAAAATACCCTACCTGGTTAGCCAGCATCATCTTAGTTAAGAAAAATAATGACAAATTCACATATGCATTGATTTAAGGGATTTAAATAAGGAATGTCCAAAAGATGAATTTCCACTAGCAATCCCAGAGCTGATGGTGGACATTGCTTCATCTCATGCAGTCTTCTCTTTCATGGATGGCTCATTTATACATAACTAAATAAAGATGGCCCCTGAATATTACAGAAAAACTTCTTTTAGAACCCCAGTCGAAATCTATTGCTATAAGGTCATACCTTTCAGCCTTAAAAATTCCAGTGCTACATACCAATGGGCTATGACTTGAATCTTTGATGAACTCATTCATCATCACGACGAGTTCTATGTCAAAGATCTCGTGGTCAAAAGTAGAGAAAAAGAAGACCATTTCTTTTACTTGAGCAGTTTTCTAATATTTAAGACAATTTAACCTCAAAATGAACCTCCTAAGTGTGCATTCGGAGTAGCTTCAAGGAATTTACTTTGGTTTGTTGTCTGACACCATGAAATCAAAATTGATCCGAAGAAGATCAAGGCGATATTAGAAATGCCACCCCGTAAAAGTTTAACTCAACTCAGATCATTCCAAGGGTGGTTGGTATCTAAGATGCTTTATATCCAACCTATAGAAGATGTCAGCCATTCTCAGCACTTGTCAAAAAGGATGCCAAGTTTAAGTGGGATGACAAGTTTGAGCATGCCTTCGAAGACATCAAATATTACTCGATGATGCTGCTGGTTCAAGCAGCCCTTATCCTGGGCATGCCACTTAGACTTTACACTGATGCATTAGATGACTCCCTTGGTGTTTTTTTGTCCCAAGCCGATGATGAAGGGAAGGAAAACACACTCTACTACCTCAATCATTATCTAATCTCTATTGTGGCTAATTATCCACCCATTGAGATGCAATGCCTAGCTTTAATCTTTGCATCCTAAAAGCTACAACACTACATGCTTCCTCATAAGGTGAACTTAATCTCTAAGATCAATCCAGTATAGTATCTCATGACATATTCGATGCTATCCGTATGGTTGGCATGATGGTCCATGATCCTCTCGTAGTTTGACATTACCTTCATACCCCTCCATGTAGTGAAAGGACAAGCGCTAGTAGATTTCTTGGCATCACACCCACTTCATGTTGACTCTCTGCTTAGTGATGATCTCCCTGATGAACAAATCATGAACTTCGAGGATACTAGCATTCACCACTAGGAGATGTACTTTGATGGTGTGGCTTCCTCTCAAAGAGGAGAAGAACCACAATCTACTATTCTAGAAGAGGTAGGGGTAGGAATAGTTCTCTTAACTCTGGATCACGATGTGATGAGATTCACATATCATCTTTCCAATCCTTGTACCAACAAAATGAATATGAGGCTGATTTTGGTCAGAGTTAGGTATTACTATAAGCATCTAAAACATCAACATCTTCAGGAATTCTCGGCTAGTTATCAACAAAATTGTTGGGTCTTATAAGGTTATAAAGCCCAAGCTCCATCACTACCATAAGAACACCATGGAGTTGTTGGCCCAAATCCCAGTGGTTGATATTTATAAGACTCTTTGAGGAGAGAATGTCATAGCGTATGCTTTAGCCAAGCTTTCCATGGAGTTGCCATGTCTGGAGGATGAGTCTATTTCAATAAAGGACCAAAATAAACAAGTCTTATCCCTTAATGATATTGAACTCATCAAAAAGTACTCTTTTGAAGGGGAGGTTTCCATTGCGAAGAATGAGGAGTTAGAGGCAACCATTCATAGATTACCTAAATAAAGGAAAATTACCTCAAGAGAAGTCCCAAGCCCAGTAGATGAAGCAAAGAGCACTTTCCTACACTCTTGTGGATGGTGTCTTGTACCAACAGTCTTTCGATCATATGTGGTTACATTATTTAGATAAGTACAAAGATCATAAGATCTTGGCCGAGTTACACTCAAAATTATGTGGAGCAAACCAATCTGGTCTGAAGATGAAAGCCAAGTTCAAGAGACTAGGATACTACTGGCTGTCGATGATCAAAGAGTGCATGGATATAGCTTGGCGATGCCACCAATGTCAAATACATGGTGTGGTCCTACACCAACCACCCAACATTATACATCCTACATTGATCTCATGGCCATTCGAGTATTGGGATACTAACATAGTGGGTCCAATTGATCCTCCTTCTTCTAAGGGCCATCGGTTCATCTTAGCTGCTACTAAATACTTTTCAAAATGGTGAAGCGATTACCTCGAGAGGTCACACTTCGGCATGTGCTCCAATTTTTTAGGAACCATATCGTATATAGGTTCGGAGTGCCTCGAAGTATTATATTTGATAATGGTACTATATTCAAGAGCACCGAGATCAAGAACTTTTCCAGGAGACACATCATTGATTGGAGATATTTTACCATCAACTACCTAATGGAAAATTTCTTAGCAGAAGCCTTCAATAAAACTCTCATCCAAATACTGAAGAAGACACTCGACAATAATAAGCGATAGTGGCATGAACAGTTAGTTGAAGCCTTGTGGGCCTACCACATCACATATAGATCTCCAACTCAGTCTATTTCTTTCTCCTTATTGTATAGGTCTGAAGCCATTCTACCATTAGAAGTCCAACTCACATCACTAAGAATAGCTATGGGTAGCAAGATCACAACAGAGCTGAATGCCAATTTGAGGTTAGAAGAGCTCAAAAGTTTGGAGGAGAGACGCCTACGAGCACGACAAAACCTCAAGTTGTACAAAGCTAAAATGATTCAAGCTCAAAATAAGTTGGTCCATTCTAGAGTTTTTCAAGTATGAGAGCTTATTTTAGTTCTAAGGAGAATGATTATTGCCTGTCACAAGATAGGAGGCAAGTTTGAACCCGCCTGGGAAAGCGCTTTTGCCTTTGAGAAGGCCTACCAAGGAGGATCTTATTATCTTATTAATCATAAGAGTGAGCACTCAATGCTTCCAATCAATGGGCTCTGCTTAAAGAAATATTATAAACCATGTTTAAAAATAATTATCATCAATGAAATTTCCATTTCAAATTCAATCTCTTCTATGTTGAAAATATTCTTTTTTGTGAATCTTCCACATTGTGTTTAGGGTAGGTGTAAGGAACCCGAGCAGCATTTTATCCTACATCGACATAACATAAACACAAACTACAAAAAAACATATATGAAAAAAACACATATCTTTTGTCTCTGGCTACTCTAAGTTGAGATAACGCCCCCAGTGGTACTCACTCAGTAGCTGCTCTAGGTCGAGATGATGTGCTACCTTTCTAATGTGTCACCCTAGTGGTCTTCTTGCTTTGGAGGATGTAAGTATGCTATACTTTCTTTCCTTACTTGGCCAGTGCTCACCGATGAGCACCTTGTTAGTTTGGTAGGCCTTACTGCGTGGCCGGTAAGCTATCTCATGTTGGTTTCATTTAAGAGGATGTGAGTTTGCTACACTTTCTTCTTAGATTAGCCTTCATCCACTAACTAGGTCGAGTATATTTGAGATTTAAGATAAGTCCTTTAGCAGCTCCTTCCCTTCTAATTGCTTCAAGTATGGGTCCAGTCATTCACCAAGGCTCCCCGCTTAGTAGTCGCTCAAGGATAGATAGCATCTGTCTTATCGACAATAGACTATCTTGATGATTAGTTCCACTTGGAAAGTTGTAAACCTACACACTTTCTTTCTAAATTGATCATTGCACATCGACGAGCACCTTAGGTTGGTTAGTTCTCACTATTCTGATGGATACACCACTCATGCTAGAGGATACACCTTAGGTGGTTGGTTTTCACACTTTAGGATACAGCACTCAGGGAAGATGTATGTCTGCTATGCTTTATCCTTGAGTTGGCCACCATACACTTATAGGCTTTCTTTTTCGGGATCAATATAACGACCCTAGAAGCATCTCCCTTGTGGGCACTATATTTGGATCTTTTTTGACCCATTTAGATACACTACGGGTTACTATCAAATTGGACAGTTCCCCTTTCCTAGAAACCACCCCTGTGGTTGGAGAATCCATCTTGTGGATGTGCATATTCTTCATTGGTCTAGTAAATCTGAGATAGGTAAAGGCTGATATAGCCCCTTCTCAGTGTGGTCCCTCGCACACCAATAGGGTCTACAAAAACATATAAACAAAAATATATCGACTTAAAGATTAGGAGGACACCCCTAGTGGTACATTTTCCTAAGAAAACATCCTATCTTTAGGGCATTATCCGCAAAACTCTTTATAGGAATCGCCTAACTTCTCTTTAGTTGATATAAGTTCCCAATGGCATTTACTCAGTAGTGGCCCCTAAGTCAGGTTATGCTTGTTGTGCTACCAACATGTCACTTTCACGGTTGTTCCCTACTTTAGAAGATGTAAGTCTGCTACTCCTTCCTAGCACAGCTATTGAACATCAAAAGGCAAACCCTTAGGTTGGCTAGCTCTACCCCACGGCTAGTAGACTATCCCTTTGGATTTGTAAATTTGAGATAGGACAAGCTTGATATAGCCCCTTCTCAATGGGTCCATCATACATTGATATGGTCCATAAATTAAATATATCAAATTTGATCGAGCTCACATCCCTAGCGGATATGCCCTCAATTCAAAATCAAACTAAACTAAATAAACCATATAAAATCACATGAAATTAAGATAAAATTAATCTTGACTACTTTTGAGTTGACATAAGTCCCCAACGACATTCACTCAGTAGTCTCCCTAGGTTAGATTTGATTTGTTGTGCATCCAACAGGTCACCTTAGCGGTTGTTCCTCGCTTAGGAAGATGTAAGTCTACTATGGCTTCTTCCTATAGCTATTGCACATCGAAAGGCAGCCCCTTAGGTTGGCTAACTCTACCCTGTAGCTGGTAGACTATCCCTTTGGATTTGTAAACTTGAGATAGGTCAAGGCTGATATAGCCCCTTCTTAGTGGGTCCATCACACATAGGGTCCATACATTAACTCATTAAATTAAACTAATGATTTTCCATAGTGGAGTTAATTCACACCCTTCTCCCTAGTGGAGCCCCAAATCATATATAAATAAGTCAAGCAAACAAATCAAATTCAAAACTAACCTCCCCAATGGAGCCAAATTAAATTAACTCCCACATTAGAGTTTAAAGCAAAGAAATCCAACCAAAATCTTATTCCCATTGGATACATCCCCAAACAAATCTATGAAATCAAACTCAAATCTCAATCCCCAATGGATAGCCCGAACCTGCTTCCCTAGTGGAAGGTTCATATACCCAATCCCTAGTGGACTCGAGCCCAAATCTAAAAACTATGTGCCTCCACATCAATTATAATAAAAAAAATTAAAGTCGATTCGATCTTAATCCCTGGTGGATTATAGATTCTTATTCCGAGTGGATGTTTTTTCCACAAATCATATAATCAAATCAAATTCAAACCTTATCCCAAGCAAATTTTCTTCTTCTATGCTCTCGACATATACCCCTCACATGTCATGTCTAATGCATGTGTGATCCCCTAACGGATCTCCGTCCATGTCCTTGACATGGTGTTCTCATCAAATCTTATTTCTTCTCTTATGTACACCTTTAATACTTCAACCAAAATCTTAATAATCTATTCATTCAAATTACATCATCTTAACATAGTAATCAACATTTTATGATTTATGATGGCACAAGCTAAAACTAACTATGAATATCATGCTAAACATATTATTTTGTGAATTAACACACAATATTATATTATAATATATGATGTTATATTATAATTTTCTATAATATAATATATTGTTTAACATTACACCTCATTAGAATCACTTAAAAGGAACAAATAACAAAATTTTCTCAAAATATGAATAATGTTCATTTTGGATGTAAAATTGTTAATTTTCTATTAGAAATGGTACAAAATAGCATAATTTTGGTGTTGCTTCTTGGTGTGTGCTATGAATTTGGCCAAATTCTTCATCTCAACCTTCAAATTAATATTTTTGTGAGTTTTGACCCAATGTATTATAAAAAAAGTAAAATATACTAAAATGCACAATAACATTTAGTAACACACCACCACATTCATATATATGTGAAGCTATATTGTTATGTACATTATATTTTAATATGCTTTCATATAATATATTATCTTACATTACACCGATGAATCACTTTAAGCAAAATTAATAAAATTTGGTTGAAAAATGAACATTTATTTTGGATGCAAAATTCCATTCTTTTGATTAAATGACACACCATCGCACACCCCCAATTATGTTCCCTAAAGCTTTCCTTAAATTTGGCCAAATCCCATCATCTCAGCCTATAAATCAGTATTTTTATGAATTATACCAGTACAAACTCTACTACATCATACTATAACAAATTAAAATATGCTAAACAACTAGTAGTAATACACAATAGTAAGATATAATGCATGATGCTACTATGTTATGGCATCCTATATTATAATACACTTAACATATTATATTATATTATATTATATTTTATTGCATATCACATCACAAGGGATTGCTTAAGATAAAAAATCATAAAATTAGTCTAAATAATAAAAAACTATATATTTTAGTCGTATCACTTACATATTTTAAATTAAAATAATATATTATGATGCCATGCTCAACCTATTATGAATTTGGCCAAATTCCACCATTTTAAAGTGTAAATCAACATTTTTATAAATAATGCTATTTTAGGCTCTACTGTATGATTGTAAAATACTAAAATAATTTAAAATGCCTGGAACAATATATTATGATATATGATGTTATACTATGCTACAACATATAATATTTATTTTTTTAACATAAAATCTTACTTTTAGACTATAAATGGCATGGCACACCTTTACTACCTAATTCCACTTCAAATTTAACAAATTTCATCATCTGATTTAATAAATCAATAATTTTATGATTTATATTAATATAGACTATAGGGAACAATACCATAATATAATAAAATATTTCAAAACAACTTATAACATCTAAAAACACATCTCTGCAAGCTCAAATATATGATGCTACATTATACTATAATATGTGGTATTATAATATGATTTAGGTTTAGGGTTTAGGGTATTCAAATCTCTAATAGTCAAGGGATAGTCTTTTGAAGACACTTTCTTTATCTACCATAACTATGTTAGGATTAAGTCATTTTTTAGATCTACTCCTAATGACATCTTTATTCAAGGTTTAGAGTTTAGGGTTTGTTTGGGGTTCAAGGTTTAGGATTAGGGTTTATGGTTCGTTTAAGGTTTAAGGTTTAGGGTTAGTTTAGGGTTTAGTGTTTAGGGTTTGGGGTTTATGGTTTAGGGTTGTAGGTTTTAGGGTTTATGGTTTATGGTTTTAGGGTTTAGGGTTTAGGGTTTTTAGGATTCAGAGTGTAGGGTTTAAGGTTTAGGGTTTAGGGTTTAGGGTTTAATATTTAGGGTTTAGGGTTTTTAGGGTTTAGGGTTTAGGTTTAGGGTTTAAGTTTTAGTTTAGGATTTGAGGTTTTTTTTAATAGAGAATAGATTCAAATTCAACATTTCTTCTTTTTGATTTCATCAACCAAGCAACACCCCAAGTTTTCTAAGACATAAGCGATGACATAGATAAAAAATGAGCACCCATAGAGAAAATCAAAAACCCTAGATAAGTAGGAGTCGTTATAAAGGAGTTCCATAAGCGGATATCAGTCGGTTGTTCTTTAATTTCTCCAGTTCCCATCAGAACCACCCCTTTCCTCTCAACTTGCAGGATCTTCCATCATATCCCTGATCTCTCCCTCTACCACCACCACGATTGTAACCTCCATCGTTCCTCTCACCTCCATAACCACCACTGCTCTGACCACCACCTCCATATCCAACATCAAGTCCAGATCCCCCACCACCACTGCGATAATCACCTCCTCCACCTTCGCCTCAACCGCATGATCTAAATTGAGCCTAGATGACAGTGATGTTCCTGCAGTCAAGGTTTTTCCCATTCTTAGGGTTTAGGGTTTAGGTTAAGTCTAGGGTTTAGGGTTAAGGGTTTAGAGTTTAGGGTTTGGGGTTTAGGGCTTAGCATTATAGGTTTTAAGGTTTAGGGTTTAGGGTTTTTGATTTAGGGTTTAGGGTTTTAGGGTTTAGCATTTAGGGTTTAGGGTTTAGGGATTTAGGGTTTAGGGTTTGGGGTTTAGGGCTTAGGGTTTAGGGTTTAGAGTTTAGAGTTTTAGGGTTTAGGGTTTAGAGTTTAGGGTTGTAGGTTTAGGGTTATAGGTTTAGGGTTAGTTTTTTTAGGGTTTAGGTTTTAAGTTTAGGGTTTAAGGTTTAGGGTTTAGGGTTCAGGCTTTTTTGGGTTTGGGTTTTGGGTTTAGGTTTCATGTTTTAGTTTTAGGTTTAGGGTCTTTTGTTTTTTTAATTTTAACAGAGAACAAATTCAGATTCAATATTTCTTCTTTTCAATTTTATCAACCAAGTAACACACTAAGTTTTCTAAGACACAAGTGATGACATAGATAAGAATGAGCACACATAAAGTAGATCAAAAACCCTAGATAACTAGAATCGTCTCTACAATAAAGACATAATTCCATAAGTAATAGATCAGATCGGCCATTCTTTAGTTTCTCTAGTTCCTATCAGAACCACCTTGGCTCCTCGAGTAGTAGGATCCACCATCATATCCCCGATCTCTCCCTCTGCCACCACCACGGCTATAACCTCCATCACTCCTCCCTCCTCCATAACCACCACTACTTCGACCACCACCTCCATGTCCACCAAAACCTCCAGATCCCCCATCACCATTGCAATAACTGTCGCCTCTGCCTTTGCCTCCTCCACCAGATCTAGACTAAGCCTGGTTGACGGTGATGTTCTTGTCACCATTGTTCTCCCAATTCTTAGGGTTTAGGTTCAGGGTTATTAGGTTTTTTTAATTTATTCGGTTACTTTATGTTTAGGTTTAGATTTTGGGTTTTGGGTTAGGGTTTAGGATTGAGGGTTAGGGTTTAGGGTTTATAGTTTATGCTTTTAGGGTTTAGGTTTAGGGTTTAGGGTTTAAGGTTAGGGATTAAGGTTTAGGGTTTAGGGTTTTTTAGAGTTTAGAGTTTAGGGTTTAAGGTTTAGGGTTTAGGGTTTAGGATTTAGGGTTTATGGTTTTCTGAAAAGCGGTAGGTATAGGTTTATTTAGTTTATTTTATTTATTGTAGTTTATTTTATTTTTTATTTTTAATTAGGTTTATTTTTTTTATATAGTTTAGTTTATTTATTTTAGTTTAGGTTTTTTATTTTAGTTTATTTTTTGCTTTAGGTTTATTTTTCACTTCTATTTTATTTTTTAGGTTTAGCTTTTATTTTTTATTATTAGGTTTATGTTCAATTTTTTATTTTATTTTTTTAGGTTTAGGTTTTGATTTTACGTTTATTTTTAGGTATTATTTTTTAGTTTATGTTTAAGTTTATTTTTAGTTATTTTATTTTTATTTAGTTTAGGGTTTAGGTTTAGTTTATTTTAGGTTTAGGTTTAAGTTTTACTTATTTTAGTTTAGTTTATTTTAGTTTAAGTTTAGGTTTATTTAATTTTGTTTATTTTTTATTTTAGGTTTAGTTTTTTTTTTTAGTATAAGGTTTAGGTTTTATTATTTATTTATTTATATGTTTTATTTTTAAGTTTATTTTTAAGGTTTAGGTATTTTTTTAGTTTTTATTTGATTTTATTTTAGGTTTTTTTATTTTTATTTATGTTTAGTTTTTATTTTATTTAGGTTTTTTATTCTTATGTTTATTTTATTTTTTAGTTTTTATTTGGTTTTTATTTATTTTATTTTATTTTATTTTTAGGTTTAGGTTTATGTTTTAGTTTAGGTTTTTATTTTTTTATTATTTTATTTTATTTTAGTTAAGGTTTTTTTATTTATTTTAATTTTAGGTTTTATTTAGTTTAGGTTTAGGTTTTTAGGTTTTTAGGGTTTAAGGTTTAGGGTTTAGGGTTTAGGGTTTTAGGGTTTAGGGTTTAGGGTTTAGGGTTAGGGTTTAGGGTTTAGGGTTTAGACTTTTGGGTTTAAGTTTTAGGTTTAGGTTTAGGGTTAGTTAGGTTTGGTTAGGTTTAGGTTATTTTTAAGGTTTAGGTTTAAGGTTGGGTTAGGTTTACTTTGGGGTTTAGGTTTAGGAGTTTAGGGTTTAGTTTTAGTTTTTAGGTTTAGTTTTTTAGGTTAGGTTGATTAGGGTTTTTAGGGTTTTGGTTTTTTATTTTTTATTTTTTTTTAAACCAAGTAATATGGTAGGTTTAAGTTTATTTACTTTATTTTTTAATTAATTTTAGTTTATTTAATTTTTTTTATTTTGGTTTAATTTTTTTTATTTTGTTTATTTTAGGTTTATTTATTTTAGTTTAAGTTTTTTATTTTAGTTTATTTTTAGGTTTAGGTTTAGGTTTAGGTTTATTTTTTTAGTTTAGCTTTATTTTTATTTTATTTTTTAGGTTTATATTTTATTTTTTGGTTTAGGTTTAAGTTTCTATTTTACTTTTTTAGGTTTAGGTTTTAGGCTTTTATTTTAGGTCTATTTTTAGGTTTTACATTTTAGTTTTGGTTTAGGTTTATTTTTAGTTTATTTTATTTTATTTAATTTAGGTTCATGTTTACATTTAGTTTATTTTTGGTTTATGTTTTGGTTTTTTTATTTTAGTTTAGTTTATTTTAGTGTAGGTTTAGGTTTATCTAATTTTTTATTATAGGTTTAGGTTTTTTTTTTAGTTTAGGGTTTAGGTTTTATTTATTATTTATTTTTAGATTTTTTTTAGGTTTATTGTTTAGGGTTAGATTTTTATTTAGTTACATTCAGCGATGAAGACTTAATCCTAAGGATGACCGTGCATGACCCACAAGTATCAATTAATATTATGAGTCTAAGAACCCTTGCCTACTTGAGGATCGACATCTCCAAACTCAAAAGAAAGATGACATCGAGAGGATTCAATGGACAAGGTGAGAGGGTCTTGTGGTGTTTATTTTTAGATGTAGGGGGACACCACGCAGATAGTAGGAGGGGTACTTTTTTTGTGACCAGTGCAACATTGAGGTATGATGTACTATCTCGAAGATAGAGGCATCACCCACAATGGACTAATCACATAATGGACTCTAAGGAATGATGGGTCTTCAAATGCAGCATAGATTTTTTTCCCTACATTACATGGATGAATAAAGTAGGGTTTATATTAAACCAGATTTTTAAGTTCTCTAAAGAGGTAAGCCTCCATAGTTAATTACATCTTAGGAAATGAAATTTCCTAAGAATTTTTTTGATTAGAGTAGACAATTATCATCTCCAAATACTTCAAGGTTACACTATCAAAGGATTGGTTGTATTTGGAAAATCAATTGGGAATGTTCAAGGAGATGACTTATTTTTGGAATCTGAATGAAATAAGTTGGAAATCCACATGACACTAGGAAGTCTAGTGAGCATTACAATCTACCCTTTGGTTGGGCTTTATAATTTTGAAGTTGAGGAGATTTATATGTTTTGAGTTGAAATTTAATTAGATTACTAGGGCTTATAATCTACCAACACAAGATTATGAGAATGCCTAAGAGATGAGAATTTATGCTTGTAGCCCAAAGGAAATAGCTACCTCGAATCCTAAATCTAGGGAGCTTCAGTACGAGCTAAAGCATGACCTAAATCTAAGTGACAGGTGGACATAAGGGTTTACCTCCACAGAAGAGAAAAAATTGTCTAATGACTTGACTTATAATCACCTGGAGTGGCTACTAGCTAACTCCTCCTGCGATTTAAAAACTATGTAGTCTGGTATTATGAATTGTAAGATATCTAGGGTAGTTATTTAATTAGAAAGAGGCTAAAGTCCTAAACACACTCCCTAGGAGACTAGAGCATGAGTGGTATAAGCATATGATTTAATCTATAGATACAAAATCCTTTCAAATTTTATTTCATTTTAGACATTATTTTGACAGATTCTTTGGGATTTCTTATGCCTAAATGCATGATGAAATAGGTTATGGGTCAAATCAGTTAGAAGAAGGTGTTCTCCACCATAAGGGATGCCCTCACAAGTCAAGCATTCATTTATCATGCAATGATGGAGAACCTTCATATTCAAGAGAGAAAAAATATGCTTGCATGATGTGAAACAAACAACCATATAGCTAAGGGGTTGCTAAATCATTTTATTATCTTATTTATATCTTATGCTTTATGATGAGGCAATGAGTTGTTTAAAATTAAGTTATTAGTGATTATTTGGGTAGAAAAGTTATTTTTATCCTAAGAGCCTAATTGTATCCAAGCCACACATTAAAGCATCAATCATTTAAAAAACTATGAAAATCATGTCATCCTAATGCACAATGTAAACATAACATCAAAAAATTATATAAACTATCTTAAAAGAATAAAAGACTGGTATGGTCGCGTACTGCCATACAACTTGAAGAGAGAAAAGATGGGTAGCCGAGCTCTACCTTTATACAACCAGGAATATGAAAGAATGATTATAATTGTATTAAATGCTATGGGGGTCTTCTTTCTTCATATCTCTATTTCTAATTTGGTTCCTTCTTTGATCTGGATGGTGCTTGCTCCAAAGGCATTACAAGGCACCCCAGGATAAGGCCTTCTGGCCACTGCTCATCCTAATCCCCCATAGCACTAATCCTAATTCCTATTGCAAAAATTACATTTATGTGGAAAAAGTAAATCTAACTACACCTGCAAAATAAAGGTTAGCTAAATATACATATTATCCCAAACAGTTGTATTTATAATTTGGACTTAGCACCCTACAGATAAGTAACTAAGTCCATCTATCCTAACTTGGATTATGCTTAAGGATTTAAACAACATCCAATCTAAATCATGATTAAGCATAATGTCCTATAGAAAACATGATTATGCTAAAATTATCCAATCATCCAGTCTACGAAGCATGCACCCTAACATCCAAGCTAAAATAATACAAAATAAAACAAAATGTACATCACATCATACACCGTCCTAACTTAGAGCTAGTGATGACTTAATTCTAATGTGTATTAAGGCTTGTGTGGTAAGTCTTATTAGGCATTAGTGTTGTATTTTCTTAGTGTAGAAGGATTCAATTTAACATGAAAGGTTGATTTCACTTGAAGTAGTTTAATTGATTTGAGAATTTTAATTTATTTTTCTTTTGTTTCATTTTATTATACTTAGCAGTGTTATAAAGAGAGGAAAAGATGAATGCCCTCTTTCATCCCTACCTTAAGTCACTTTTTAAAGTATATTAATTTGATTTAGTTCTCTTTAGTGAATGGCTTATTAAATGATTAAAATAATCATTAGTTTAGGTTCATTTTAAATAATCATATTCAAAATGAAAGGCATCTTAAGATTAATTTAATTCAATTACTACCACATGACATAAATTAAATCATTCCTTTCCATCACATGTAACATGCATATGATTTAATCCTAAGTGTATCTATAAATGCAACCTATTTTAGCACTCTTAAATGATGAATGTATGTGTATGTTTAGAATTTATATTCTATTTTATTGAGTTATGTATATATGTTAATTTAAAACTTTATCCAAATTCTTATACAAAAAGGACATATGAACGAAATTAAATAAGCATGTGTCATTATTAAATCAGGGAAGTGAGGTAATCAAATGGGATGTCGAGACTATATACCAATTTGCATTCAAACATATGTAAATTTGTATACATGAACATAGGAAGTAAGCTCCAAATCATATGGCTAATTAATTCAACCACTTAGTCAATTATGAATGCATGCAATTTTAATGTAAAATGGGATTTCCATTCACTAATCACATATACATATACATGTACAAAGATAAAGGCAAGCACTTGTCATTGTTAAACCAGGGAAGTGATGTAATTAAATGACCTCCTTGGGTCTAACTAAAGCATTGTATTCTCGGGATGTCCAGACTACTATCATAAAAAAAATCTAAATAAATAAATTATATATATATATATATATATATATATATATATATATATATATATATATATATATATATATATATAGATATATATATATATTTAGAATTTTTTATGATAGTGAGGTTTTTGATATAGTGAATCAAAAGATCAGCTACAATAACTAAGTTTGGGTAATGTAAAAGTAGGCTACAATACAAAGGAGGGGTGTAATGTTCATACAATTATCAACTTTAGAAATGACATTATGCATAAGCATGTCTTGAAGAACATGAGCATTCAGCACAAGTCCACTAATAAAAGATTAGTATTTATCATGTAAGAGAATGACATAATAGAAGTAACAACTGTAAGTGATGGCTTGAATTTCTCTAATACTGACAAAGGCTGTATAAGTTCTATAAGCCATAATAAACTATCTCTCTCTAGCTTCATGAAGATGCTAACAACAACCTCCAAGTTTTGGACCAATAAGGACAGGATCTGCTCTAGTTTAGTTACTTGTGCATCTTCCTATGAGCAGTCTTCTTTTGTAGCTGTGATAGCCTGTTTGATCATACTTCTTCTTTCTAATAGATACTATCGTCTCATTTATAACTCTATCAATTCATTTGATATGTCAAAGATTTAATCTTTCTAGAAAGGTCTCTCTATCAGATCTCAAAGCTCTAAGGCTGCTCAATGTCTTGGCCAACTGAAACATTTTATGTAAAATGATGTTGAAGGTCTTTGCAATACTAATTATATCAAACAAAACTTTATGATAAGTACTACATAATCAAACTCAACATCTCTGCATAATGATTCCCAAAGTTGTAGCTCTCTTGCTTCAATACCCAGGGTGGTAGCACCATCCAATAAGTAGTTTGTTTCATCACAGAAGCTAGAAAGCTTAGGCAAGACTTTTGGGTCAATATTTAGAAGTAGATGGCAAATGATATTCTATATGGAATAAGCTCTTTGAAGAGCTACCATGTAATGAGTATGAGGCCTATGTCGTATTATAGAGATGAAACTTAAGATATCTAGACTAGATAGCCTCTGAGTTATATCTTTCAAACTTCGAATAGGAAGACTCTATGTACAAGATTCAATATATAGGGAATCATCTTGAGTCATGCTCACTATCACCCAAGTTGAATCTGACAAGTGTGTCTCATAGCTAGTCATCAGAATGTCAGATTCTTTTATGCATGGGTCTTCCTTAACATGCATATGTTCATTGCTAATAGGCTAAGTAGATGCTGGGAAGCAGCACTAGTGTCTGTCAATAATTCTAGCCTGACAACACTACCCATCTATCATGTGGGTGGCTCAACTGCTACTGGTGGAACCATTTATCCTTGCTACTACCATATCATGACCAGCTATTATGAGGCTATGAATATATCTATCTTCTCACCCCTGAGTTCATGAAGCCTTTCATCTTTGCTTCTTACTACCACCCAATTCATCTGATGATCTTTTAGGTGCATGACTTATGTATTGGGGGGAATGAAAATGTCACACTGGTCTGGCTCTCCCCAACCTACAACTATATATATATATATATATATATATATATATATATATATATATATATATAAGCCTAGCACCAAAAAGGAAGAGTAATTATGATGAATCCACAGTAGCCATAGGTGACTAACTCTTGTGTAAGTCTCATGTGAAGTTATACAAAACCTAAACTTGTCCCAAAATGAAGTAAGAAAGCCCATGTTGTGGAAGCTGCAACTATTCAAATAGATAGTGGGTGCATTCCTAGATAATGAGTATCTACTAGAGATAGTTCATCATCAATATCTCATGCTAAGATTCATCAAAAATTGACTCTTCCTTCTTGCTTGAATCTAACACTAAATGACTCTTCATCGAATGAAATCCCATCTCAAGCGAGATCTTCTAATCATGCAAAATGAGGTAAACATACTATTGCATTAAAGAAGCTCTCAGATCATGTGTCTATAGTAACTATGCCCCATTCCTATGATCTGATCTCTACTCTTTGAGCAATTTTAGTAGTGATCTAAATCATGATGGATACCTAAGGAATATACATGATGCCCTCTCTATCTAATTCCATCCTAACTCTAAAAGATCTCATGATCTTGAGGTACACATTCCTCATATGGAAAACCTATGACCAAGATACCTACTATATCATATATGTTTGGCTAAGTAATCATGATATCATGCGGACCAATCTAGTAAGTATTTTTGATCCTATCCCAATACTCTCCTATACTCTAGATCTAAGTAAATGGGAGATAGTTATAATCAAAAAGTGATGCCTATATTGCATGGTATATGACAACCTTCATGAGGGTGTCACCATGCCTATACAAGTGATGACGTGCCCAATATACATAACCACTGACTGTTGACAAGGGTGTGCCAAACACTAACTTTAGGTTTCAGTCTCCTACCTCATAGTGTAATATACGATAACCCAAAAGTCTGACTATGCCTACAGACAGAGCAGTATCTATAATTGGCTGAAGCACATCGTGATCTCCAAAGCTAAAGCGGTCTATAACACTCTCTAAAGAAACATCATGACTATATCTTAGCTTTAGATTGATTATCCAATTAGCAAGATCATGGTATGATGGATGCTTTGAATCAACATATAGGATGCATGATGATTGAGCAAATGAATATTCAAACATATCCCTACCCATTAACATATCTTGATGCCATAAAAGTCACTCCTACAACTAGACTATGCCATGTGGATCATGGGCTTCAATAGTGGCCCATATATACTCTTCAATAGGCTTTGTAGTAAGCATTATAGGAAAATTTTGTGACACCACATAGAGTTTAGGAATTTCTTATTTGGATGATCAAATATGGCATTAAGGAATAAACATATTATCCTAGATAAACATGCTATCTTATAATGGATTTAGTCATTTAATAAAAGACTCATAAGGCTAATGGGCCTTTCGTGTATAAGAGATTTTTCCCATGAACTACATAAAAAAGTAGAATAGAGTTTATTTCAAATTGGGTTCATGGTTCCTTATAGAGGCAATCCCCTATAGTTAATTACATCTTAAGAAGGGTCTCTTCCTAAGAATACTCTCGATTAAAGAAATAAATTATTATTCATAAAGATTTCTAAGTTGGTTTTCAAAGTATTAATTTTTGGAATTTTAATCAGACGGTTAAAACTAGAGAGAGTTATTTTGGAGGTCAAACGAGATGAAGTAGGAAATGTCTATTAATACTGGGATGCTTAGTAGACATTTTAACTATCCTATAATTGGGCTTTAAATTTTGGAATTTAATTTAGATTTTGCATTGACATTTTCTTAGAAGTCTAGGACTAGTAGCACAAGACTACAATAATGCCTAGGGTTGAAGACTTATTCTTGAAAAGGATGCTTTAAACCTAGTCTGTGCTTTTAACACATGTCAGATGCTCAACCTAACTTCATTCTAAGAATTATCATCCATTCTTCTCATTTAAGAGAACTAACCAATCCCTGACTCTTGTGGACTTACAACCCACCTAGAGAGGGCTATTAGTTAACACCATCTAAGTGCATTTTAAATTTATTATGCCAAGTCTTATGAATGCAAGATGGTTGTGTTGTTATATTTTTATGAAAGGAATCTATGAATCTAGACTCACTCCATAATCCCTAAGATAATGTGGGGTATGAAATGCATCTAACTAATGCACATTTTTTAGAATTTTTATAAATTTTGTCTCGATAATCATTTTAGGCCATGGGTATGCAATTTAAGCCAACATGGTATGTAATTAGAAAGTCATGGGACAAATCAATAATAGAAGGTAGGCTTCCCCAAGAAATCCTCATATATTAGATGCCCCTTATGTGTAATGAGAGATGTTGACCAATTCAAAGATTGGAGCAATATGATTGCATGATTTTCAAGAGCTAATTGATTTTAAATTATTCCCTATGGATTTATTTATATTTAGTTTTGAATTAGATTTTTTATTTTTGAATTGATTAAATTTAACTTGGTAGAAAATTTGATTTTTTCTATGAGCCAATGTCCATCATCACGAGAAAAGTACAACATAGAAAGAAACCTAGAAAAACAAGTTGATTCTATTACACATCAAAAATAAATCAAGCCAAATTAAATTTATAAAATAGGCCAATGCGGCCAGGTATCGATGTACACCCAATAAGAAAGGAAAATGGGTAGCCGAGCTCTGCCCTTATGTAGCCTGACTTAGAACTACAAGTCTAAATCTATGAGTCTTCTTTCCAGGATCGTCTCCTTCTTAGGGACTTCCATTGGGCATCATAGGGGACCTCTACACCATCTCCTGGCAGGGTCAGTTCCTACTAATCCTAGACACCATAGATCCAAACCTAATTCTAAGCTTAAATTTGCATTTTTAAATTCAAAAATAAATCCTAAGCCCTGCAAAATAAATGTTAGCAAAATACAAACATCACATAGTAGTTATATTTTTCAAACATACGGGCTTAGCATTAGTTGCTTGCCAAGCCCACCTATCCAATGGACTATATTAAGGACTTTTTAGCACTTGCAAGCAAATAATAATTCTATAATTTTTATTTATTATAGCAGTCCCATTAACACTACCTAAAGAAGATGTTAGTTCTAGAAATAATGTCCTACCATCCAAGCTATCGATAATCAATCCTAGCCATCCAGTCTAAAACAGTACACCATAAAATAATAAAAACAATTCTCATCACATAATCATAGAAAATCACAAAAAATCATAGAACATCCTAGGATCCGTGACTTATATTTCTAGTGTGTGAAGAAAAGGGTTTGTATGAAAAGACATTACTAAGCTTTATGATTTTAGTTTTTATTTCCTTAGTTTTGAATGTTGGTTTATTTACCTTTGGATGATTTCAATTCAAATTATTTAATAATTTATCTTCATTTTAGGTAAAAGTTATTATGTTAAATTCATTCTAAATGGAGCCCATTCCATTCAACACCCTAAATCTTAATAGGATGATATCTTTATTCTAAGATAAAGATTCATCCTAAGGATCTAATTAAAATCATAAGTATTTTGATTTGAACTTGAATTTAGAGGGTTTAACTTAGTTTAGTTTATTTCATTTTGTTTTATATTTTTTTATTTAGAAATTTTATGATTTTCTTTAAATTAAGCTATTCTTATTATTTAATTTGATTTTTCTTTAAGTTAATCTATTTATCATTATGATTTGAGGTTCTTCTAATTTCTTTGATTTAAGATTGTGGTATTGATATTTATCATTTATTCCTTTAGTTTGATTTATTTTACATGTTTACTTAGTTGATTATGATAACTTATATTTTGTATTGAGTTCATCTTTGATTTAATATTTATGTTAGTTCATTGACTTTAATATATTGGATTTAGGGTAAAACTTAAGTATAGGTATTTTCTTTATTCACGTTAAGTTAATTTCATCTTCATTAATGTGAAACTTTTGAAGTTTATTTTATTTTCTTATTTTCATTAATGTTCATTAACCTAAATAAAGTTATAATCAATTTATTTTGTTTGAGATTATTCAACTTATTACATTCCGCTTTTATAACTTATTTATATTAATGATTCTTTCATTATGAAATATTTCTAAATTGTTATATTTAATGTTTCCAAATTGTACATTATGATAGGATTCCATTTATCTTAATTACTTTAAAACAAAAGGAATGATCTTTATGTCTTCGAAAAGAAAATTTATCTTAATGTAGATTTATTATATGACTTAAATGATTACATTTAACCTTCTTTTTTTGTTCACATTTCATTTTCATATGTTTACATATTTGTCAATTTATATTCACATTTTTACTATTTTATTTCCTTATGTAAATGATATTAATGAATTTATATATTATTATATATTTCTCAATGATATTTTATATTTCAGTTTATAAAATGAAATTATTATGATTTAAAGACTAATCATAATTAAATATGATTTAAGTTTCATATTTCCTTTAGTTATGATCATTAACTTAGAGTTATTTGAATTCTATTATTTTAGTAGACTTATATATTTTTATTAAATAATGTTTTAAATTTGTATTATGAATTTTATAATTTTTGTAAATTTTTTTAATGTTAAATTGACCTAGAGACTTGAAAATTAAAATACTCTCAATATAGATGTCAAATGAATCTAAAATTTTATGGTTCACTAAAGTTTCACTTTGATCAGATATGTGATTAAGGTGTAATTAAGGTTTTAATTATTTCATTAAAACTTAAATTAAGCTTAATTTAATGAAAACTAAGGTTTTATTTTTCTTTGAAACCCCTGAAATATAGATCCAAAGTTCATTCATAATTTTTGGTGCTCTTGATTTATTGCATTTTATTTTAGTTTAGGTTGATTAATTAAATTAATTAGTTAAATTAATAGCCTAATTAAGCCATTTTATGAATTATTATGTTATCATGAGTTTTAATAGTTTATTTATGACCATTGGAGTATATTAAAATGTTTTAAATCATTTTGATCAATTTCCATCATTTATTAAAAAATAATTTCATTAAAATTAAGGCTTAAGGTTTAAAATTTCCAATATAAAGATTCACTGCTCAATATATTATGAAAACTTTACAAAATGTGTGTCTTAACATCAATTTTATCCCCCAAAGTTACATTTTGATTGCATACTTAGTTTAGGAGTAATTAAGGTTTAAAGGTTTACATTCAAACCTAAATTAAGGTAAAAATACCCAAAATAATTTGGGGATTTTAATTTTAATGGATTCCTCTCATCGAAATGAATCCATAGAGTCCAAGTTTATAATTTTTGGATTTATATTTAATTTTCTATTAATTTTAAATTTTTTGTGATTTTTAATTAATTTATAATTAATTAAATAGAGGATTTACCATTTTTATAATGTGAGGCTGATGTGGCATCGGCATAATGGCAGCAATTTGGCCACACGAATCTCGTGTGGCATCAGCGTTAAAAGCAGCATCGCGTGGCAATCCTTGATCGTTCGATTGAACCCGATTCAATTTAATGTTTGCTTTATCAAATTAAATTACAGATATGGCTAGATCTCGACTATCTATTCCTTTTAAAAGGAATGGGTGGTAGATTATGTCTCCTATGCTAATGGAAATGGCCGAGAGCCATCTGTCAATTTCACATGATTGACCATCCAATCGTTGAAATCACACAATTTCGATTGCAAATCCATCGAGGAATGCAATTGAAGGGATATAAGTAGTTTGATCTCACTTGAGATCAAACTTTCTTCAAAAAACACCAAAGGTGAAAGCTTAGAGGAGGTCGTTAATGGCATACCTCAGTTTCGATGATCTCCAGCAATGGGGTTAACTCTAATAGCTATGGAATGATATGAGGAGCTCATATGCCAAAAGGAATTAGATTGCCTCCCTCTAGATTGATTTCAAGACCAACCTCAATTTGAATTTTGGTGAGGGAAGTGGGGGAAAGTTCATTTCAACTTTGTTTGAGGTTGAGAAGGTTATTTGCACTTAGGAAATGCTCTATATATGTATCCCTCCTTGGTCATGAGGTCTTAACTTATTTATTTCCCTCTCTTAGTCAACCTTTGGGAGTTAGCTATGATGCCTCTCAGCCATCTTACACCTATCTAGGATGAAGAGGTGGAGAGGGAATTGGGTTATGCAAATGGAATTTGGCTTGCCATCCATTTGACTAGTCTTGGTATCCTTTGATTTGGATTTATGTAAAGGGTGCTTAAGTGACTTGATTAAGGCTGAGAATCATCATTAATGAAGTCTAGGAATGTTTTATTAACATCCTAGGTGGATTGGTAGAAAATAGGATTGAAAAATTTGTTGGTTAATTCACTTAATTATTCCTTGCATTAGTTTAATTTTGGTCATCTAAATTAATTGATTATCCTTGGTTAAAATGCTTAATGTATGTGCATTTTATCATTAATGGACCTTTGCATAAAAGGGTATCAAGGATTTTAAGATTTATGGAGTATTTGATCTAGGTTTAGTCCATTTAATGTAATTGAATTTAGATTATTTGATATTAAGTAAGATGATTTATATCGCTTAATTATAATGTGTTTAAGTTTTCATTAGGTTAATCCAAGTAATTTGGAAAGAATTGGATCAAAATCCCAATTTTATTTCATTTGGAACCCATTTGACCCAAGTTGTGCTTAATGGGTTAAAGTTGGGTTCATATGTGTTAAATGACCAAATTGGTCAATATGGACCAAATAATGGGTTAGCTAAATATCAACATTCATATTCAAAGGAATTTGGATATTTTATTTTAATTTATTTGAATTTAATTTGGATTTAAGTCTAATAGAATCCATTTAAGCATGTTTAGGTTGAATAGCTTAATTAGTTTAATCAAGACCACATTGGACTTATATTCTTTCAAATTCATGTTTAAGTGTGCTCATATTATCATTCCAACCATTTGAAATGATTTTATTTGGTCAAATTTTGGTGGGTTGACCTTTGACATGGTGGGAGCCACATAAGTCAAACTCATGTAAACTGATTGACCATCCTTTGACCTTTGGATTGGACTTGGTTTCATTTTTTTTAAAGGGGGAAATTTATTGCCACAACAAAAGGGGTACAAGGTCCTTAAATGGGATACATCTCTAAACTATCGCTCGAAGAGCTACATAAGCCTAAAGAGATAAATCCCCTATCTATTACATCAAAAGCAAATTAAAAAAACAAAAACAAAGGAATTTACATAAAAAGACTAGCTCAGTACTAGCACATGGGCCCTCTAATAACAGTATAAACCTTCAAGATCCCAGACCTCTGAAAAAAGGATTACACAAGATTCCAAAACCTACAAAAGAGTCCTGCACAAAGCTTAAAGATAATATAAGCACAGATAAATGAAATAAAGTTAACTAGAAAATTTGAACAAAGTAAAAAAAGAAACTCTCAGAAAAGGCTCTGGCTTATTCACAATCATCCCCAGGGGCAACAAAATATGTGAGCCTCAAAAATTTAGTAGAATAGTAGACTTGGATTCATTTAATTTTATGTCATGATTTATGTTTCTAATTTCATTTGATTTGGATTTGACTTGGGTTTAAGTTTAATTTCTTTAGGTTTATGTGATAATAAGCTTAATTAAAGGAATTATGTGGGTTTTCCTAATTAAACTCTAACCTAAGCTTAATAAAATTTACATTTAAAGTGGTGTATGTTTAGGTTAAAGATTTGGATTGAGCCTAACTAAACCCATTAAGTTAGATTAATCCAAGAAATGAGTACTAGATCACTGAGTGTGATGACCTAGGTATTTAATTAGAAGGCTTCTAATTTAAGATTATGAGTCCTGATGGATGTCTTTAGAAGAAATATTTACCTCAGCCAAAAATAAGTTCAACAAGCATATCATCTGATCTTCTCCAAGTAAACATTGTAGTCAATCTATAGTAAACTTGGACAAGAGAAGTATATCAATTTCATAGGCATATGAAAAACTTTTGTCTAAATTTATAAATGTGTTATGCTTGTAAGCTCTTGATTCAATATTTTCTAATTTCACTTAGTTTGAATTAAATTTATTGAATCCAAATTTATAGTTAAACTCACTCCTTTGGGTATATTTAGACTTAAATCATATGTTAGATTTAAGCTTAGATTTAAATTTTGCCCTTTTGGAAATGACAAAATCTAAAGTTTTGATTTAGATCCAACCTTTTTTTGGCATGATGGAATCTAAATTTAGGTTAAGATTTAGCCCTTTTGGGCATGATGGATTCTTTATTTAAATTTGGGTTAAGATCTAGCCCTTTTGGACATGATGAATCTGATCCATCACTTTTGGGCATAATGAATCTTTTATTTAAATTTAGATCCATTGGGATGTTGTATCGACCTTTTGAGCATGTTGGATTTTATCTAAATTTAAGTTTAGCCTCTTTGAGTATGATGAATCTGATCTAGCCCCTTTGGTTATGATGGATCTTTTATTTAAATTTAGATCCAACCTTTTAGGCATGATGGATCTGATCTGGTCCCTTTGGAAATGATGGATCTAATCTGATCCCTTTGGGCATGATAGATCTTGATTTAAATTTAGATCTAGCCTCTTTGGGCATGATGGATCTAATATGGCCCCTTTGGGCATGATGGATCATATTTAACCCTTTCTATTAGAGAAAGTTTCTTTTTGATGGAGCATTTTTCCCTACATTACACAAGGTTTATAAAATTTCTCTATATTGACAAAGAATTTTTCTTTGAGATGAGTACTTTCTTTTCATACTTTCACTAAAAAGTATCTCTTCAATTGATCATTTTAGAGTTGATTTTGGCTCTTGCTTTGTAAAACATAAAATTTTTAATAGTTATGCATGTTATCTTTTGAGATGTTGTCCATTTATGAGAGGTATATTTTTTATCCCTTCTGCATCAATGAGTTGATAAGCATATTCTTCGTATACTTTTTCAATGACATAGGGTCCTTCCTAGTTTGGGTCAAATTTCTGACTTGTTCATTGGCGTGGAATGATAGGTCCTCTGCGTACCAACACAAATTCTCCTACTTTGAACCTTCTTGAGGAACCATGCAGTCATGAGCTCGAGTTATTCTTATTCTATATATTTCTAGATTTTTTTCGAGCTTGGAATCATACTTCAACAAGATAACTCTTCATGGCATATTCAGACATTTTCCTCCATTGTAAGTTCATTTTAAACTACTATATGGAGTGAAGGTAGCTCTACTTCAAGAGAAAGTATTGCTTCTACCTTAAATACTAGGGAGTATAGCATTGCTTATGTTTGTATGTGTATGATATGATCACAAAGCTTCTAGTAATTTTTCATGCCATTCTCTTTTATTTTTAGAGAGAATTATTTTAATGAGTTTGACCAATATTTTGTTGTATGTTTTTGCAAGACCATTAGCCCTTGGATTATATATTAAAGAATATCATCAATCTATCTTGTATTGCTTAATGAAATGATAGACTTTGGTATTCTTGAAAGTGGTGTCATTATTGAATAAAATTCTTCAAGATACTATGAATCGATAAATGATATGGTTTCAAAAACATTTCACTATGTTGTTTGCTTTAACTTCTTTTAATGGGATTATTTTTTCCCCATTTAGAGAAGTAATCAGTGGCAGCTAATATGAAATGATGCCCCGCAAATGACAGAGGATCTATTGGGCCTATTATATTAGTTCTTTAACTTTTGAATGGCGAAGACACCACTATTGGACTGTACATTATTAGGTGGTTGATGCAACGTGTCTGTATATATTTGACATTGATGACATCTTTAGGCATATTTAATGTTATCTTGAACTATAGTGAGATAATAGTATCCCATTTATTTAATTGTAATATTTATTTTAGGACTTGATTGGTGTGCACTACACAACCCTTTATAGACTTCAACCATCACCATCTTTTCTTCATCTAGTTCTAGCCATCGTAACCACATTTGGTCAAATGTGTGCTAGTATAATGTATCATTCACAAGGCATATTATAGAGTTCTTTGTCAAATTTGATGATCCTTTGATTTATCATTTGGTAATTTTCCATTCTTAAGATAGGTGATGAATAGTTATCGCCAATCATCATTCTCTATTATTGTTGAGATCTCTTAATTTTTTTTAGCTTTAAAGGCTTGAAGGAGGGTTGGTGCCAATGCTAACTTACTTTGGACTATTATTATGATTATCTCTCTCTGAGGGTCTATCATTTCTTTTGCTAGTTTAGCTAATGTGTTGGCTTTACCATTGTCTCAATATGACACCCTTGTAATTCTCACTTCAATGATTTATTTTAAAAGCTCTAAGACATGCTTATGATAAAGTGCCAATTCAGGCTTATTTATCTTGAAAGTCTATATTATTTATTAAATTATGAGTTAAGAATATCCATAAATATGAAGTTTCTTAATTTTCATATTAATTGCTAGGTCTAGACCTATAGTTAATACTTTATATTCAGCCTCGTGATAGGGTCTAGGTTCCATTAGACTATATGAATATCGGAGAATACAACCTTGCAGTGTTACAAATATTAAGTTGATTCTGACATGTACTATAAGTAAATTAGGCAATTTAGTTGGCTTTACTGATGAAGCTTCATCAAAGTAGAGTTCCCATTCTAATGGTTGTTGAGCTTCTTTCACCTAGAAGATTTGTTCATCAGGCAATTCATCGTTGAGTGGAGAGTTTGCTAATAAGGGATGAGCGACTAGAAAGTTAGCTAGAGCTTGTCCTTTAATAATTTTCTAAGGGTCATATGTTATGTCGAATTGAAGTAACAAGATTTCCCATTTAGCTAAATGACCAGATAAGGTAGGTCTAGTCATTAAGAATTTAAGAGGGTTGACTTTGGATATCAAAGTTATCTTATGTGATAACATATAATGCCAAAGTTTTTGAGTAGCAAATATCAACTCTAGTCATTGCTTCTCAATAAGAGAACATTATATTTCGGATCCTATCAAACATTGACTTATATAGTATAAGGCATTGTCCTTTTCTTCTTCATTAGTTTGAGCTAGCAGAGCTCCTAATGACTCTTCTAAGTGGTCATATACAATATCATTAGCTTTCCTGTTATTAGTGTTGTCAAAAATAGGGGATGTAATAAGTATTATTTTATACTATTAAATGCTTCTTGACAAGTATCATCTCATATAAAATGTGCATCTTTTTCATCAATCAGGCCAAAGGTTGACTTCTCCTCAAAGATTAGAAATAAATCTTTTAATGTAAGTAATTTGCCTTATAGTGAGCATAGTCTTTAAGGTCTTAGGCACTAGCATTTCTATTATTACTTTTATTTTAGAGGATCTATTTCAATTACTCTATGGCACATAGTAAAACCTAAGAAATTTTTGGAAGTTACACCAAAACACATTTTAGTGGATTATTTTAAGTTGAAACTTTGAACTCTTTTGAATACAACTCTTAAATCATTTATGTGCTAACTTTAATTCTTTCTTTTGACAACCAAATCATCAACATAACATTCCAATATCTATGTATGAGGTCTTCAAAAATGCGGTCATTGCCTTTTGGTATGTAGAATTGGCATTTTAAGCCAAATAACATCACTTTATAGTAATATATGTCGGTTGGTATGCAGGATGTATGCTTTTCATCTTCTAAAGCCATTTTAATTTGATTATAGCCTAATAAACCATCCATGAAGGAGAACATATCATAGTTTGATGTGTTGTTTACCATGAGTTCTTCATTGGGTAGTGGGAAGTCATCATTTTGCCATGCTTTATTTAAGTCCTTGAAATCAATGCAAACATGAATTTGTCCATTCTTTCTTCATACTGGGATAATATTGGCAATCCAGTCAATATACTTTTCTTTTCGAATGAATCCTACTACAATGAGAATTTTTTTTCAACGATCACTTGTTCTTCAATTTCTAATTACATTCACCTTGGTGCTTGTATTATAGGTTGTACATCAGATTTAATAGTAAGCTTATGTACAACTATGTCAGATGATAGGCTTGGCATTTCATTGTAATTTCATGTAAAGCAATTCTTGTATTCACATAGTAGTTCTTTTAATTCTTCCAATCTATCTAATGTAAGTTTAACACTAACAAAGATCTGCCTAGGTTCTTCTTTAGTACCCAAGTTGATTTCTTGGAGGTCATCAATGGTGACTTGATTGTCTTCCTCAAATTATTTTTGGGCCTCTTTGAGGTCAATGATTAATTCTTTTTCTTTAGGTATATTCTCATTTTGAACATTCTTTCATTCCTAAGTAGTTTTATGGGGCCTTTTCTTTCTATTATAACATAACATGAACTTATTGCATGAGATACCAAGGAAATATATTCCAATCCTTATGTGGTGAACTTCCCATATCCTATAAGATTTTGGGTATTATCACCTTGATAGAGTCTCTTAAATAAATGAGCTTGAATGCTTGATTATATATAAATGTTGTTTTTAACCGTTTCTTTGGTGAAAAGTATTGATAAGTTATTATTGAAATATCTTCTTCCTCAAAATTTCTTCTTAATAACATTTGTATGAGATCTAGGGTTCACTCTTATATAGAAAAGAGTCTCATGTTCATTATGGCCTCTAGGGAAATATAGAAGTTTTCTATTCTATTTCCTCATTTCTTTTAGCTATTAAGGCTTTTATGTGTGCCTTCTATGGTTATTTTCATAGCCTTGTTGGAGACTTAGAATTTTTGGTACCCTTATTAAGAAATATGTGTTTCCTAATTAGATTATCACTTTACTAGTATTAGCTTTTTCTATCCTTTGGTTCACTGAGGCTTTAATGGGATAATAAATTATTACCTCTTCTTCATCATCCTCAGTATAATTGCCAAGGTGGGAAATTACCTTGGGTTGCTTAAACTCATTAATATCATTGGTACTTTTATTCTTTGAGCAACCACTTTTCAGCATTAATTTAATAGGTGGAGCCACTTATTTTTGAAATTTGACTTCCTTGACTTTCTTAGGGATGAAGTACTTGGTGTCTTCACAGATCTTGATCTTGTGTATCAGGAATGGATTCATGTCACCATCAATTTGAAGCTCTTTACCATTTTGAATATATTTCATACATTGATGAAGAGTTAAAGGCAAAATGATGTATTCATGAATCCATGGCCTAGAGAGTGCTTTGTAAACTTGAGCTTGATCATATGGAATTTATCCTCATGTATAGTTTCCCAAAACATATTGGTAGAACAAGAGACCCCCAAGATTTGTTATCCTTATTCATTAAATACTTGTAGAAATGTTGCACTTTTATCCAAGTAGCAAGCATCTAAATCTAGTGTTTGTAATATTTTAACTGCTATAAGATTGACTGAAGCAACTGGATCAATCAATATTTTTTTATTCGAATGATGTTGCTTTCAACTATAACATAAAAGGGATGATTATGTTAGGTCATACCCAATAGTAGGTCATTCTTATGAATGTGATGGTTGCTGGCTTTTAAGAGGTTAAGTCTTCTTTCATTTTTTTTTAGTGAAGAATGTTTCATATTATTCTATGTTTTGTAAAGCTTTGATTAATGTATCATGTATATATTTGGATAACATGAGCATCATGACACTCAACAAAGCAGCTTGTGTAATGCACTAGAACAATATAGTCTACTTCTATTTTGGTAGACTATTGAGGATTAGCCAATGGTGGAGGTAAGGCATTCTCATTAATTAGAATTTATTTGCCATGGTGGCGATGGAGGAATTCTTTTTCCACTCCTTAATTGGACTTAAGTCACTTCTTCTATCTGGTCTTCTTTATTAGAAGAAGTATCTAAATTTTGTGTTTCTTCTAAGATTTCAGAGTTTTCAATAGTCTCAGAATTATTATTGAGTTTATGACATAATTTTTTTGAGCCTGACTTGACTTTCCATTTAGTGAGCTCTTCTCTAGAAAAGCATAGTTCTTCCCTAGAGTTCATTGTAGTTGCAATCACACTTATGACATGACATGTTTCTATTGGACTCTCTTCTTCAAGATTTTTTGTGTCAAGCTATAGGTGGGCCATGTATTCTTCTAGTTTAATTAAATCATTGAAAAACTTAATAAATCACTTAATTTGGCCTCTAATTGAATTAATTAATTCAATTAATCAACCTGAATTGAAATAAATTATAATAAGTCAACTAGAACCCCAAAAATTATGAATAAACCCTCATTGGATGCATATTCCAGAGGGGAATCAAGAAAAAATAAAACCCCAAAATGATCTTGACTAAATTAGGCTTAATTTAAGTTTAATGAAATAATTAAAATATTAATTAATCCCAAAATATACATCTGATTAAGGTGAAATTTTAGGAAAATCAAACTGGCAAGGAACCCCAATTACCATAAAAAGTTCAAATTTAATTGACTTAGATTGGGAATTCTTGAATTTACAAGTCTCTAAGTCAATTTAAAGAAGATAAAAAAAACACAAATTTTACAAAAACCCATAATACATACTTAAAATATCATAATTGACATCAAAAATACCCAAAACATCTGAAAGCAAAGGAACCTAATTAATCATAAGTTAAGGGCCATGGATAAGTAAAAATATGAAATTTACTTATATTCCAAAATTAATAATCTCTTAAACCATAATAAACCCATTAGTAAGCGACATATAAAGTTCATTAATCTTTGAACTTTATAAGCCATCACCATATAAATACATTAGAGCCATTTAAATTAATGAATAAAGTGGCACAAATGCAAGTATTAAAGATTAAATATAATTGACTTTAGGGTAAGTTGAATCGAACTTAAAATAACATAAAGATTTAAAGTAACATAGGCCAAGTTTAATACACATGAAAATAACCCCTTCTTAAATCATATCATAAAGAATAGGAGAATTCACATTATCCTAAGTGATAAAAAAGAACTTCTTAAATAACATAATCATCACACTCTTTAAATTAATTAAAAAGAATTGAACTATTCCAAAATGTATGAAATCATAACATGGAATTAACCACCTTACCCTAATTTCATTAATAAGCATTAGGAAAATAAATAAATGAATTGAAGTAAGAAATATCAAACAATAAATTAAAATTTGAATAATAAAATAATGCAAATTGGTTATAAAATTGAAACATAATAAATTGAATAATACTAAACTTAAAATTGAATGTAAATTTACTTAAGTTAATAAACATCAATGAAAATGAATAAATGAAATTAACTTGAATTGAATGAATGAATAAGATACATACACCTAAATGTAATAACTAAACTAAACCATTCCAAAATTAAATGAACAAATAAAAATGTATATAACTTAAATGAAACATAAGAATATAACTTAATGAAACATTAAGTTAAATGAAACGTAAAGGTTTACCTAAATTAAACATAACAGAACTAAAACAAAATGAAAGAGTGAAAAAAATATTAACTTAAATATGTTGGGTTAATATAATGAAAACAAATTAAACAAAAATAAGTATTAAATATGAACATTAACAAAATGAATGAAACTAAATAAAAGTAAAAGGAATTAAAAGAAGAATCAAATTTTAAAAGAATGAGAATCACAAACTTAATTCAAATCAAATTATTTAGATGAATCTAAAAATAATAATTAAGATAGTTAAGGATCTTAGTTAGACTTTTAGGATGAATATTCATTTTAGGATCTCTAACTTAGGATGTTCAATATAATGGATTCCACCTAAAATGGAACCTATTGTATTTTTCATTTTTAAAAGCCTAATATAACTTTAACATAAAATTCACCTAAAGTGGAAGTAAAATTACAAATCATGAAATCATTTGAATTGAAACCACCCAAAGGCAAAAATAAATAAACATTAAAAAAATTCAAAAAGAAACTTGAATTAAAAAGAAGGCCTAGCAAAGTCTTGCCACACAAGCTTATTTCTTTCACACACTAGATCATTAGGTCACGAACCCTAGATTTAGGTTAAGTCATTCAATAATTTTCTATGATATTCTATGATGTTGTGATGTGAAATGCTTTTTTATCATTTTTTGGTGTATTATTTTAGATAGTAGTTAGTCTAGATGGTAAGATGTTATTTTTACAATTAACATTATCTTTTATAGGGGTTGAGCTAAGAAGGGACTATCGTCATAAATAGATTATAAAATTATTGTTTACTTGCATGGGCTGAATAGTATTTTAGCATAGCCCAATAGGATAAGTGGGCTTAGAAAGCAACTAATGCAAAGCCCATATGTTTGTAAATTATAACTGTTGTGTGTTTTTTGTATATTTTTTTTTGAAATTTATTTTGCAGGGTTTAAGATTTGTTTTTTAATTTAAAATATAAATTTGAGCTTAGAATTAGATTAGGATCTATGGGTTCTATGATTAGTACGAGAAGAAGATGAGTGCAAAGGTCCCCTATGAAGCTCAATGGAGGTCATTGAAGAAGGAGACGATCCTAGAAAGAAGACCCATCGATCTAAACTTGTGGTTATAGACTGGGCTGTATAAGGGTAGAGCTTGGTTGCCCTTTTGCTCTCTCTTCCATGGTGTATAGTAGTACCCGACAAAATTGTCTCTTTTATATTAAATTAGCTTAACTTATTTTGGGTGTGCAATAGAATCAACCTACATTTTTAAGTTTCTTTCTATGTTTTGCTTTCTATGATGAATGGTTGGTATAGGCTCATAGGAAAATTAAATCTTCTACCCAATTAAATCTAATCAACTCAAAAAATATTTAAAATCTCTCATAAATTAAAGCCCTAAGAATAACTTAAAATCAATTAAGAATAATTTGCACTCTAAAATCATGTAATCATATTACTTTCAACTCTTGAATTGGGCACTTCACCCATTGCACATATGAGGCATCTAACCTATGAAGATGACTAGCTTCTTTTGGAAGTTTGCCTTCTCTTATTGATTTAGCACATAACCAATTCTAATTGCATGACATTTAGGCATAAAAATGCTTACCCAAGAACTCAAAAGAATCTTGAGTGAGAATGTTTAAAAAGATGAAATGTGCATTTCTTAGATGCATTTCATACCCTACATGATCTTAGGGATTAGGGAGTGAGTCTAAGTTCTTAGATTCTTTTATAAAAAGACAACAACCTAGCCATCTTGCATACATGAGACTAGGCATCATGAATTTAAAATGCACTCAGGTGGTGTTAGTTGGCAGCCCTTCCAGGTCGATTATAAGTTTAAAAGAATCAGGGATAAGTTAATTCCCTCATCTGATAGGTATGACTAATAATTTTCAAAATTAAATTATGTTGAGCATCTAACTTGTGTCAAAAGAACTTGTGGACTTAGGTTCTAAAGCATCCTCATTGGAGTAAGTCTTCAATCTTAGGCATTTCTGTAGTCTTGTGCTACTAGAATCTAAGCCCTAGACTACTAAGAGAATGTCAGCTCAAAATCTAAATTAAATTCAAAATTTTAAAGCCCAATGATAGGATAGTTGAAATGCCAACTAGGCATCCCAATATCAATAGGCATTTTCTACTTAATCTTGATTGGCCTCCTAAAAGAACTCTTTCTACTTTGGATTATTCTAATTGAAATTCTAAATTCATTCTTTTGAAAAAAACAAACTAGCTATAGAAATAATGACTTATTTCCTTAATCAAGAGTATTCTTAGGAAATAACCTTCCTCCTAAGATGTAATTAACTATAAGGGCTTCCCCTTATAGGGAACCATGAACCCAATTTAAAATAAACCCTGTTCTACTTCCCAAATAATTCAGGGGAAAACTCTTAAGTACATGAAAGACCACTTAGCCTTAGGAGTCTTTTATTAAATGATTAAATCCATTATAGGATAACATGTTTATCTTCCGAGAAAATATGTTTACTCCATAATGATGCATTTGATCATCTAAATAAGAAATTCATAAATTCTATATGTGTCATAAATTTTTCCACACATCTCCATTTCCCTTTTTATCAATCATGAAGGTGAATATTGTATTCACATCATTCTTTTTGTGTCGTGCAATTTTGGTTGCTTTTTTTTTCTAAAGAACTAATTATTGTTGTTAGTACTGAGGCCTTTCAGCTTTAGTAGCCTTTCAAATTTGGCTACATGATTCAATAATTCTTGGAACATGTTAATCATAGCCATGGCCAAATATGGGGCCATCAGATCATTGATGTTTCCCATAAGAAGTTCTACTACATGATTTTTGTGAACTACTGGTCACACGTCATGCTTAGATTTCTCCATCTCGTAATGTATTTTACAAAACTCTTGTCTTTCTTCCTCTATTCTAAGGTGAGATCTACAATCATTAATTTCTTGGTTGCTCCTGTAAATCTCCTAATAAAGAGTGTTTCCATTTGGTGAAAGTTTTTACGAAGTCATTAAGTAACTTAACATACCATTTGAAAGCGTGTTGGTCAAACTGCCAAAGAATTATCATAATAGCAAGGCCTCATTTCATCCAACATTTTCACACATGGCTTTCAAATAGGGTAAATGCTTCCATGGATTTTATATGCCAAAAAAAGTGTTAAATTTCAGCATAATGTACCCTTTAAGATATTATACTTGGTCATATTTGATCAGTTATGGTCTACCTTTTCTGACTTGTTGTTCAGCTACTTCTAAAGTAATAACTATTTTGAGTTTATTGTTGATAAGATCTTCTACTTGAGATTTAGTAATAATGTCAGCCTCTTGATATGTATTTGGTGTAGCATCTCCCAGAGCTTCTTGTCTTTGTGTTGAAGTATTTTGCATACCCCCAATTTCAGCTATTGGATTGGTTATCTCTAGATGATTTTTTATAGGTATTTGTTTTATTGCAATTGCTATCAGATTAAACTAACCAACTAGCTCTTTCAATATCCCACTCATTTCATTAAGGTGATTATTGAGCTGGCTAATTTCTTAGTCTTGTTGTTGGAGCTTAGAACTCATTTATCATTATAATCTTATTATAATGTCAGCTAGTTCTTGTTTACCTCACTTTTGGAGTGAGGACTCATCCTTCCCATCTTAGACTTAGGAATCTTCTAAGCACTAAGATTTTCTTAGTCATAATACACCTCTAGTGATTAAGTGAACACTAAACCCAAGCCTAGAGGCATATGGATGCATACCTAAAGCTTAGGTTATACCTGGAGACAAATAGGTTATACATACCTTATGGCTAAAACCAAAACCCATGCTTGTCCACTCATCCAAATTCAGCCTCAAGCCAACACAATCAACATCAATTGGATCTTGTGTCATGTCCAATATACAAGCCAAACTAACTTAGCACCTAACCTAAGTCAATTCCACTATCATCCTATAGATCCAACCCAAGCCCATTCAAGTAAACTAAATTCAATTGATTTTCACAAATGCACTCCAACCATTCAATGCTCTATTTCAAACCCTTCTAATACTTACAATCAAACCAATCCAACCAATGAGTCCAATTAACCCTAGTTGGCCCACCCAAAAGGTCCAAATGAGCCAAAATCCAATCAAACCCAAATCAATTATAATTAAAGCCATCAATCAACTCTAAATCCATCATTGAACTATTCCCGACATCAATTCAATCTAATTCAATCATTTGGTCCACTTTACCCAAAGTGGCCTAAATGACCATATTGATTCAAACTTCAATCCAACCCAAATTGGATTGAATCAACCCATCCACTCTCCTCTATGATGATTGTCCAATTATAATTAATTGGGTTAAACCAAATCAATTTCACTTGATCAAGTTGATCCAATTAACCCCTATGGACCAAAATAAACCAAAACCCATACAAGCCTCAATTAATTAAAATCAATGACTCCCATCAACCAAAAATTGAATATTAAATAGGACTCAACCACCAATTGGTCCAAACCAAGCTAATTTGGTCTCTTGACCCAAGTTGACCCAATTTGACCTAAAGGGCCAAATTAGGCCAAATCAAATCCTAAACACAATTGATTAAAACAAATGCCTAATCAATCATAAATTGATTATTGAACATGATCCAACATCCAATTGAACTCAATTTGATCAAGACAACCCAATTGACCCACTTAGCCCAATTTGACCTAAAGGGTCAAATTGAACTAAATCATTCTCTAATCCAAATTAATTCAAACCAACACCTACAATCATTCTCAAATGATTAATTGAACCTAAACCAGCCCTTCATCCAAGCCAATTTGGCTAATTTGAGCAAATTGGTCAACTTAACTCATTTGACCCAAATGAACCCAAATGAACCAAATCCAAATCCACTTCAAATTAAACCAAACCAATGGACCAATACATTCCAAATCACCATTTGAACATACCCAAACCCTTGGTTTGACCCAATTTGACCAATTGGTCAACCTAGCCCAATTAGAATTCATTTGACCCATATGGGTCAAATTGAGCCAAACACATTCAAACTAAGTTCAAACCCCACCAAACTTGGCATGACTCATCCTTAGGTCACCATGGGTCAGCCCAAATGGGCCCAACCCATGGTGAACCTAGTTTAGGTCAAAACCCTTGAACCAACCCACCCATATGGGACAAAATCCCCATTTAGATGGTCTCATCCACTCCCCAAGCCATGGCAGCCACCATTAGCTCATTTTGGACACTAGGACCACTGACCCAACCTAACCCAAGGCTATTGGATTTAGCCATGCATCATGAGAGGGTTAGATTACCCTTATCCCACCATTGGTTAACTTAGAGGAGGAGGTACACCTCATGCCCATGCCACTGCCTCAGCCTCTCATGCACCTCCACCTCAGTAGTCCACTGCCATCTCCAGCCACCTAACCCAGATGGATGACTATCAAAAGCTGAGCCAATCTCAGTCCTTAGTTCACTTAGGTGGAGAGTATACTCCTCCCCATCCATTCAAACTTCACACAGAGCATTCTTAGGAGATTCTGAGTAGTCCTAGAGCTTACCCAGTCCCTTAATGCACCCCATCACTAGTGAGACTAACCTCCATTTATAATTGAGAGCCATGTATGTCCAACCTCACCTAAAGTCCACCAAACTCAAATTAATGCTTCCCACACCTTCCCAAGTTTTGTCTATTCATAACAAATTGATTCCCAATCAATTCGATCACTGGAAGGAACTCCAAGGCTAACTATAGTGAGCTTAGCGTGAATAATTGGTCCACAGAGACATCGGTGGGGAGGCAGCTTAATATCTTCTCAATAGGGCTTCATTTCTTCAACATGAAGCTACCTCAATCAAGAGACCACCGATCTCTAGCTCCGGCTAGGTAAAACTCTGACAAATCATAGAAAGTTAATTAGTTGTTGGTCTTTTATGAAGCAAAGTGTGATTTCATGCAATTTCTACCTTAGGATCTCCTTAGATTTTTTCTTTGCATGTTTTGAAGTCAATCCCAATGTCCCATGAGCTCCAACGAGGTTGGATCAAGTAGCGGATGGTAAACGGTATCCATCTTCGTGCTTGGGGATGATGAATCATCGGTCATCCATTCTACATGATTAAAATGGATGGCCCTGATTTAATCTACTAGAAATCTAGATTTAATCTAATCATAATTATGAGATAGGATGGTGGGGATGAAAGCGCATCTACCTCTGCTAACTCAGCCACCATAGGGGACATTTTAAATAGCCTATCCCGTAGCACCACATGGAAAGCACCACATCAGCCTCCGCATGCGTCGATGGGTTAGGGATTAATTAAGTGTTAAAAATATCATTAATTATCTAGAACTTCAAAAATTCATAACTAATTATAGAAAAATAAAAAATAAAAAATAAATAAACCCATTTTAGAAAGGGTAAACAAAGGAGAATTTCATAAAATTAAAATCCCTATGGTTTGATTAATGAACAATGCTTAATTAGGGTTTAAAGTCTAAGCTAGTTATCCTAATTAAGGCCTAATTACTTGGCCATTGATCTCAAACTTGGTGGGTTAATCTCATGGGATGTCCTCTACCTCCCATATGTTTTTTGAGATTTATTGGCTATATAATTGGGAGAATTTGAAATTCTAGTCCTAATTACTCTCCTTAATCAATTTAATAATAATTAAAATTATTAAATAGCAAAAATTAAATTATTAATAATGATTAATCACTCTTAATAGTGGAGTGATAAGGGAAAATGATTAGGACCTCTTTCCTAATTATTCTCCCAAATGCATTTCATTAGGAGGGTTAATTAATGTGTATGTTAATTAAATATCAATTTAGTAATTTATTGGTAAAATTAAATCAAATTAAAATGATAATTGGTTGAGGTAATTCAAATTGAATTCATGGGTTTGTCTTTATGTGTTTAATAATATAAAGAACCTTAAAGAATATATGGTTAACCCATGGGTGTAGAAAACCATATAAGTACTTAATTAGATTCTTCTTTAATCTAATTAATTCTCCATCATGAGCCCAATTGCGTTAGGTCCTTTTAAGAGCATTTTAAATTTTAATTTCTTGTTGGCATATTATTAGAGGCTCATGGTTAAATGGTTAATTAAATTAAAGACTTAGGAAAGGAAAATTAAATCAATTGCTTAATGTTTTCATTTTAATCAATCCATAAAATTAACATAATTACTTTTCCTTAAAAACATTAAGTTACTAATGTGGGATTGGGTAAAACATAAAATGTCTTTTTCTCCACTTTAAGTTCAATAATTCAAATCCAAAATCAAACTTCATGATAACTTTGGTTGATCTTAAATGGATTTATTTAACATGATTGTCCTTAGGAAGTAATGTGGTTGAATGTATCATGTGGAAATATTTTATTATTCTTTTTCAATCATTATAAATTTGTATGTAATTTGATATCTTTCATTCATACTTTTCAAATAAAAGAATCAAATGAATATAATTATATATGTGTAAGTTGCATGTGTTGGATTAATCCTATTATATGGCATGGCTATTATCACTAATAAATTTCAAAATTACTTTCAAAATTATAAGTTAATAATGAAGATTTAAATTGATGTTGGTTATAAATATTATATGTGATTTACATTTGCTTATAGCTTAAACATGTTCAAGTATCATTTTATTTTAATAATTCATGTGTATGTTTACATGTGTTTGAATGTTAGTAACTATATAGTCAGACATCCAGAATAGGAAGCTTTTAAGTAGCCCCAAAGAGGTCTTAGATTATCTCACTTCCCTAGTTTAACAATGGTACATACTTAATTAATTTCATTAATATGTTTACATACATTAGAATTTGGATATAGCTTTACTTTACATGAATAAATAAAATTTCTAACATACAATCTTTTGCATGATTTTCATTCTCATGGTTTGTATATATTCATATGTATTTAAGATAGTAAGTATATAGTCTGGACATCCTAAAAATATAAGACTTTAAGTAGCCCCAAGGATGTATTAGATTACCTCACTTCCCTAGTTTAACAACAGCACATACTTGCTTAAATCTTTAATACATGTGTATATATACTTAGCTAAAGAAAGAAATTCCTCCTTTCTACCAAAAATATATGCATTAGCAATCATTCAAGTGTGACAAAAATATATTGTATGTATAGGTATGTTAAGTTCAATATCATATGCATGCTATTGGTGATGAAAAGGAATGAGGTAATATTATCCATGTGATAGTAATTCAATCCCATTAATCTTAAGATGCCTTTCATGTTTGAATAAGATTCTTTAAGATTAACCCAAAACCTAAGATTAATAAAAATATTTAATAAATCATTCATTAAAAAAATACTAAAATCATAATAACATGGCTTTAGAAAATAACTTAGGGTAGGGATGAAGAGGGTCAAACCTCTTTCCTCTGTTTATAACCATTAGGTGCTAAGCAAGTATTGATTAAAATAAAATAAAATACAAATTAAACTCCATCAACTCTTTAATAACTTAAATTGAAGCCTCCTTAAATGTTTAGCTTAAATAATTCCAAACCTTAGATAATTATAATTCTAAAGCTTAGCTAAGACACACCACACTAAGCCTAAGCACACACATTAGAATACTAAGTCACCACTTCTAGCTCTAAGTTAGGATGATGTATATTGTGATATTGTGTTTTGTTTTTTGATGTAATATTTTAGACTATATGGTAGGATTATTTATGTGTAGACTGGATGTTAGGCCACTATTAGTCTAATGATATTTTTTGTAGGGGATTATGCTAAAGAGGGCTACTAAAATGATAAAAAATATAAATGCTTTTACTTAAGGTTGCTTATGCCCCTTTGCATAATCTATATTAGATCAAGTGGGCTTGGTTACTCATGTGTAGGGTGCTAAGTCCAAATTCATGGAATATAAACTACTTGGGTTTGTATGGTTGTATAGTTAACATCATTTTACAAGTGTAGTTAAATTTTATTTTCTATAAATATGTAATTTTGCAATAAGAATTAGGCTTAGTACTATGGGGTTTAGGATGAGCAGTGGCTAGAAGGCAAAGACTTGGGAGGCCCTATGAAGCCTTGGAGCAAAACATAATCAAAAGAAGATGAAAGAAAGAAGAGTAAAAAATGAAGACACCTATAGCATCTATTTTAATTATAATTTATAATATTTTTTAATCTGGGTTGTATAAGAGTAGAGCTTGGGTACCCAACTTATTTTATTTTTTTGGGTGTACGGTGATACATCGGCCTCTTATTCTTTTATAAAATCTATGAATATTTGATTATTGTGTTTATCTTGAGCAATAGAAATTGCATGTTCTTCATAGGTTTCTTAAGCTTGATATTTGAATGTGTGGGCTGGATGCGGTAGGCTCTTTAGGGTAAAATTAATTTTTCTACCCTCACTAATAACTCATGACTTTTTTAAAAAAACTCATAACCTCACTTTAAAGTCTAAGCTATAATCAAGATAATTAAAAGACTTAGAAACCCCAGAATGATGTCTAATAATCATGCATAAAAATTTTCTTCACTCTTGAATAGGGAGGGTCTCTACTCTTACATAATAGGGGAGTGCTTGACCTGTGAGGGCATCCCTTGTAGTGCAGCACCTCCTCTTGTTGATTTAGCCAATAATTATATTTTATCATGCATCTAGGCATAATTATACCAAACCTTTGTCCAAATGAATGTGTCAAAATGATATAAAAATTTGTAAAATTTTGCATTTAGTCTAAGTCATGACTTCATGTCAGACATGATCTAGTATCTTAGGGAGTGCATTTAGAACTCTAATCTCCTTTATAATTAAATAACAACTCAACTATCTTGCATATACATAAGATCATCCTACATGATTTTGAATCATAAGAGGTGTTAGCTGGCGGCCACTTCAGGTTGTTGTAAGTCCAGAAGAGTCAGGATGGATTTGTCCTCTCTTATGGAGGTAAACCAATATATCCCATTTTTGGTTAGATTTTAAGTCATGCTTTTAGCTTGTGCCGAACCATCCTAAATTTAGGATTTGAGGTTGCTTATTTCCTTCAATCTATGAGTATAAGTCTTCACCTCTCTGACATTTTCATAATCTTGTGTCGATAGATTATAAACCTTAGTATTCTAATAAAAATATAATTTAAATAAAAAATAAACACTTTCTTCAAATGTATAAAGCCTCATCATTGGGTAGACTAGAGTGCTCACTAGGCATCCTAGTATCATGAGTGCTCCCTACTCATCTTCCTTTGGAATCTAAAAATAAGTCCTCCAAATTGAACCTTCCTACTTGATTTACAAAAAGACCTAATCCTTTAATATTCTAACCTTGAAATCTTTGGAGATATTCATTGACTACATTAATCGAGAGTGTTCTTAAAAAATTTTGATTTCTTAGGATGTAATAAACTATGGAAGCTTGCTTCCATAAGAACTAAAGAACTCGGCATAAAATAAACCATACTTTATTTTTTCATGTAAAGTAGGGGAAAAATCTCTGGTATATGCGAGGACCCATCTGCCTTATGAGTCTTTATTATTTGATTAGGTCCATTGTAGGGTGATATTTCCATCTTTAGAGATGGTACATCATACCTTAATTCCATACCCGATCACTTCAATAAGTACCCCCTAAAATCTATGTGGTGTCCACACAACTCTAAATTAAAACACCATAGTTTTTAGTTACCTTAACCTCTACTTGAGTTTCAGTTTTAGGTTGTTGATGATTTGGGTTCTCTTAGTGTCCCTCCTCATTTTGTTTTTTGGGTACCACATTTTTTTTATTATGTGTATTGATCATACAAACTACTTCAACTTTCATATGATTGATATCATCATTATTTTAGAGATCCAAGATTGATTTCTCTTTATTGGTTGTAAAATCTTTATTTTCCCAGAAAAGCTGATTATCTTCCTCATCATCTATTGGCTAACTCTTTTCAGATTAGCATTTCTAGTTGATGATGAGAGAATCTACTCCATCATCATCTGGAAGAGTGAGCTTGTGATCAATAATTTGGGGTTCTTTCAGTACCTAAATTGATCGAGACCTTCTAGTAGTGGATCTCTAAGAATGTGTCCAAGATGTCACACCCTTATGTTCACCAATGAATGATATCCTCTTTTTTGTGAGGATTGGCATGATCTTCCAACAACTGGCCACTTAGTGTCATTGTTGTAAGGGCTCATTGTCGATGCTCATCGACTATAGTGTTCCTAAACTATAAGTCTTGTTGTAATTGGGCATGGTATTTTTGTATATTTCCACCTCTTTTAGGGTAGGCAATTGTTAGGTTGTCAACTTGATTCACCAACTTTTTGATTCTTCTCTAAAAGTTTTTTGTTTTTAATGACCTTCAAAACTTTATAGATTTTGGAGGAGATGGTTTCCTCCTTTTGTGGTTGATTTCATGGAATGGGATGTATATGTCTACTTTATAATAATTTCTTTGTAGCACTTCCTGAGCTATTCCTTTTGACCCATCAAAGAAAATGTTATTATTGGTGGATATATTTGTTTGCATAAATAGGTAGTTTGGTGGCTCTACAACTAATATTATATTTCCAACGAGCCCTTCTGGACATTTTAGTGCCCGAGGAAGAAGCTTCATGGTCATGCTTATCCAGAGTAAATATGGCATCTTGTGTGGTAGTATGCTCCCCTAATGTACTGAGTAGATTAACAAATAATGGATTTCAACATGTGTTTGGCAATCATCTTATTCTTAGTATGGATTGCATTTGAAATCCTATTAAGATGAAACCTTTTATGGAGGTTAGAACTTTAGAATTGGGCTCATTTGAACTGATCATGTTCGACCTCTTTCCCTTATTGAAAGCTTTTGACATTCCAGTGAACCTGATGAGAGGTTTAGTGATAGGACCAATGGGTATAAACTGGACAACCTCAAAATTATTTTGAACTGGAGAGTAGCTCCAATGAAACTAGCATTGATTGTGGCTTAAGGGATTCTTACCATGGATCCCTAGTTGAGCTTAACAATCATCATATTCTTGGTGTGTCCCATTTGATAAACTTAATTATAAATCTTAATATTTTAAAAGATTATAACACTTTATTTAAGTCTATGAAGACACCATATATTTTAATCTTCTTCAACTAGAGATGGAGAGAGAAGTGATCTCCAGAAGTTGCTAGAAATCTAATCGCTCAGAAAAAAGACACCTTTGAGGATGCTCTCCACCATCTTTATTGAGATAGGTAGGAGTATACTTTTTCTGAGGAAAATTAATATATATTCAACAAAATTTTTCCTAACATTATGTTAGAATTTATTTAGATTTGGGATCCACTTCTTATGAATGCAAGCCCTCATAGTTAATTACCCCTCTTACTGTAGTAAGAGAGCACTCACGATTAAGGTTGGAAAGCAAACATTTAATATGAGTTAGTGTCTTGGGGTGTGTGTAATATGGAATAAATGGCTATCATTTAATTTAAAATGTATATGGGGGATGTTGACATGCCTAATCAAGATCCCATGGTTCCATTATCTCAGACTATCATGGTCTCTTGTCTACTTAGCTAAAAGAAATAGTTCTTGATGGAAGAATCCTTATTGGTAGTCATGGGTTGTGTTGTCCAAAGTGTTCTTGTAAACTTGGGGTGATATTTATCTAAGGTGATAAATTTAATTCAACCTTAGCTAACAAAAGGCTTTTTACTTATTTAAATATATTCCATGATTCATGGCTCATGAATCAAAAACTATTAAGGAACATACGGGCTATTATCATGACTAAAATATAATGGAGCTATATAGAAGCCAAGCTAGCCTGTCAAATGGTTCTGGTCATATGCATTTCATGTGGTGTCGTCTAGTGGCAAAATTATGTAGACAAAGGACACAAACCACATCCTTACTAACATGAGATTATTTGAGTATGAACATAGATATATTTAATTTGACATTAGTTATTTATAAGAAAATATTTTCTTAGCTTATCATCTTCGACAAACAATAATGGATGGGTGGATGAATGATTATTTTAATTTATCATGAATGATGAACTTCATTCATTTTAAATATATCCCCTTTAGATGAATTTTATAATCAACATGGCCATCATCGAGGAATGATTAACTTTGTTAACATGGACTAATCATAAGACCCAACTAAGAAATTAACCTGCACAAGATCCTCAGGCATTTAATTTAGAACCTTTTATACATGTGTTAGAGCACATGCGGGTAATTCAGATCCATTTTTATTAAGTTCCATGACATTGAAAATATGTTTATAAGAGTAATGCCTTGGCACTGAGAACATAGCGCCTTGGTGCTTGATAGCTGTGGGACTATCAAATTAGCATCTTGGCATCAAGCGCTTAGTATTATAGCATTCTATAGCATGTATGCATGTCTCTTAAAAAGGTAAAGGATCAGTGCCTCGTCACTACAAATTCAATATTGGAGTGCTTAATATTGGATTTGTTTAGCTTTAGTTTATTCATGTTGACCAGTTGAGTAGTGCCTCGCTAACTATATGGCATCGTGGCACCAATCAAAGGACTATTTAGAAAAGTTGGCAGATGGATAGACACTTTGAATGGGAAGTACAAACTTTTTGACCAGTACTATGATGTTGTATCAGAGTTCTATGGCACTACATTGATGACTAACATAATTTTTGTTACAAAATTAATGATAATGAATACTCTTTTTGACCACCATAGTAATTGACTTGACCAGATGATAGCACCGAGGTGCTACATGTGAGTGCTACAACACTGTGTTACTATTTCAGAACCTGAGAGGTTAGTGCCTCAGCGATGACACTATACTATTACGGTGCTAGGCTGGGTTCATAAATAGACCTCTTGGGGCTACTCATTTATTTTTCATTCTACATTTTCTATTTTTAGAGCTCTCTCTCATTCTCTTATCTTTCTATTCTACTAAGAAAGTAATCATGCTGCTTAAGAAGATCGTTAACTAGAGGAGGACTACTTCAAGTGAGGTTCATAGATTTGTTAGTGCAGAAGCTAAAGAGAGGTATTAACATGCCCTCACTCACAAACATCTCATCCCAGAAAGAAGCATCTACAATCTAGGTGAGAGAGTATAAAGTTTGATCAATGAACTCAACTAGGCTAAGTTGGCCTACAAAATCAACTCTTATGTCATCCCTTTGGTGTGAGAGTTTTTGCCAACATGAAAGAGCACCAGAATAATAAAGTTTTCATTTAGGAGAAACTTGGTAAGTTTTGATATCATTGCCATAAATGCATATTATGAATTATTAGATTTGGCTTATGATAAATATCTTTTCTATTTTAATGAGCTCAAAATTTTTTAAAAATAGTTTTCTTACTGGTAGAAATGCCAACATCTAGTGGAAACAACATAATGAAAGAATTATTAACTTTCCTTCTACTAACCTAACGGTAGAATCAAAAACTTAGCACTATTTTATTTCTACCATTCTAATGCCCACTGATAATATTAGTGAGGTAACCAAGGATAGGGAAGATTATTTATAATTATATTTGTAATATGCTTAGGGGTTGTGCTATAGTGGGGTATGGTCATCCCACTCTTATCTATGATTTGTGCACTACAATGGGTGCCTTTGGGGAGCCTAATGAAGAAGTTCTTATTCGAAAGGTTCCTTTAACAAAAAGGCTTATTGAGGGGTTTAGCTCAAGGTTTGAAGTGGAGGATAGCTCACATGCGCCATGAACATGACCACAATCCTCACAATTCTTAAACGAGCAAGTCTCAGATTTAAGGAAAGAGGTAGGTGAGAGTAGTCGTAGGCAATGGGCTTTAGAAAAGAAATTTGATTATCATATGGATCAACATCAAAAATAATTTTTTATATGGCCTATTTTAGTATGACATTGGTCCATATTTTTAAAAATTATGGTTTTGGGGATCAGTCATTGCTTCTTTTCCTGAGATGCCTCAATATCCCCTTTATGTAGCTACCTTGCTGGTGCCAGAAACAAAAGAGGAGGATGATTATGACTATTAGTTTCCCCCTCTTTCTATTTTTTCATTTTTATTATAATTTTGTATTTTTCTTTTAAATTTTATTATAATAATTTTTCTATAATAAATTTCTCATTTAATAAAGATGTGTCTTCTTTATTTCTTTTCCCTTGTGTTTGTTATTGTGTAATGCTCTATAATTTAAAAAAATTTTGAGATGAAAATATTCGACTCAATAATAGGGCTCAAAGCCTCAGCATTGGTAAACTAGCACCTCAGCATTGTTAGGTTGAAATGATTTATTAGAAAAGTTGAGACCTTAGTGCCTTGGCACTATATTTGAAGTGCTACGACATTGTGGGGTATAATTTGGATTACACTGTGAATGTACTAATATTATCATTTGAATGTGGAAACACAGTGCCTTGATACTGGGATACCGTCATCATGGTTATATGATATTCTCAAAAAAGTTTAATTTTCTGAGGACTTAGCGCATCGACGCTATACTTGTATGGTCTCAGTGCAAAACTTGTAGTGCCTCATCGCTATACTTGTAGTGCCATGGTGCTATGTGAATAATTTAAATCACAATATAAAAGCCTTAACATTATCACTTGGGTTTTAATTCTAAAAATGTAGTGCCTCAGTGTTGGGATACCTGTACCATGGTGCGGTGAGATGTCTGCCTAAGCTTAATTTTTTTGAGGATATTGAGCCTTAGCTTTTACAAAGATCACATTATTGATATTTAAGATTCAAAATTTTGGTGGCATAACATTTTAGCGGTACTAGTTTTCATAATGTTTTTAATGCCTTAGCATTCTTCTCCTTTGTTCTAGATCCAACATCAACAGAGGGAGGGTTTCATTTCACACTAGAACCAAGTTCAACAATTTAAGTTATAGCGCCTTGGCACCATATTAGAGATAAGGGGACCCAAAAACTTAGCGCAATGATGCTGACTGACAGCACATTGATGCTAATAGAATTATATTATGCTAGGAGCTTAGCACCATAGCTTCTAATTTTAGTGCCTTGGTGCTCTAGAGAGAGCATTCAAGATTTCATTCTCGAGAGCTTAGCACCTCAGCACTTAGCCTTGCCGCAGTGCTACGGGGTAAATACGTCTATATTGAATCGAATTCTTGAAGATTGTCAAGGGATTTTTATGAAAATTTGGCAACATAACACCTTAGTAGTGCTAGGTATTTAACATATTTTAGTGCAAACGCACTCTTCTCCCTTGTTCCAGATCCAACAATGACAAAGGGAGGGTTTTCTTCTCATGTTGGAACCAAGTTCAACAACAAAGGTCTTCATTATTCAACATTCAAGATTTTGGAATATTTTAAGTCTTAGGAATCTTTCTTTTTACTCTAGATCTAAGATCAATGGAGATGCACTCTTTTATTTTTCACCAGATCCAAGATTGATAGTGAAAATTTGGTCGAATTTAATTTTCAAAGAGTAAATCACTTAAAAGAAATATTATTCTAGAAATCATTTACTTGGAGTATATGGGAGATCATTCATTGGAGGAGAAAGCATAGATCAAGAAATTAGAAGAGGTGAAGAGAGAGAGAGAAAAGGAGAGTACATTCTCCCGGGGTGGATTTTGCTGGTAACCATTCCTCCACTCCCCTTAGGCAGTTATTATTACTAGAGCAGGGATGATGGCTTTCTTGATTTAAAAAAATTGATGATTCATGATAGTGTCATGGTGTTGTTACATTATATCCCGTTGAGCTTTGAGCTTCTAAATTTTTTTTAATGCCGCAATAGTGCTAGTGACAGGATTGAGTGCACAAAGACCCCAAAGTTGAAATGAATAGATTTTATCATTTTTCATTCATTTCATTTCATTTTTCTTAGAAGCAAATAAAATTTCCCCCATAACAACATATTTTCTTACAGAAGCAAGTACAATGCCAACGATATTTTTTTCTACATCAGACAAGTACAACCCCAACAACTTAAGAAAAATACAAGTAAATATGCTTTTATAAAATTATGAGTTATTTTATATGTTACCTCATGAGTCAATCTTCGATATGTATACATGCTTTACCAAAATAATTACTTCATTGCATGCTTGGGAAAAGAATTTATTATTGCTAAAAAGTTAACAAAATCATGTATTACTTGCTAGAATCATGGGATGCCAAGGTTACTGCTATCTCTAAATCCAAATATTTATCTATTAACTCAATTGATCACATGCTTGGCTCTCTTATTGCTTATAAATAAAAATAACTTTGAAAAACTACTAACACAAGTGACAAGAGAAAAGAGAAGACCATTAACCTTAAAGCAAATAATTTTGATGGTAGCAAATAAGATAACAACACTAAGGAAGATGTTGTGCTTATGACTAAAGTTCAAAAACTTTCTTAAGGATAAGAAGAAGAGATCTGGTCATAGAAGATGCAAAGATAAATCTAAAAACCCCTCTAGAACTACTGACCAAATTTGCTAGAATGCAAGAAATCAAGTCACAACAAGTGGGAATGACCAATACTTAAGAACTCAAATTATAAGAATAAAATAAAGAAAATGTGATACTAAGTAAGGCAAGAGAAGGACCTAATGTGCTTTCTAGATCAACTGTGACTTTGACTCTTTAGAAAAAGAAGTTGTGGAAGAAGCCACAAATATTTATCTAATGGTAAAAGGTGACTCGAATAATTATGATGATAATTAGGTAAGCAATGTCACTTATGATGAGCTTCTAATTATTTATGAGGAACTACTTGTTACATTCAATTCCATAAAAAGAAGATACTCTCGCTTAAAGAAAATTTTTATCTCTTTGGAAAAGATTCATAGCTCATTTTTGGATGAACATAAGAGATTAAAAATTGACTACAAAGAATTGAAAATACAAAAGATTAAAATAGAACAAGATTTATTTGAAGAAGTACATCTTCTTATAGGTGCTAATGAAATTTAAAAAAAAGGAACAAAGGGTTTTTAAGAAGAGCACATCCATTCCAAAATGAAACTTTAAAGCTAGTAAGTTCATGCATTCTTGCCCTAACCTTTGTTGCTTCTCTTTTGGTAGTTTTTGATAGGTTGATAATCTATCAATGCATCATTCACATTTAAATTCAACCTATGCATTGATTCTAAAAATTAATTCTAAATTTATGGACCCAAGCTAGTATGGGTTCCCAAAATTCTAACTTAACTCTATTATGTAGAAATGCCTTCACTCAAGGGTTAATGGGAGCATGTGGTACTTGGACAAAGGGTGCTCAAGACATATGACTAGAGACAAAAGTAAGTTCTTCTCCTTAGTACTCAAAAGTGGAGGAAATGTCACTCTTGGAGTTAACACTATGTTATCTGTTATGAATCTACTCTCGTCAGGTACCATTAGTATTAAAAATTTGTTATACATTCAAAAGGTCCTTCTTGCTGATCTTTTAGCAATCTATTTAGCATTAGTCAATTATCTGACAGGATTCAATTTCTAATTTTTAAACAACAAATGCATGCTTGACTTAAATGGCAAAGTTGTTTTAAAAAGAGTTAGGATTAACAACATTTATTTGATTGACCTTGACAATCTAGGTTGTTCTTCAGATGTTTGATCAAAGTCCACACTAGATGAATCATGGCTTTAGCATAGGAGACTATGCCATTTCAGTGTGCACACTCTTAGAAAGATTACTTGAGTTAACTTGGTTAGAGGTGTACCGAAACTAGACTTTTCTAATGATCTTTTGTATGATGCTTATCTTCATGGCAAGTGAACTAAATCTACTTTTAAATCCACAACATGAATTTTCACTTTGTGACCTTTGAAAATTCTTCCCATGGACTTATTTGGACCTATTAAGACTATTAGTTTAGGGGGAAAGTCATATGGTTTGGTTATTATTATTGATTTCACTAAATTTACTCTAATGAGATTTTTGAAATATAAAAATGAATCATTTTCTAAATTTAAGATCTTTGTTATTTGGATTCAAAGATAAAAATGGTTGAAGCATTTTATCTATTCATAGTGAGCATGGTGGTGAATTTCAAAATAATAAATTTGAAGCTTTCTATAGTGAGACAAGGTTAGAGCATAATTTCATAGCCCAGGACTCCACAATAGATTGGAATTACTGAATAAAATAATAGAATGCCCATAAAAGCTACTAGATCCATGCTTAGTAAATATAAGCTTCTAAGATACTTCTGGACTAAGGCTGTCAATGCCACCTATTATGTGCTAAATCGGTGAACATTAGATTTAACCAAAATAAAACATTCAATGATATTTTGAAAAGTAACACCCTAAACCTATCATAGTTACATGTTCTTTGGTTATAAATACTTTTTTTTAATGGGAAGGATAATTTGGGAAATTTTGATCCAAAGTCTGCTGAGTGGATTTTTTTGGGTTACTCTATAAGATAAGCTTATAGAATCTTCAATAGAAGGACTCTATTACTAAAAGAATCAGTCCATGTTATCTGTTATGAATCTACTATCTCTTTCCCCTAAATAACTTCTAGATGAGGATGATTTATTGATTAAAATTAATAATCTGTGTTTAAAGAAAATGAGGAAGCTAGGGGAGACTACTTAAGGAGTGGAGATATGCATCGAGTCATCCCCGAGATTTGATCAGAGAAGACTCCTTTGCAAAAGTCAACACTAGGAATTGTTTTAGAGAAGAGATTAACCATATAGTCTTCATTTCGATGATTAAACCCACTAGTGTAAGAGATGCAATCTTTAAAGAATTCTAGGTTGAGGCAATGTAAGAAGAATATAATCAATTTGCTAGAAATGAAATTTGGTAATTAGTGCCTAGAACCTTTTATCAAAGTGTGATTGGAATAAAGTGGATTTTCAAAAATAAATTAAATGATTTGGGAGTCATTATTATGAATAAAACAAGGCTTGTGGCTAAAGGCTTTAATCAATTTGAAGGCATTGATTTTGATGAAACTTTTTGCACATTTGGAAGCTATTTGATTATTACTTTCCTTGGCTTATTTTAAAGATTTTAAGCTATTTTGGATGGATTTCAAGAGTTCCTATTTAAATGGTGTCATAGAAGAAGATATATTTGTTGAATAGTCACCCAAATTTGAAAGCTTATTACACCCTGATTATGTTTACAAATTGAAAAAGGCTTTGTATGATTTGAAACAAGCACCTTGTGCTTTGTTGGATAAACTTAGCTCTTTTCTCTTAGAAAATTATTTTCTAGAAGGATCAATTGACATTACTTTATTTACTAAGAGAATAAAATCTGATATCCTTGTTCAAAATTATGTTGATGATATATTGTTTGGATCTACTAATTTCTTGTTGTGTGAAGATTTTCAAGATTAATGAGCAAAAAATTTAAGATGAGCATGATGAGTGAGCTTACTTATTTCTTAGGATTCAATGTTAAGCAAGGTCAAATAAGCACATTCCTAAGTCTAACAATGTACACAAGAGAGTTAACCAAAAGGTTTAGAATAGAACGTTATAAGAGCATTAACATCCCCATGAGCCCTAGCACTTAGTTTGATAAGGATCCTTTAGGTATGCCCACTGATACTAAGATATTTTGTGGAATGCTTGGCTCCTTATTTTACTTGACTTCTAGTAAACCTAATATCATGTTTAGCATATATCTTTCTGCATAATTTTGAATTGATTTTAACAAATCATATTTCAAAGTGTGAAATTTTTTTTCAAAACTTAATTGGTACATAATCTAGGAATTTGGTACCATTGTGGTAGCTCAACATTGATCTTGTTAGTTATTCTGATTTTGGTTTTGAAGGGTACAAAGTTAATAGGTAAAGCACTTCATGAACGTGCCAATTTATAGGCCACTCACTAGTCTCTTGGTCTAGTAATAAATAAAATTATGTTGCCTTATTAAATGTTGAATCAATACATTATTGCTAGTTGTTGTGTTGCCCAAGTCTTATGGCTGAAATAACAACTTCTTTATCTTGGTCTACAAGTAGGTATGATTCCTATTTTGTGTGACAACACTAGTGCTATTTTCATAACTAAAAATCCCATTCAACACTCATGCACCAAGCACATAGATGTCTAACATCAATTCATTAAAGATCATGTATTGAAGGTCAATGTTAATCTTCAATACATTGACATAGAAGATTAAATAGTAGATATCATTAGAAACCCCAAAATTTTGGTAGATTAAGCTTGCTTAAGTCATAGTTAAGCATAATAAAATTGTGTGATTAAATTTCTTTTTGTTGTTATTGCAATTTTTCTTTTAAAATTTTTTCCTTCCATTTTTCTTTACATGTTTCTTCTATTTTCTTTAATCTCATTAATTTTTATAATAAAAAATAGAAAAAATTTCCAATCGTACTATACAATATTCATCTTACTATACAATTGATTTGATTTGATCATCAAAATAGGTTGGACGATTGACTAGATGATCCAATATCAAATAAATCATAATGATTTATGATTGTACTATACAATATGTTTCTAATGGGATGATTGATTTAATCAAACTAGTCATTGATCTAAACATTGGGATGATTAATATCATTTAATCATATTATATGATATGTTAATCATATGGGTTGATTGACTCAATCAACATAGTCATTCAGACCATCGTTGGGACAAGTAAGTGGTCAGTTTAATTCAATGTGGTAGATCTTTTGATTCATTACATTAAAAATTTCACCATCCTTAAGAACCTGGAATCAAAATAAAAATATAATTTAACCTTTAGACTAATGATTTCCTATTTGCTTGAGAACAAATACAACATTTTCTAACCTAATGAGCATATTCCTTCTCATTTCACACTTTCTATAGTGAGAAGTAATGGCTAAATCAGACGTAGGAGAGGCCAAAGAGGAAGAAGCACCTAGACAGGGAGAGTCTTTAGCTCATTAATGCTACTCCAAAGATGCATGGTCTGAGCATTTTTAATGGTTGGAGTTGAAGATTGATAGGCATATTGAGGACTAGGGAGCTCAATGGACAGAGTACCATTAGCAACATGCATAATATTGAGCTTGGTTTCAAGCTCAATTTGATGCTTTACATAACATTTTGCATCCACCATGACCTGATGAAGGCCCTCCTAGTTTTTAGGTTTTCTTCTTCTTTTCTTTTTTTAAGCAAAGATGTCATTAACTATGAAGATAAAAAAAAACAAATAGTATACAAGCAAAAGGAAAGCTAAACAACATTACATCTTTCCAATATAAGGTAGGTTTAGTAAGTCTCTATGGGGTGAGGAGAGAATTTGAGGTAGTGGTTGACAAGAGAAAATTGGACTATCTACAAGAGATCCTGTCATTGCCAATATATTAGATGGTTGGTTCCCCTCTCGATGGATGTGCTTGAAGTGTATAGAGAATTATTTAGATAATAATAAAATGTTTATGATGATGTTGGTCACGTACCATGGGCTATGATCATCCATGGAAAGCCAATTGCAAAGCAATGTATAGTTAGTTTCAATCTAGATTTTCTTTAAATTGAGAGAAACTACTAATCTTAGAGCTATGATACAAGCCAATGCTTTAACATGAAGAGCATTCAGAGCAAAGTAAGGAATGGAGAAGAAGTAAATACATTGGCCAGTGTGTGTTCAGAAGACATCACCAATACCAGCGGTCTGATCAGTTATCTTGAACCTACCATTAATGTTGATTTGGATGGAGTCAGTTTTTGGTTTAGTCCATTTAATAAGAAGAGAGTGGAGTATATTTGTCTTCTCATTGGTATGAAATGAATTTTGAGTAAGTTGACAGCTTCCAGCTTTTGAATGTAGTTTTTGATATGAGACAAGATATCCTTCTCTCCTCCCCTTTGAGTTTCATGTTTATTTGAATTTCTCATCATCTAAATGAACCAAACAACAATGAATGGAATGATGTGGACTTTGCCTTTTTTGGTATAATGGTGTGGCCTATTCCAAACCTTGAAGTAGTTGTATATAGTGTCCTCATTTGATTTGTTAATACTGAAAATAGAGTGCAATTCATTCCAAATTATTTTGCTGATTTAGAGAGTAATAAAAAGATGGTTAATACTTTCCTCTTCCATTCTACATAAGTGACAAATAGAGGTGTCTTTGAGGGCCTTAAGCTTTTAGTTAGGAAATTTGACAAATAGAGGTGTCTTTGAGGGCAATCAAGAAGAAAGGCTACCAGGCAGGAGCACTAACAGATTGGTAAGTAGCCTAGAAAATTGTCTTGGACATGAAGAGATTAGCATTAGGACACTTTAACATTAATTTGTCCTTCATTCAAAGTATCAATGGGGAGGTATTCTTTAAGTTTTAAAATGTTCCAGCTACTATTATTCCAGAAGTCAAAAATAAGTGTCTGATCAAAGATGCTTTTAGTTAGGAAATTTGACATTAAGCCATCAGGGAACCAGTGATCATTTGAGAAGCTAAGATCACCATGTCCCAACTACCAAAAAATTAAGTTCCCAGTATCAGCTTTATGATGTAGGAAACGTTTCTAGAGTAGAGAATTAGTCTTTCTTTGTTGAACTAAAAAAGGGTGTGACTTCCAACTATAATTACTGAGAAGATAGTGAGCCCATAAAGAATCATTTTTCTTAAGTTTGATCCATAATTTCATCTGATTAAATTGTAGAGAAAAACCCACTTCCATTCTTTTTTGGTTTGCACATCTTCTTCCAACTCATCCATTCAATGGAAGTATTATTCTTGCTCCATAAGAATTTCTTGAAGATCTTCTTGATCTTAAGTTGTGTTTGATTAGGCATAGTCATGGATTGTAAGGATTAGAGAGGGATTAAGTTGAGTATGCTTTGTAGCAAGGTAATCCACCCTCTAGAAGATAAGAAGATGTTCTCCCATTAGTTGATTCTAGATTGTATAGAACTTATAACACCATCAAAGTAATGGGATTTTTGTAATCCTTTATAAATATCGACTCCAAGGTATTTGAGTAGAAGATGTGAATAGGTAAAACCAGTGTATTCTTTAATCCATTTCCAGTCTATTTTCCAATATTTACCTAGTATGAATAAGCATTTTGATTCATTGAAAGTCATCCAAATTGCTTCAAAAGTGTTAAGAATAAACTAGATTCTTTGAATAGATCTTTTGGATCTATTACAAAATAATAAAAGGTCATCAGCAAATGCCAAATGGGATATGTTGATTTTCCTTTAGTTGTATAATTGGTTGCTCTATTGGCATTATGGATTTCATTCAGCATTCTGGAAGGGTAGTCAAGTATAAGAATAAAGAGGGATGAAGAAAGTGGGTCACCTTATTTTATACATCTCAATGCTTTAAAACATCTATGTGCTTCAACATTGATGATGATAGAATAAAAGTTATTTGAAAGTAGTCTCTTGACAAGAGAGCAGACTTCCATTAAGAAACCTCTAGTATTTAGAGTTGCTAAAATAAATTTCCAGCTGATGGTGTCAAAGGCCTTCTTTATATCAAGTTTAATAATGAGATTTTTGTCTCTACATTTTTTTTGTCAAGGTCAAGTATGTGTTCTTGGGCAGGGAGAATGTTCTCAATTTTACTTCTACCCTAAACAAAAAGTAGTTAGGTTGTTGTAGATAAGTTTGGTTAGATGTAGTTGGAGCCAGGAGGAAATAATTTTGCTTATGGTTTTACATATAATTGATGATACGTTGATGGGCTGGATGTCCTCCCAATTATATTTTTTTGGAAACTTGGGGATGAGAGTGATGGAAGTGAAACTAAAGAACTTATGAATTTTATTTTCTTCAAAGAAGGCTTGTATAGCTGAGATGATATCTTATTTGATCCCATTCCAAGAATGTTGGTAGAAGTGTGCTGTGTAACCATCTGAGCAAGCAACTTTCAACCCACAAAGAAAGTTAAGATTCTCTTATATTTTAGCCTCCATAAGGGTGTTTGTTAAATGGATTTGGCTTAGTTCAGAATTGATGATGATTATATTAGGACATAATAGGGATAGGTTTACTAATTGCTTTAAATAAAGATATTTGATGTATCTAATACCATCTTCAATGATTTCCCCTTTTGTTTCCAACCAAGTATGATTTGATTTAATATGGGTGATGGCTTTGTACTCCCTCCTTTTCTTTATGCAAGCATGATAGTATTTAGTATTTCTATCACCTTCTTTAGATTTGTCATAATTGCCTTTTATGATAAGAAGTCTTCCTCTATAGCAATGAGATTGTTGAGGTTAGTTTGGCTTGTTTTAAGTCTATTTCAACGTCCTCAGAAGGACCTTCTGTGCAAATGTTTTCCAAGGTAAAAACTCTTTATTCTTGTGCTTCAATCTTATGGTATATGTCACCAAAGATAGACCAGTTTCATTGCTTAAGGCTTATGGTTAAGTTCTTGTGCAGTTTCCATAATTTAGTTTATGGGTCAAGAGAATCAATTTTCCATTCATTTTGAAGATAGTTGATGAAGAGATCATGCATTGTCCACATGTTCTAGAATTTGAATATGGGTTTGGATGGCTTAGTAGGTCAATAGTAAAGGGGCATAATCTGAATAGGCCCTATTCAAATGTCTGATGGTAGTGTGCTGAAAATGAGCAAGCCAATGGGTGTTTAACAAAGTTCTATCAAGTCTTTCAAAGACTCTTCCTTTATTCCATGTAAATGGAGATCCACAAAAACCAAAATCAATTAACTGTGGCTCTTCAATATAATTGGCAAACTCTCCCATGACATTTTCTTTTGGCTTCCTTCCACCTTTTTTCTCATTTGAGTTTGTGATCATATTAAAATATCTACCAACAAACCAACTAAGTTGGCAATTGTGACTAATAAAAATTATTTTGGTCCAAAGTTCCCTTCTTGATTTTCTAGAGCAGGCTGCATAGATAATGGCAGCTTGAATGTGGATATGTAAAAATTGAGAGCCATCAGTCAAGAGATCAACATCAAAAGAGCTATTCCAAAAAAAAAGAGCATAATCTTATTTATGCAATTTTGAGTTTTGTTAAGTTGCTAGAATTTCCTTTTTAACTTGTCAATTCTTTGAGGTTGGATGAGTGGTTCAAGGATTGTAAACATTTGAAGGTTGTAAGTTCTAATAAGACTCTTAAGTTTGTTAGAGGTAGCATGATTTGTAATGCCTCTAATGTTCCATATTAGGAAATTAGTCATGCTTGGAGTACTTAGGCCCCTTAGAGGCTCTAGTAGCAATTCGATCATCATGGTTGGCTAGAATACCAGCTGAAGAAGTAGTGCCTAAATAGGATGTAGCATTTGGGTTAATATCATAGTTCCCTTGTACCTTTATGTTTATTTCTTTTGAATTTATGAATCATCCATTCCTTTTCTATATCCTGGATTGTATGGTCCAATACTTTAGGATAGGCTTTATACTGCATAATTTCAGTTGGGCACATCATTAGATTGTGTTTGCTCTAGACAATAACTTAAAAGATCAATGTTGACACCCTCTTGAGCTGATGTTAGGAGTAAGGTTGTGTGAGTCTATTTTTCAATGTTATTTTGGTTCAATTGATTGGATTGAATGGGTTGTTGGTCCTCAGTTGGCAGATGCATGTTTCTTCTAGAAGGCATTATTGTATTTATTTTTTTTGAAGCATCTATTAGTTGTTTTGTAGTAAGCACTTGATCATTTTGGTTTGTGGTAGTACCTAGATGATCTCTTTGAGATAAATTTGGGTGCTCTCTAGGATTAGCATCCTGAACACCATTATGTTTAACGTTTATTATTCTTAATTTTGGATGAGCAATGTAGTAGTCTTCAAGTAAATGTACAAACATCCTACATTTGGAGAAGTAGTGTGGCTTATGTTCAATAACCACTTGTTGCTAATAGCCATTTTTTGGTGTTCCAATCTATATTTCATCAGCATAAGATGTAGTTATGTCCATTTCCACAAGAGCTTAGGTTGCAGATGGCCTAGTGAGGTTGAAAGTGGTAGATCAAGCTTAAGGGGTACTAAAGTTTGCAGCCATGGAGTATAGAATTCGTTTGTTGAAGAGGTGAAGTTTTAAGTTAGGGAACTTAATTCATATAAAAACAATAAGAGGTTCAATGTTGTATTCAAAAGTAGGGGTCCATTTAAGTATCTTCATTGGGACATTGTCTATGTGGTATAGTTTTTTTTGGAGAAGAGTCTAGCATAGTCCTTCTCCATATTAAGTCGAATGGCAATATGCATACCATCAAGAAGTCCAATGTTTGAATCACCAATGAGTTTAAGTTCATCATAGTACTTTCAAATAGTGTCCATATTAGGATGCTTGTAAGTAAACTTATCAACCAAAGTGAACTTGAGAGGTTTAGCTAACTAAGCAGATCTAGTTTCTGAAAGGAATATAGCAGGTTTTCCATTCTTCTGACTGGCTTTTATTTATGAAACTAGCCTCACTACCTTCAGTAAACTTATCATGATATAATTGTGAGATTATGAGTTTAATGGGGGGAATAGAAGACTCATTTATTAGAAGATTAATGGAGATGCTGCTAGCATAAGATGGGCCTTCCATGAAGAGAAGAGCAATGGAATAGTGCCTTAGAAGGGACAAGTTTGTGCCTAGGAGAGAGGAGGTAGCTCATTCATCCCATGCACCTTTCCAACTATATTTCTTCTTTTATTATTTTTTTCTTTTTTTAGCATTTGATATCATGTGTTATGTACCATGTTAGTTGTATTACTTAGCATTTAATCTATTGTATTTATTAGAATCAATTATATTTTACTAGTTGTGGTTTATGGGATAAAATTATTATGATATTTTCTTTAAAATTCACATTCATTTCTTTATATTCAAGTACTACTTAGAATCTATGTATTTAAAGTATGCATCATTAACTTAACCTAAACATCCAAGTATTTTTTATGATGATGCACATATATGTTTATAATATGAATTAGCTTGGGTAAAACACATCTTTTCCTTATTTTTTTTCTTTATAGTTTGTAACAAAGTATTTTGTGTATAGATATTAGTGTAGATGTATGTTATTTTGTTAATTGTAGAATGAATTCAGTAATAACAATCATAAGGTTGGGATGCTCAAATTGGGATAAAAACCAAACAAAATTCCCAAAGTGGGGAGGTATCAAGAAAAAAATCTCCAAAATAGAAAAGAATAAGATTAATCTATGCTTTCCCAGTTTAACATTAAGTGACCCATCATAATAGTTGTTTGTCTACTTGAATCATGCAATAGCATCTCTATTTATACTAATGACATTTAGGCAACATTTTAACTTTTTTATGAGTGTGTCAAGAAATTTAGTATGGATGTTGTTTACATAAGTTATGGAGTATAAGTAAATAGACATGTCACATATAAGTACAAATTTCAAAGGATAGTTAAGGAAATAGTTAATGGTGCATATCTCTCCATCATTAAGCAATCCAAATTTACTTGTTTTATAATGATATGTGTTGAGTATATTTCAAGAGAATTTACTTGATTTCAAATTCACAAATCATCATTAGAATTTGACTTGCCCATTTTTATGACCCTTTTTGATGTATCAAAATTGGGAGGAAAGTTTAGTGTTCTCTTCATAATTCCTTCTCTAACATCGCTTGATTTTTGTGTGTGTTTGCCTTTTGCATATGTTTTTCTGATCCTTTTCATATTTTGCATCATTGCATATTTTTTAAGGCCACAAATTAAGGGGAAGTTAACTTTTTTTTTATTATTATTTAAACTCCCAAAACCAAACCAAAAAAGTTTGACATCATCAAACAGGGGGAGATTATTACCTCATGATGCTTAATATTCTAAGTTTTGATGATCATAAATATTTCTGGTTGTACATCTACTCTTCACTGATCAATTTTGTGTGAAAGTTGTGTTAAATCTTTAATATAGAAATCAACATTAAGTAGCAAAATCATAATTTATTATGTGATCATAAACTTTGACTAATTGCCAAAATACATGATCAAAGATTCATGAAGATAACAAATAATGAACAATTATTGTCAAAAGATAAAAGTCATGTTCAAAATTTCTATTATCATGTTTGGTGTGTGTGTGTGTGTATATATATATATATATATTTATATATTTATTTATTTATTTATTTATCCCATGTATTTGGCAGGTGAATGATGACTGGTAATCAAGCACACGCACACTTGAAAAAACATAAAAATAAATAAATTTTTCTAAAATTTTTTAAGAAAATCATATTATACATATGTATTATTGATTATTAAGTTGACTAAATCAAAATTTGCCAAAATTGTATTGATCGCAGATGATTTTAAAATTGTTTGTTAAATTGCCAACTTAATCTAGTAGGTTATGAACAAAATTTGCTAAATTAAGCTAATGGTACAAGACAATTATGATCATATTGTACGATTCATTTATGTTGATTATGATAGCCTTTAGGATTAATTTGGGTAATTATAAATCATGCCTAAATTAAATAATCATATAGTATGATCCTCATTTTTTAATTATCTAATTATAGTTTTGAATTTGAGGGATTCAATTTTTGAGTATTTTTCTTAAAATGATTTGCATTGTATGATTGTATCATATAAGATGAACAAAGAGAGAGCTAACTTTTTCAATTTATAATATTCATATAATATAATCCATGATCATATGTTTTGAATAACTGTTGTTGTTTGGGATGACCTGATCATCTAGGGATCTAACCTTAGCAAATTGAATTGATCATACTGTATGATTTTAAATAGTATAGTATAATTGGATTGATTTTTTCAAGAAAAATTTTAATTATTTTTTTATTTAGATTCCTCCCTATAAATACCTCCAATGGGGAAACTTAACTCAATAATTTTGAATGTGAAAATTTTCAAAGAGGCTTAGGGAAGAGTTCTTAAGACAAGGGTGGGGAGAGATCTCTCTCCTCTTTTCGTTTAAGGAATTATTATGGCGCTTAGTTATTTATTTTTTATTTACCTTTCTTTGATTTTTATATTTTAACTTTAGCTTTGATTATTATATTTTTAACTTGATATTTTATTCTTTAGTGTGAGAATTGTGTATGCTTTATTTTCCTAGAGAGATTTTTCTTCGTATCTCTTGTAAGAGAGTGGCATCCTTCTTGCCTTGAAAGAGAAAGGGGCTGGGTGTAGGGTTTCTCAATTACTCATGAAGGAGAGAGGCTTCTCTTCTTGGGGGAAGTTATGCCAAAGATGATATAGTGGATTTCAGAGGAAGAACTAGAGAGTGGGCTTGACCAAATCAAAATCACTTAAATGCCCCACTTTTCTTTTCTTTATATTTATCACTTTTTTGATTTGATTAGTTTGATATCTAGTTCTTTTATATCTAATTTTTAATTTTCCTTTATTTTAAAATTTTTAAAAGCACACTAATTCACCCCTCCCCCTCTTGGGTGTGCCAATACTTACAACAAAGTGATGTTGACAATTTATGTTACAATACATCCTAATACAAGAAAAAATTAGCATCAATTATAATTAATTTATTATTATTATTAGATGATGTTGCATCTACTAATAAAAAATATTATAATCTTAATTATATTTTATATGATAAATTCAATATGCATAATAAGCGTAAAGCCTACACTTTAATTCATTATAAGAGCGGTAAGTTTTAGACTAATTAAAATACATAAATGAGTTAACTGGATAAGTTACTAAGTCATATAAGATAAACTTAGGATACACTAACATTTACACACCTTTAGTTGTTATGATTATTCACAACCTTATAATTGCTTAGCATAGAGAGAATATAGTTAGCACGTTTTGATACAGAAACCCTTTGATTGCTCAAGACTAGGTTGCTTGACTGCAGATACATTATGAAACTGATTGTTATATTTATTCTATATTGTGTTTCTTGGCTTTAATTATTTTGTAGCATTGGGATAGAGATAATTTCTTGTAGGTGCCATTCATAAACTCATTAATTGATTATACTTTTATAGGGTATGTATGTTAATATATAACTATTATTATTAAACCATGATGTTACATTTTTGCTCTATGATGTGATATTTTTTATTATGTTGTGATGGCTCCATTTATCCTAAGATAATTTTTATGCATTATTTAAATTTTTAAGGTTAAATAAAATATAAGAGATGTATGGTGGTTAAAATGTGAGGACACTATGTAGTTCTTGAAGTACTTATTTAGGAGATCAAGTACCTCATCAAAAAAATAATATAGTATCTTAAAAGGTAAAGATATCACCCTATCATGGAGATAATAACTTAATAATAACTCTTAAGGATGATGGGTTTAAATACACAAGAGATCTATCTCCTACCTTATGTAGATGATGTAAGATAGGGTCTATTTTAAGTTGGGTTATAAGTTCTCTGTAGAGCAAGCCCCTATAGTTAATTACATTCTAGAAGATATGAATCTCTTGAAAAAAAATCTTGATCAAAGTAGTCAATTATCATCTTTATGGATTTTAAAGATTATAAACTAAAAATCAAATGGGATAGATCAAGTAAGAATAGTTATGAATGCAGCCTAAAAGAGAATAAGTAAAAAGTGTCTCAATACTGGATAGGTTGATAGACATTTTAGTTTGTCCTATTATTGGGATTTATATATTTGAGGTTGAAATTTATATTTAATTTAAATTGATAATTTATAAAAATGCTAGGACTTATGTCCCAACACCAAAAGAATATGGGAATGTCTAAAAGGTTAAGACTTATACTTAGAGCAAAGGGGAAACATGTAGCCTTGGAACCTATGACTAAAACTGCTTCAACATATGTTAGAATCTTGAACTATTCTAATGATAATGGAAATTTGATGTATTAGCACACTTATACTCAAGAATGACATCTCGACTCTTCTAGGCCTACAATCCACTTTAGGCTGCTAACTAACACCACTTACATTTTAAAATCATGTGGCCAAGTCTTATGTAAATGCAAGATGGCTAGACTCACTCTCTAAGTTCTAAGATTATGACTATTATGGACAATGCTTCTAACTAATGAAATAATTTTTTAATTTTTATAAATTTTTAGACTCATAATTTATTGACTATGTTGAGGTATGCGAGTATGCCTACATGCATGATGAAATGAGATTTCTAGTCAAATCAATAGAAGAGGTGATCTGCACTCAAGGTTGGCTATCCACAATGGTCAGACTCTCCCCCTTATCATGTGATGAGTGAGGATACTCGTTTAAAGAAAGGAAATGAAGATGAGTTTGTGATTACAAATGATTGATCTAAGGTTTCAAATTGATTTTATTACTTATTCCCAAGGCTTTAAAATAAAGTTGTGTTGTATTTATTTTTAGTTCAAGTTTATTTTTGGTTTGTGTAGCAAAGAAATTTCTAAGAGCCTATTAGATCTAGACCAACATTTAATAATACATCATAAATAAAGAAACCTATGAAAATCATGCCATTTATATTATGCAATCAATATAAATATTTCAAACACATAAAAATATTATAATAAAGAGGCCTTTGCGATCGAGTTAGGAGTGAAATGCCACTCAAACCTAGAGCTTCTACTATACACTCTAAAAGAGATAGGAAAATAGGCAATTGAGCTCTGCCTTTATACATCTCAACCTAAAACTAAGTATTATAATAACAAGTCATTGGGGGTTCTTTAACTTTACATTTAAATTTTGGACTCATCTTAAATCTCATGGCTCTAACCTAGTTCTAAAATAAATTATATTTTAAATTTTAAAATATAATTTTAAATAAACTTAAAAAATAGAAGTTAATTGAAACACACATACACACAAAGAAATTATAATTCATACAGTGGGACTCAACACTAGCAGGTGTCCAAGTTCACCTATCCTATTAGGTTATGCTCAAGGAAATAACACATACAAGTAATTTGTTAAGTTTTAAACTTATTATAGCATCTCTTTTTTATTGAGTAAACTCCTTACAAAATAAATCATTAGTCTAATAAATATCATCCTAAGAACTAAAGTATACACCTAACATCCAGCCTAAAATATTAAAGTACAAAGTAAAAAAATTAATATGTCACACCAAAGCATCATCCTAACATAGATTTTGGATTGGTGACCTATCATTCTATACTGTGTGCAAAGGCTAATATGGTGAGACAAAGTTAGGTCTTTAATGTTTGAATTGTATTTTGAGAATGAAGTTCAATGCATTTCCATTAAGTGGCTTTAATTCAAATAATATATGATTTAGATATAGATTTTAAATTTTAATTTAATTTAAGTTTGAGTTGGATTTAATGTTTTAAAAAGTATGAGGAATGATAGGCACCACTTAAATTGGAACTCATTACTTCCACACCCTATTCCTAATGAAATTTAATATATGAGTTTTAAAGATTTTTTAATTTATTTAATGAAGCTTTAGATTTTAATTAGGTCTTAAGTTTGGGATTAAGCTTAAAAACATTATAATCCTTGTGAATCATATCTTATAATTAAAAAAGCAACTTAAGAATTTCCCCATGAAATTCATTACACCTCTTCTTTACTATCACTCTTCAAAATATTATATCATATTTATTATTTTGGAAAATATTTCATATTCATATTGAAAATCATTTGTCCATATATCATAATTTTTAGAAAAGATAGCTCTAAACATAAATACATATAGATGTGCACATTTTATGTTGAAAAAAATTTAACTATTTAAATATAGTATACATATGCATGCTTTTATATTTTAAAAATAAATACTCATGTGCACTTTGCATTTCTATAGGTATGCATTATTATTATACTAGAGATGTGAGGTAAGTCCTCCTTTGAATTAACAACCCTATGATCTTAGGTTTCTTGACTAAATATACCTTAAAATTGCATTGAACATATAGATTTAATAGTGATAATAGCTTGAAAGTAAGGAATGCAACATATGTATGAATATACACACATTTAAATTCACACTTTGATAATAAGCATATTTGTTCATTTGCAAAGTTACTTAAGACATAGCTATTCATTATATGGATAAAAAAACACATACAAATTAATAAGAAGTTTGCCAAATATCATAAAGAGATTCATACAATTCATCAACTCCAAAATTAAACATATGGTCATAAGATCACTTAAGTTTGATCAAGTTAATTTTAAAGATTTTAATTAACTATTGTAATTAATATGATTGAGGGAGGACACATTAAACATATAATTATCCCTTGACACTATATGTTCATTAAGCCAATTAGAATTCCAAAACATGATCTTTTATAGTTTATTGAGGTTTAATAATTGTTTAATACATTTAACCCTAAACAAGCTAAAAAAATTAATTAAGCTTGAGACATAAGCCTAAAAAATTTAAGAATAATATATAAGATGCATGAATATAAATAAAATACATTCTAAAAATTTTGAGGCATTTGGGCTTATATTTTATGATTAATTGAATGAATGAGTAAAACTAGATCATCAATTACACTCAAAATACTCAAAATTGGGGCTATATCTTCAATTGAAACCTCTATTAATCGAGTAAAAAGAGGGGTAAATCACTTTTTTTGGGACCTATATAATTAGTTATAAATTTTCTAAGTTCTAGGCCACTTAATGAATAGTTAATAATTAATTAACTTAATTATGAGGATTTTTAGATTTAATTTGGACCAGAGGTGCTAATTATTTTCCCTAAGTGTTTTCATGTTAAGCAAGTGTGCTTGAATACTAAAACACCAATTTGGGGATTTCAATTATTTCTAAATTAAATAATTCAGCTAATTAGGTTATTAAGAATCCAAAATACACATCTCATAGTTAGCTAATGCAAATGACATGAAGTAATTCTAAGAGATGAAAAACATCACTAGAAATATTCTCTAAAAATTTCAAATCATTTAAATAAGTAATTTAAAATTTTAAAAAATACTCATTTCAATTAAACCATATTACTCTCTATGTAATGGACAAAATTAGGCTTTTATTTTTAATTGATTCCCATCTATTCACTAATTACAAAGAGAATTTAAATATATTTATTAAATTTTATTTATAATTAGTTATAATTTTTTAATGTTCTACCAATGTAAACTATTTAAAATCTAATTAAACTAATTTACATTGTCATCGCGCTTTTCACATGACACCAAAGGATTGGTTTTAAATTATCCCTCGTGGTGCTAACTTAGTTGGCAGTAGATGAGGTTTTGATCTAAGCCTATTAATCAAAGATCAGATGGTACTAATCAATTTTGTGACTAATAAGGTATAACAAGATTTGATCACCTATTTTAATCATGTGGAATGGATGTTATGTGATTCACCTTCAACCTCTGGTGAGAGATGAAGACCATTCTCCTCTTGCCACTAAATCCAAGCCAACCATGGCTGGATTTTCATACCAAATGATTGTAAAAGGATTAGAAAGAAGAATGTAAAGGATCTCTACTATTGAATCTAAATAAATTGATCAAACTCTTCATAAAGTGTGAGAACCATAATGGCTTTCTATAATTTGAGAGTTATACTTTAGTAGTGCCAATGTCTAGTGCAATAAAAGACTATGGTAACTTCAACTAGTAGAGATGAAACCCTATTAACTAGATTCTCTTTTCTTCCTTGTTGTCCACACACAAGATCAACATATTACTGAGTTACTAGAGCATGGTCTTTCTTTTTTTGGTACTCAAATTGAGTGGCTCTCATTTTATTTTGGTTTGTAAGAATGTGGGGAAAGTGATGTGTTAATTAATTTGTGGTTTGGAAGTTTGAGTGGGGATGAATGTTTGGCATTCAAGTTTGGAAGAGCTTGTGTCACCAAGCTAGGATTCTACATAAGCTCTAAGAAACCTTAAAGATATGCCTTAGGATTTTGATGAACCTTCTTAATGCCTTAGGCGAGTTTAGTTCAAATTTTATGGAGCTCCATATGTGAACCCCTATTTTAGATTACTTTAGGCAGGGGGAGCTAGTTGTGGAGTGGAGGGAGCTTGAAATGGCATGGGACTAATGAGGTGGAGTCCCTCTAGTGGTTAGCAAGATTTGAGGTAGTGGGGTGAGAAGGACTTGCCATAATGAGTGAACCATGATTTGTCACCTTATAGCCATGGCTTTCCTTATCAATGGTTAGCCAAACCAACTTTTGTTCATTTGGGGTGAGCTCAAACAAAGGCTGAGGGTACCGCTTAGAAAAAGGTATGGTTGGACTTTGCTATCAGGGATTTTTTTTCTTCATTTAGAGCCTTAGTTCACTTGGTTTGAATCATAGGGTTGAATTTACTTGGGTAGGTGTTGAATGATCCAAGAATGAGTAATGCCAAGTTTAGTTGGATTTGGATTTGAGTAGGTTGGGTTTGGCTCAATATGGCTCAGGTCATTTTGTGTCAAGTGAACCAATTGACTAAATTAGGTCCAATGGACTATTTGATTAAGTTCAAATGTTAATTTAAAACATGTAGGAGTGATTTGTTTATTTTAATATGTTTAGATTAGATTTTAACATGATATAGTTCATTTAGGCTCATTTATGTTAGGTTGGGTCTATTGGTCAATTTGGCCAAAATGGATCTAAAGAGATGTTAAGTTATATTCAACAATCAATTTGGAGTAGGTTGGAAGAGTTGGTTTGGTCTAATTTGATTTAATTTAATTTTCATTCAATATGGTTCACTCATGTTTATTTGGGTTGTAATTATGCATGGGTTATGTTAAATTATGTATATAGAGTGATTGTAAGCTTTAAATTGGCTCAATTTGGTTTGAAATGGATTGAATTTGATTTTGGCTCTATAAGGTTCAATTTGGTCAAACTGAACTAAGTGAACCAATTGAGTAAATTGGCCCCTAATTAAACTTTAATGAAGTTCAAATGATGTTCTAAATGGTTTGGACAAGTCAAGTTTCAAATGGTTTTGGTTAAATTTGGGTTTTGTCCCTTTAGGCCCAAATGGATAAAGTTGGGTCAATTAAGCAAATTGGCCAAATTAGACTTCAAATGGGTTTGGTTTAGACATGATTAGTGTTCAAATGTCATTCAGACCCCAAGGTATTTGAAGAATGTATATGATCTTACCCTATCATTGTGTGATGAATAAATTAAGAAGGAGACTAATGGCCTTAGTCTATCTTAGATTCGCTAGCCAAAGGGATAGCTTATCATCAATGGGGTAATTACTACTAGACTTAAGGGTGACAAATAGAATAGGGATGAAAGGGCATTATCCTAACTTATGGTAGTTTAGGTCATACCTAAATGGGGTAATAAAGACATTATCCAAATAAGATGTCTATTAGAAAAGGGGTCATAAGGATGTTATCCAATCCCTAAAATGTATGTATCCCATTGATGGTGATGGCCAACCTAGGATGAAAAAATGGGGACTCTCATCTTCCAAAGTAGAACTAACCAAATTAGTAGCTATTATAAAGAATATTATGCTCAAGGACAACTACAAGGAAAGGGATTTGGGGTCATTTTCAATCTACACTAGTCTAAGTCATACTTAAATGGGGTCATAATGATATTAGCCAAATAGGATGTCTATTGGGAATCTATAAAATGTATTTTTATCTTGTTGATGTGTGATGGCTAAACCATGAAGAAAGAATGGGGACTCATAATAGGATCACCTCCATTTAGAAAAATAGTCTATAGCTACTAGAATAAATCAATGACCCTTAGAAGAAAGAAGGTTAATTGGACCAACAATGGTCGCCTTGAATGGCCTTGAGGCTATGGTTGGATGGTGAATGTTGGTGACCACTCCATGGACCTAATAGTGGTGGCACTAATTTGTAACATCTATGCAATTTGTAATTATCAAGGATAAATAGTATTGAAGTCTTTTAATCTTTGCTTTCATCTACAACATTTATTAGTCTCCACACAATCGTATGTACCTAAGTCATAGTTTTTCAAGATTCATGTTTGTCTAGACAATAAGTTTAAAGGACTAACATTATAGAGTGCATAAATATAAGCATAAGATAATACTTTGTTGCTTAACTTAATGTTCTTGAGATTTTATAGGTAGTTTACCCACATACAATAGTCAATGAAGGGCTACCTCCAATCAACCTCTTCACTATCTTTGGTAAGGGTAAACTCCCCTCCAAGAGTTTGTTTGTTGATGAGTTTTGTATTAATAAAAGATAAAACTTGAAAATTATACTCATCTATTGATATGGACTCATCGTATAGAGGGGGCATCTCATTATTGAGTTTTTCTAAGGCATCCACTATAGAATTTTCTCCTCTTCTATATAAAGTAACCTCTGGAATTTATTTTAATAGCTCCATCATGTACTTGTAGTATTAATGAAGTTTGGGTTTATTAAATATGCATGCTTTGGAAATTTAGTTGACTACTGGTGAACTTTGATAATAAATATGAGAATCACAACATCTCTCAACCAGGAGTCAAGAAGACTAATTCAATCCTTACTCTACCTCAAAGAATACATTATAGTTCATCTTCTATCTAGGAGGAAGCTACACTATCAAAGTATAACTTCTAATAATGGCTATTCACATTCCCTTAACTCATGACTTATACATCTAAGAGGTCATCATTTAGAGGAATAATCTATGTGGAGAGCTAAGAAGTCAACTAGTAATTTTCCTTTCATGGCATAAAGGGAAATGAAGGTGATGCCAAACTATGATAAGATTATGAACCATCTTGCCAACTGTCTACATAGCATCAGTTATGTCATGAGATTTTACACTATATTGACTCTTGAGGTTAGGTTAATTTTATGAGAAAGCATATAATATCTTAGTTTATACATCATGAATGTCAGAGCTAGGCAATGCTTCTTAATAGGTAAATATTTTTCTTTTATAAGTGTCAGGTGATGTCTCAAGTAGTACAATGCTTTCTCTTTCACTTCTTCATTAGCTTGGGCCAACAAGGTGCCAAGGGAAGTGACTAATGCTACCATGTAAAAAAATGAGTGGTCAACCCAATATAAGAGGAACTAGTACTAGAGGTTCATCAAATATTATTTGATGCATTCAAAAGTATGTTGACACTTATCATCCCATTGAAACTTCCCATCCTTTTTGTAGGTGCAGTGAAAGGTTGACACCTACTAGAAAATTTTGAAACAAAGCATCATAGATATGCCAACTAATAAATCCAAATTTCCTTGTGAGCAGAACCTTTTTATATGTCTAGGAAACAAAATTAAGAGAATTAGAATAGTAAAAATAAAAGAAATGCTAAAGAAATCCAAAATTTTACTACCTCAAAAGATCTTCATACAAAATAGGTTTTTTTCTCTAGGAAAATATATATAATGTAATGAGAACCTTAGGACTTACAAAATGTAAAAGTGCTTCCCCAGAGGTCCTCGAAAGATAAAAAAGTCATATTTAAAAATCCTTCTTTTTATATGGTTGGAGTGGGTCATTACATATGATAAGTACACATAAGAGAATGAACTTGCCAACTTGAGGTGAACACCTAGTTGCAAGTGGCAAGTTTTCTAGTTGAATTTCTCTGGCGATGAGTTATTTGATGTATTTTAGACATTTGATCATCTACATATTTGGGCTACCTACCATGTTAAGGGCGAGTTACAAAACTTCAATTGCATAACTTAGTTGTTCTTTTATCAATTGGTCTAATTAGAGGTGTTTCTTCATCCTTGTGTCTGGCTTCTATGTGTTATCTTTTTTTTAAGAATTTCTTCCCCACTTGCCATATGTGTGGTGAGTCATTGATAATGAGTGGCACCCTTGTGTAGGTTCAATTTCATTTGATGATTACTCGTAGTGAATACTTGGCAAGTCTACTTATATATTTGGATATACAGTTAGCTCCTTAATTTTATTTCTTCTTGTAAAGGTGATTCACAAAAAGAATAGAAAAACAAAAATAATAATTATCTATCAATATTTAATAGATCATAAAAGGATGTTCTCTTATCAATAATGTCACATCACTTTGACTTCATTCTTTTCTTTAGCATTTTCTAGCATCCCAAGCTTTATAAAGAACCTTAGTCTTGGGTTCATCCTTTATGCTACTTGTCACAAAATTGATATGACTCTTTTTTGTTGAGTCTTCCTTCATAAGAGAATCAAAATCACTCATCAAAGACTTTAAGAAGCTTCACAGTGATATGGATCCTTCTGAGCTTCAGGCAGGTCTTTGAAAGAAGATAAAAATGCAAAGAAATTAGTAGAAGTTGAGTATATTTCTCTAGTTGAGATGAGTACTTATTACCCCAGTTTATAGCTCTAGCCAAGAGCAATGATGGAGACTCACACGGTAGCAAGTGCACCTTTTTCTAATCAAGAGAAATGTACATGCCATGGTAAAGCCACCTTGTCTCTCCCCCCCCCCAACCTATAGAGGTGATGGTAAATGTTCAAGAGGTAGAGAAAGAAGTACCTAATTCTACAAAGAAAAGTCATGGTAAGCAGATTGATGAGAACCACCATCATGGAAAATGTGGTGGAGAAATATATCAATGAGGTAGGCTCATTATTGTTTGACAACATAATTTACCTTAATATCATCTTAATGTTTGTTGTTAGCTTAATGTGATGAGTGTTGTCGAAGAAAATAATGGGAATTTACTAGATCCTCATATTATTTCTCCTATCTCTTTAGGTAGTCTTAAAAAGATGGTTGGTTCATCTTATTGTGGTGACCTACTAGGTCATCATCCAAATGTGGCTTCCTTTTATATCATCTTAAGGTTTGTTTGCTTTAGCAGTGACTTCTATTTTCAAGAATTTTTTGACTTGATTTCCTAATTTAAATCTTTTATCTTTATTTGATGAAATCATTTTTATCATATAGGGTGACTTCGCTCTTCTATGTATTGACTTGAGGCCACGAGTTTGCCCTTGGGAGAGAGGACCCCATCACCGGGAGTGATACTTGTGACATTAGCTCTATCATCTACTAGGGGGACTAGCATCACTTCAATGGATATCCAAGAAATTTTGAGTTTTCCTCCTTTGGCTTGCTAAGATAATGATAAGTTTGAGAGAAATAAGTCCTCTTGCATAGAGGGGTGAGATGTTAAAAGAGAAACTCAAGTGCTCTTTTATTGTAGTGAGCTCATTGCATTGAAGAGGAAAGTCACACTTTTGGAGGAAGGTGCAAACTTGTCAAGGTAAGAGTTGAGTGAGTTGTGGATGATGCTGGAAGTATAGTCATAGCTAAGTCAAGCCATGTAGGTGGAGTCCCAAAGGAGGCTGGTGGCCATGGAAGTTGAGTTGGTTTCACTTTGATGCTCCATTGGGTTAAGCAAATCTTCTATTTTTATTTTTAGTGTGGGGTGCCAACTTCATATTTGATTATCTATGTAATAAATGAGCACTCACCAAGAAATGGCATTTAGACTTCACTATTAAACAATTTAAAAGTGATGTAAGAAAGGATTTAATGAGTGTGTTATAATTATTACTTTTATTGCAATAAAAAGGTTTTTATGAAAGAAATACTCATATCTTCTTACTCATCTTTTTACATCAAATAATTTATATACATGTTGTTAATGTGAGCATATGTCTTTGATTATCTTTGTCCCAACTTGCACTACTTAAGATTTACATGAGATCTTATAATGATTTCTCTATTAATGTTTGATATGATGTCCATATTACTAAGCTCTCATTAATGTGCCTAGAAATTTCCTTTTATCAAGGCTAATAAATCTTTATTACTTTATATTTCAATTTTGACAAAGTGGTTTTTCTTTCATGTGAGCTATTTTCATACCTTCCACCTAAGTGAGTCGCCTCCTTTTCAGTATGGTGATGGTAGCTTTGAAGAAGGTAGTGATTGTATTAAAGAAAATTGAAGGTAAAGAATTGCCCAACTTCCAATCTTGAGTTACATCATTCATTTTTCATGGTTATTGTCATGGTTTCTAAAACTTCTTGGTGTGAGTAGCTAATGAGGATGAGGAATTCAATTATATGATATCAGATGAATTATGTATCCCTTTATAATTTCAAGTGTGGTTTTCATCGTCCTCTTCCTAATGAATGGGTGGAGATTTTGTATTTTTAGAGATTGGTGCCTACCCATGTTTTGCCAAACTTGGTGGTGAGTATTACTATTTATATTATTTCTCTAAGTAAAGTGTTTGGCTTGGAGTTTACCTCTCTTATGCCATGTTTTCTCCATGAATGATCATTAGGATAGCATTATTCAATACTCAGTGATTTCATTGATGATCCATGGCCTATCGAATAAAGTAAGAAAATAGTGTTCAAATTTATGCTTTTTTAAGAGTTTGGTTGGGTGGCTAATGGTAACCATCCCTATTCCCTTCCATATGAGCAAAGTGCTGGTTCCTAAGGTGAAGGAAGTTTTGAGGAAAGTGATGAGTAGGACTTTTAATATTCATCACTTTCTCCATTTTGGCGAAGTCCATGGTCATCTTTATGGAAAGTGTTTTATCATTTGGCAAATTTCATGTCGTTGACTTGTATGTTTTTATTTCTATACTCTCCTATTTGTAGGGGATGATGCTTCTACACCACTTCCCATTAATCCCTTAGTTGTTCAATTCCTCAAAGAGAGAGAAAGGGAGCTAGTAGCGAGTTGACTTTAATTGAAGCTACTAATGAGATTAGATTGAGTTCAACTTCCCTAAAGTCCAAAAAAGAGAGCATGAATTATACACATTGCGGTTGCCCAAAAAAGAGAAGCAAGGTGGGTAAGGAGCTAGAGGGGGAATATGTCGTCAGCAATTTTACTTAAGACTTGACCAAGTTGATGAGTAAATCCTTCAAGCTTAGGTGGAGAATCTTTTCTAAATGTTAGATTCACTCCTCAAAGATACTCCCAATGAGTGACTTCCTTTTACTATAATGACCAACCAAGCTACTGCATGGTAGTCAACTTGGGAGGTCTACAAAAAATTCATTCTCAAGAGGAAAGACTTATCTACAATGAGGATAGAGCTTGTGACCATATAGGTGAGCTTCAGCCGTTTGATGCCAGATTCTCCAAGCTTTAGGAGGAGGTGATGCAATAACAAGAAATGAGGATTGGGTAATTCTGGAGCTGACTCGACACGTTGAGGCAAATAAAGTGTTCGAGAAAGAGGTCTCTCACCATACTAAGAAATTTCAAAGGAAGGAAGTTGAGTTTTCATGCTTTCTTGATTCTGATGTGTATGCTAACTTATTTCAAAAAAAATATAAGGTAGGTGTCAACTTTGTTATTGCTAAATTGGTGAAGCATGGTCAATTGGAGCCAAGTTCCTAGATTTTCTAACGATTCTCCCTAACATAATTAGACTCAAATGAGGGGATGATGAGGGGAGCACTAGCTAGCTTCTTTTCCTTCTTTTATTTATTCTTTTTTTTCTATGATTCGAGAAAAAGTAATTAGCTCATTTTTGTATACATTTTTTTGGAAGTGGCTACTAAATAAAGTCTTGGTCATACTTGCCATAATGTACTCACTTTATTGAGATTATGAGTGTTAGCTGTAAGTTGTTAGTTTTTTATTTATATATTTGATTTCATGTGGTGTCAATCTTTTTAGTTAATATTCCCCGACCTCTCGGAATGTTGGTCTTACACTCTAGTTGTCAACCATGGAGAGTTAGTCTTTTTTGTTATTAGTCACCAACCTCTCAAGGTGTTAGTCTTTTACTTGAGTCATCAACCATGAGGAGTTGGTCTTTTTAGTTTTTAAACACTAACTTCTTAAAGTGTTGGTCTTACACTTAAGTCACCAACCATGAGTAGTTGGTCTAGTTAAAAGTTGACTTTCAAGGTGTTGGTCTTATACTTGAGTTGCCAACTATTGGGATTTAGTCTTTTGTATTCTTTTAATAATCTCTAAACCCCATCATGGCTCTAACCTAGTTTTAATACAAATTATATTTTGAAATTTAAAATAAATTCTTAATTACTCTAGTAAAATAAAGTTTAACAAACACACATACACATCATAGATAAAATCCATAAACTAGAGCTTAGCACCACTGAGTATCCAAGTCCACCTATCCTGATGAGTTATGCTTGGTGATATATATAACACTTGCAAGCAAAATTCATTAGTTTTTAATTTAATAATAGCATCCCCATTTTACTGAGCACAACACCCTATAAAAAGAAACATTAGTCTAATAACGCCCTAACATCTAGTTTATGAGCATACACCCTAACAATTAGTTTAGAATATTACATCATAAAATAGAAAATCAATCCAAAATAAAGCATTATTCTACATAATTCTAGTATGAGTGTCTTATTAATCTAGAGTGTGCAAAGGTTGGTGTGGTGAGACAAAGCTAAGCTTTAAATGTTTATTTATAACCTAAGTGAAGAGTTTAAATTATTAGTAAAGATAATTTCAATTTAAGTGATTAACAGCTAAGTATAAATCTTATATTATACAATTAATTTTGATTCAAGTTTAGCTTAATTTTTTAAAGAGCATGAAAAGTTGTGGATTCTGCATGAGGTGAAACCTATTTCTTTTCAACTTCCTACTCTTAAATTAAAACTAAAGAGGTGAATTTTATGGCATTTTAATCATCATAATGAAGCATTAAATTTTAATTTAATCTTAAGTTTGAATCAAGTCTAAATGGTATTATAATTATGTGAAAGACATCTTAGGATTAAAAGGAATTAGATATGATTCTCATTATAACACTTATCTAATTTTCTACAACACTTTAATATATTTCTTTTCAAATATCATTTTTTTATAATCTAAAATATACCTTATTTTATTTAGATATAATTTGATAATATTTCACATATGCATGCATATTTGTATGTGCATATTTTGTATTAAATAAACTTTATCATTTACACATATACATTGCAGCATTTGCATGTTCATGCCATTATTAAACTTGAAATGTAATGTCAAAATATCTTTCAGACTAATAGCTCTATGATCTCGAGTGCCCAAATTATATACTTGTTGGCAATATATATGTATGTGTGCATATTTATAAAAGCAAATTTGTTAATTTATGACCTTTAATGACTATAAGTTAGAAAAATAGTTTAATTTACATATGCATTTTTTCACATTCCCATAGATACATGTCATTGTTAAACCATAACTGTGAGGTAAAAACCTCCTTTAGGCCAATATCCTTGTGATATCTAGCATTTAGACTATATACCTTAGGGAAGCATTGATTATGTATACATAAAGTACCGGGCTAGCCAAAGTGATCTAATGGGTCTGTTTACAAGACAAGCATACTTGCCATAATGAGTACTCGACAATAATGGCAATCAAAATATATATACTTTCTAGAGGGTGTGTTCAACAAGAAAAGATCAACCTAAACTAGCGAGTCAAGGACTTAAAGAGTACTGTTCCAAATAACAACACATGAGTCAACTTGCTAGTCGCTAGAAAATATTCAAATGAATGAAGAAGCTACTCTTTTTAGCCTAATCCATACTCACGCATACTCACACATGATGGGTTACTTGCCCTTGTTTTCCATAAGATCTATATTCGCTAGCAAGTATACCCGCCACTAGCCTAAGCAGCATCATCTTATATGTGATTTATCTTATATGTACTTTTTATGTATAGTCACCCCTTGGTATTATAAAAGGGGAACTCCTTTTATATTGGCAGACCTTCTCTCTATCTAGACCCCAACCCATCCACACCAAGCCTTTTTTTATTTTTAGAATAAAATTATTATTTCTCTTACTCTTCTTTCCATTTCTTATCCTTCTATTTGCAATATTTTCTTGACCCTATTTCACGTGTATCTAAAGTTCATCCTCCATACACAAATAGATTTAGATTTAAAATCCTTTTAGGTGAGGTGAGTGTGCATGAAGTTATGAACCAAAAGATAGATAAAAAGCAAAGTGCGACCCTCAGCCCAAGATCACTTAATAAACATGGAACATAATGTCCAATAATTAATAACATAGTGAAAATTCATGAGAAAGGGAAGACAAAATCACTCACCTTATGTAAACAACTATAGGAAAACCACACCATAAAGAACTCAAAGAGAAAGAGAATAAAGGATCCATGGGATTGGCTACATGTCGAGCTCACCAAGGAAGAAGAAACCTATGTAAGTTCCCCAATTCTTATCCATCTAAGATTTCTAACTCTAATGAGGAATATTATGATAGGAATGAAGAAGATGATGTGTTAAGAAAGCAACCATACTCAACCAATTCTTTCTCCATAAATATTGTTGAAGCCCACCCTTCTTACAGGTTCAAGATCTTGCATCTTGAATCATACAATAGTCTAATAGATCCAATCGAACATATAGTTTATTTTGAGTTGACCACATTACTATTATACTTGGATGACATGATGATGTGTCAACTTTTCTTCATCTTGGCCTTATGTGGTTCTTATGCCTTCCTTTATGAGTTATAATGTCATTTATTGACTTCAAAATGATGTTATTATGTAATCATTAGCCCTATTGAAGAGTTCACAAGCTCTTATACAAATGAGAAAGGAACATGGCTTGTCTTTAAAAAGGCTTATTGCTCACTTTAAGTGATAAATGCTAGACATTAAAGACCTAGATCCCAAAAGTCACCCAAGTAGCACTCAGTCAAGGTTTCTACAAGGGGCCCTTCAGATACACGTTGGAGCTCCAAAAACCTAAGACACTCACTAAATTTTTAAAGCTAGCATACAACCATGTAAATGCTGAAGAGTATAATAAAGTGATCAGTATCGCTAGGTAGAACCAAAGATTCACTAACAAGGTCTTTAGAGAAATTACCAAGCGATGGGTATCATAAGTGAAGAATGGATAAGAGGTGGAGACCAGAAGTACTAAGGCAAGGCTTTAGAAACTTGATAACTCACTATCTAGGAGTAGATTATGCACAACCTACTCTAGCTTCTCCTTTTATAGTGTCAATGAATAAGCTGGTAGAGGTAATTCAGAATAAAGATTATTTCAAATGCCTACCACCTATAAAGGTTGATGGAGTATACAATCAATCAAGATATTATGCTTATCATCATAATCATGGCCATGATACTAAAGAGTGTTTCCATTTGAAGAGAATAGTGGATAAATTAATATTGGTGTGAAGACTCAAGGAGTTTATCAAGAGGAAAGATAAAGAAGTCATCAAAGATGATAATGAACTTGTACTTGCACACATTATTCATATCATTGGAGTCATACCTACCATACTTAGAGGCAATAGAGAGTCCTCCAAAAAAATGAGTATTAAAAGGTTGTGGTCTTTAGAAGAAAACTTAGCCACCATGATGACAAAACCATCTATGACCATCATCCCAGTGGTTTCTTTAGAAAGAGATAAACTTGCTATTTAGAATCCCCATAATGATGTTATTGTGGTGACATCCATGATCACCAACTACCAGGTGGTAAGTATTTTGATTTACATGGGGAGCTCAATTAATATTATTTTAAAATCTATCTTTGATAAGTTAGGAATGGTGATTTCCAAACTCACACCCATAGGAGGACCACTATATGGTTTCTTAGTAGAGTAGACAGAAGCTAAGGGGATGATTACTCTCATAGGGAGAGGGTAAGAAATAGTTCATAACCATGGAAAACTTCATCATAATAGAGGCTCATGATACATACAATTTAATTTTTAGTTAAACTCTACTCAACATATTCGATATTATGGTGACAATATATCATGTAGCCATCAAATTTTACAAGGAGAAGAGATCATTGAGAAAACCTTAACCATAACACACATGCTACTTGAAAGACATTGGTAGGTTGAATAAAGAAGATGAAATATTTTAGTAAGATATTACATGATCATGAATCAAAATCCTTAAATAGAGGAACCACACAATGGGAGAGTATTAAAGGTTAGCTCACCTTCTATCCTGAGCATAAGAAAACCATCATCTAAACTTTTGTGAACAATTTTGATGCTTAGATGGTAGTGGAAAAACTAGGTTTAGACATTAACACTAATTTTCATCATCTGAACATTCACACAAATGCATAACTCATCAAGTAGAAAATTTAAAAAAATAGCTATACTCACCGAGCTTATTAAGGAGGATGTCGCCAAGCCTCTTGAGGCTAATTTCATTAGAGAGGTTCAATACCCAGAATAGGTGTTCAATGTGGAAATGGTATAGAAGTTAAGTAGTAAATAGAGAATGTATGTCAACTTCATCAATCTAAATTCAGGTCCACACTAATCACCTAAACTAGATGACTAGCAATCTTGCTTCCATGCACTCCATATACAAGTTGTCACTAAAGATACACTAAAATCTATACTCACTAAACTTGATCATTTAGAGTATTATTGAAATGGTCCATAAAGTTGAGTGAATTTGATATATCATATTCACCTCAAATTGTGATCAAAGTCCTTGCACTCATGGATTTTCTTGTTGACTGTAGCTCATAAGACATTCTTATCAACCTAGAATCCTTGTGGTGATTATACATTAGTTGTTCTTCTGATGAGCCAATAATGGGCACAAGCATAGTGTTGTATAGTCTTTTTGGTGATGAATAATTGAGCAAAATATGAAGCTTTACTCATCGAGCAAAGATTTGCTAGGAGAGTAGGAGCCACACATAAAATAACTTATTCTAACTCATAACTTGTAGCGAGATAAGTTAATGGAGAATATGAAGTCTGAGATGAGTCCTTATTATAATATTTAAAATAAAAGCATAAATTGGGCAATTAAAGTATTTCACGATCGAGAAAATCCCTAGAGAGGAAAATAAACTCACTGATCTATATTTTTGAGCTAGTAGACTCAAAGAACACACGATCATTGAACTCACCCAGCTGAGTATAGTAGAAGAAGAGCTAATGCAAGTTAAGCATGAATGCTCACCGAGCTGAGTTGGCCCTAACAAGAATTATTTACATATTGGAGAAATTGAAGAAATGACAAAATACTTAAGAAGTTTTGAAATTAGAGTAGCCCAATACTTACTGAAAAAGAGGAGAGTTATTATGAAAGCCAATGACCTCGCTCAACCTCAAATTTGTAAGAGTGCCTATACAAATAAAAAGTTCTTAAAGAAATACATTCTGGCAAGTATGACAATCACTCAAGAGGGAGGACACTTGCCAATAGAATAATAAGGCAAGGGTATTTCTGTCCCATGCTCATAAAGGATGCTGAAGCGTTTATGAAGAGATGTATATATTGTCAAAAGTTTGTAGCACTCCAACACCAATTGTTGCAACTTTTGTAACCCATTGCTAGTCCTTAGTCATTCACTATTTTGGGAATAGATTTGATAGGTCCCTTACCAATTGCTAGAGGATAGAAAAAGTTCATCTTAGTTATGATTGACTATTTTAGTAAGTGGATAAAAGTAAAGCCATTCTCAAAGATAACTTTTTATGTAATAAGAAACCTTGTTTAAAATAGCATTATCTATAGGTATGGGTTACCAATGGTCATCATTGATAATGGGCCTTAATTCCTTGAGCAAGCCTAAAAGAATTATGTGAGTCTTAAAGACTCAAGCTAAAATTCATATTAGTGCATGACTTACAGAACAACGGATAGGTGGAGGCCACTAACAAAAAGAACCTCAATTTACTCAAGAAGAAGGTAGAAGACCCCAAAGCTAAATGGGTAGACACATTACCTACAATACTCTGAGTGGTCAAAATGACTCTCATTAATGTGATAAGACACTCTCCATTCATATTATCACATGGCATAGAAGTTGTCCTATCACTCAAGTATGAATTTCAAAGCCAAAAAGTTTTTACAATGAAAAGAATGGGAAGTGAGGAAAATGAGTGGAGTAAAATGAACTAAGAGATTATGGAAGACATGTTTGACATGCTTGAATAACTTGAAATCAAGGCTTCATTAAGATAAGAAGAAATGAAAAGATGAATGGTTAAATACTACAACAATTAAATGAAGGAGCAGCATTTCAAAAATAGTGACCTAATACTAAAAAAATAGACACCATTGCTATGATCTTTCATAATTAAGGAATAAGTTGGCTTTTGCACATACTAACTACAATCTCATTCAAATGAGGACATACCAAGATCATAGAATTTGAGAGACTTGAAGAAATTTTATCCTTAAGGAAAGGTTCCTTTAATTTGTACTCACTTTACCAATTTTATGTATCATGTATCTTTCAAAAAGCTATAAATTTATGTGAACTTTTTTGATGTTTGTGTTATATTAAACTTCATGTATGGATTGATACAAAAAATTGTTCATGCTTTTAATGAATATTTTGTTTTGTTTTGGTCCATGCTTTATTTACTTGTGTTATGGCCTATCACAATGTTAAAATCAAGTATGATCTAGAGATATCAATGGAGTTCTAGAAGAACAATTTTAAAAGAAGGCAAACAAATATACTAAATAATCATTAATGTGCTAAATAGTCGAACTATTATATAGCCATTAAACATGATTATTTTATGATTCTCAATCATTTAAATAAAAATATGGGGAATGTAACTAATCAAAAGTTTCTTAGCACTAGAGAGAAAATTAGGTAAAGGGATTAGTTTGGTTATATTTGTCTACACATTGAGAATATAATATTTTAGCTTCTAGTTTACAATGCAAGCATAAAATTAATTTCACGAATTAGTTTAATATAATGCATAATCTAACAATTCCATAAATTCAGAGCACTACTTTTAAAAATTAAGAAAAGTATCTATATTTTCTATAAAAATATAAAAATATATAAACTATTTATTTAATATCTTGAAAATAGTAGATAGTCATTTTAATTAAGCATTTTACATTTTATTAGATAAAAATCAAGTTTTAGGAGATTAACACTTCACTTAATATAAATTAATATCAAATTTTGCTCTAATCCTTGTGAGAACGATACTCTACTCATTCTATATTACTTGATTTGATACATGCACTTTCATATATGGTAAAAAATGACCAATTATCTAGGGATTGATGGTTTAAGTAAATAACTTTGTGATACTTACTCATTACTCTTTATTGACTTACATATGTGTGTTTAATTACATGTTCACGCATTCATGTATAAAAATTCAAGTATTAAGTTTGTGTCATTATTGTTATTATTATTGGTAAATCTCAAAACTACTTTCTTTGTATATGAATCATATATATATATATATATATATATATATATATATATATATATATATATATATATATATATATATATATATATATATATATATATATATATATATATATATATATATATATATATATATATATATCACCGATAACTATAAGTATATTGACACTTGGGTGTAGGCTATGAGTGTGAAAGAGATCTTTGATATCTCAACCCCCTAATTTAAAAATGACACATACTTAAGAGAATCTAAAGAAAGATGCATATATAGATTAAATATTTAAAAAAAACTTATTGATTACTAAAAATTTTAAATAATTCATTCATTTGTGTATATGTTTATACATACATATATAGCTAGGAAGTATATAGTCTAGACACATGAGGGCATAGGGCTAATTGTCCAAAAGATGTCTTAATATCTTGACCTTCTGGTTCAACAATGGCACATTCTTGTAAATGCTTAGTGTATATGTATGTGTACTCATATATGTAAGTGTTTAATTTTCTTTTACAAAAGACATGCATATCCATATATTACTTATCTAAATTTTTAATTAATGTAAAAAAATAAGATACACATATACATGCATGAGTGAAACATCCCTAAGTAAAATTTAAATATATAAAAGTATTTTTTAATTATAAAAATAAATGATATTTTAAAATGATATATTAAAGTAATGAGGAAAGTTGGGTAGGTGACACAAAGAGAATCATAACTTATGCCCATTGATCCTAAGATATCTCTCACATGATAATAACCTAAATTAACCTAATTAAAATGTAGGACTTAATCATAACTTAACACTTCATTAAGATGATTAAAATTCATAAAATTTACTTCTTTAGATCTAACTTAAGATTAGGGTGTTGAAAAGGAATAGGTTTCACCCAAATAGAATCTATAACTTTTAATGTCTTCAAAACATTAAGGCCAACTTGAATTAAGAGATAAATCCATTATGTAAAATCTATATCTAAAGTATTAATCATTTTAATCATGATCATCTTTACGAATAAATTAAAACTTCTATCACATAGTGTAACTTAAATATTAAACCCTGAATTTGTCATACCGCACTAGCCTCAACACTCACTTTAGATTAATAAACCATAGATACTAATATTAAGCTAGGATGGTATTTTGTTATAGATTGGCTTTAGGTTATTAAATAAGAAGTAGAGGGAATTTATTGCTGGTTGGAGATGCATGCTTGTGTGCATAGATACTCTTAGAGTATGTTGATCATTCCATACTTTTAGAGCTAACCAAAGACACTAGAAAAAAGGCACACTAGAGCCTTCATGAAGTTTTCTATTACTATGTTAGGTCTCTCACATTATTCTATTGCCAGTGGCAAATTGACACAGAATTTAGGCACGCATGAGGTTGATGCTGGTTTCTAAAGAAATGAGTGATGTGATGATGATGAGAGTTTTTTCAATCTCACACACACTGGACTAGAAATTTCCTTTGCAGTTGGACTTGTAGGAAAGTTTATGCAATCTCCACAAGAGACCTAGATAATTAAAAGAATTTTTTGACATGTAAATGGAACAATGTCTTTTTCTTTGAAGTTTTGGAGAGAGATATCTAAACATGGATGGTAGGAATCGTGCTAAACTTATCAACTATTGAAATCCCTTTCTGGATCACTGATATACTATCTCTCTCGATCCGAATGCATAATTATGGAATTGGCTCCAATAGAGATAGATGATGGTAGAGTGTCAATAGATTCAAATTAGTCATCTTCCTCTATCAAAGAGATTGATCATCCAGGTCCCTCCCACCCAAGAAGTATAGAGATGCAAAACCTCTACCAGATGGATTCAAAATGAAGACTCAAGCTATCCCTTTCAATGTAGAAGTTCAACTATTGCCTTTCACTGTAGAAGTTCAACTATTGCCTTTCACTGTGGTCAAATGCACAAGAACAGATTCCCCCTCTTGAAACACTCTGGTGTTGGCTTAGGTAGAATCTTCCAACTCATCTATCTCGGCCCTATTACATAAGGGGGGCCTGATTATAAGAGTCAATAGTAGGTAGGAAGGGAATGAAGCAACTTTTCATGCACAACCCGCCATTGCTAATGCTTAGAACTTAACATCGGGCTCCATTTGATTATGCTCAGCTCAATTTCCACCGAGTGACCAACCGACCTTGACTTCTTCTTGGTCGCTAGTCAATGAAATCCCTAGATCCTTAGCTAGTGCCTTTGATGGCTGGTTGCCCCATATGGACTACTCTTTACACTTTGCTTGTTGGATGGGAAAAGAAGGTTAGAGCCTATGGATAGTGAAACCTATTATTGAGGTCTTTTTTAGTTTGGGAGCATACAATATGAAAAGAGTCATTTTATAATCTTAAAAAATAGGTGTGAAAATAGTCACTTTTTATTCATAAAAAGTAGCTCACTTAGAATTTGCTTTTCCGGACTCGACAGCACCAACCCAACCAGCCAACTCCAGAGTCAGACGTGGTTGTACCCACGTTCTTCCATGCTCATAGGTTGACTTCCCTATGCATCCCGACTAAGGTATCATAAACATGTATTTCCCTTATGCATGCAGCCGTTGAATAGGTTATACAAATGGGTGGGTTGGTTATATACTCTTTCATGCCTTCCTTCTTTGAACCTTTTGGTATGTCTTGCTCCATAACTAGAAACTATTGATCAGATCCACTAGATGAGAAACTTCATTTCGCATTGTTGTTGAGTCATCAAACTTATCCACCCTAGGGATTCAAGGAATTTCCATATTTTCATTATGTTGAAGGAAATCTACCAAATCTAGGCAGATAAATAGACTCATTTCCCACTGCAAAGTGCTAAGAGAAAACAAGAAACTAATAAAAATGATTATTTTTTCATCAGCTTGGTACTTAGAGTCCTCTCACTACCAACCAACAGACAATATCATCTAGCTAGGTTTTGTCAGTATCAAGAACGAGAACAAAAACCAAATGAACAAACAATAATTAACTATATCTCTTGGCCTAGATAATGTACTAGTAGGCAGAGGTGGGGAGATTAGAGCAACAGGAAATCCTAGACATGACACCCCCCTCGCAATAAGTAAGTATCAAGTCATCGCTCTACTTTGTCCCGAAGATGGGTAATATGTTCTCAAACAATGTTGTTCTAACTTTCTTCTATAGGGCCTAACTGGTGAATGATCCCTATCCACGGCAAAGAACCAGATAGCAAGCGAGTGTACCTTTGTTTGCTACTTCTCCACCAAGCACGGAAGTTCAAGATAGCAGGTCAGCTACCTAAGAAAACTCGATTGATCTCATCTCAAGGAATCTACATCACCTCATAAGGAGAGGTTCACCATGATGGGGGTAAGGTTTAATTCAAAATAGAAATAAATGCATAGGGGACCATCCATTTTTTTAGCATGCTCCTCATGATTTTATTTAACTAGGCTATCACTTAATTTACTTACAATGACAAAGGCCTTATTTTAGAAGCCTTTCTCATTTTATTTCCTATTTAGTAGTCTATAAGTGGTACAAAGCAGCTTCCCCCGGGGAGAAAAAGTACACCTTAGTAAGCGAACAAAGGTTCTTCCTTCTATTTATGTTAGAACCTTAACTCGAATCGAGCTAAGTTATTTTATGTGTAGTATAATAGAATTTCATATGCCCCACACTCTTAATAAATTAGCTTAAGCATCCTTGCTAACTCGATCACCTCTACCTAAAAAAAAGTTATGAGGCTAGGCTAACTCACCATACTTGACTATGTAGTGGTCTTTCATTTTTTTTTTTTGAAATTGAAATGAAAATTCTCATGTTTTTCATTCATGAAGTGAATGGTCGTCTTTAGTAGCATTTACAAAAAAGAACAATAGGTGAACTCACATTTTTTTTCATCATCATCATCATATATATACATATATATATGCATATATGCTACCAAGCTACCTTCCTATTGATCTGAGAAAAGAGAAAAAGATATCTCTTTTTTATGACTTCCATTTCTCAATCCCACCTACCCAGAAAATGACCAGGGTTTATGAATGAAAGGGTTTATGAACCCTAGCCCTGTAAACCCAAACTTGTGTAGAGTAGATCATTCAACACCTATGCACAAACTTATTTTTGACCCATTGGTCCTTCTATCATAGACGAATGGATGCCCCCTAATTACTAGATTAACCGACACACTATAATAATTTCATAAACACCTAGCAAAGATATGACAAAAAATAAAGTAGCCCTATGTTTGGATTTGATAATACCATACCATAATCAATTGGTACAACACCACAAACTTAACATAAATGTAGCAACTAGAGCCATTTTAAAAGGGGAAATTAGCACAACTTGGTGAAATAGGTTCTTTTAGAATGAATTTCAAACCATCTACTATAAGTTATAACAATCCAAATGAACCTACTAGATAAGGACCCTTTTGACGTTGCACAAAATCCATTGCTTTACATTCAGTTAACACTAAAAAGGCTACTCCTAGTAAAAGTGGTAGAATTATTCCAAGTATTTTTGTTAGAACAATAATGTACATTTTCTAGTTTCTATTCACTCATGATCAGGACTGACTTGGTTGACCCGATCATTTTCTTTCACTTATGATCTAGCCTGGTCAACCTAATCATGATATTGAAGGATGGGACCTTTGCTTAAAAAACTAAGGATCCCAAGAAGTTTTGAAGATTGTGCATTAATGAATCCTGTTACATTACTTTGAATGGAATTGGAGCCCACCCCCCACATTTCATCTTGCCCTTGTGATGTAACACACCAACAATGCTTCGAACCTTTTTCAAAGCTATGTTGTGCCCTGTATTCCAAGGTGACTATTTTGTGTGGTTTGATCCATTTCCTGATCTGATCACATACTTATATAAGTGGGATGGATGGTAAATAATTTATAGTCTTTTTCAACAGGGCCAAGATAGGGAGGTTAAGGAAGTAGCACTTGTCAGCATTCACTGGTGGAACAATAACAAGAGCATCATAGTTGACATGGTTAGAGCTATAATCCCCATATCCATCTCTACTCTTTCTATAATTTACTCCCTTCCACTCTCAACTCCTTCTCCGATGTCGGTCAATGAATTCCAATACTAAACCCATGGATTCCTTTGGTAAAAAAAGAGCTTATACGAGTGTGATAGTGCTACTGGTCTTACTTGTACATCTCATCTTCTGTTGCCAAAAAAGGTAGATGTGTTGGGTCAGCCCGGCACATCACGCTTGCTAATACAGCTCGGCTGCCCCTATACATAGTTTGATCAATTGACCAACTCGACTTCACTTTACATATGCATTTTATTGATGGACCAGCTCTCCTTCTATGCACATCGATCGATGTAGGAATTTGCATGGTTACTTCACTACGTGCCTTAGATTAACTTATATATATATATATATATATGTATATATTCTATATATAGATAAGTACTGTTCAGGATTCAGATCATAAAGGATCCTCTATCTAAGAATAGAGTACTAGGGTTGTCAACCCCTTCTTCTTTAGAATCCTTTTGGTCTTATTTGTATTCTGCTCCTCTAATAACGTACTTGAATCGAATTAGGTTAGCAAGAGCTAGCTTAAACTTAATTTATGAAAGAATGGAATGGTATCCACTAGCCTTGAAATCATCAACAAATTTATTCCCTAATCCAAGAACCCCTTCTACACCCAAGCAAACCAAGTAAGGCCTGCTCTCACATTTCATTCATTAGAAAACTCCAGTTCATAATCCATGGAAGGCTTTGGGCTTATCTGACAGATTCTTATACCATATGCATCTATGCTCATATAGAGCAAGAATTTGTCCATCTTATCAAACTAAAGTGAAAGGGCATATGCCAGTTTCAAGTCTAATTCCATATTCACCCCATAGATAAGTATGAACCCCAAAGAAAAGGAGTAGGTTCGGGCCCATCTAGCTCAGCTTGTTATGGTGAGACAAGACAAGCAAAGGTCATCTTTAGGACTGGCATTGACTAAAGCCTTAGCTTAACTAGATAAATCTCTCTATGTGAAATAGCACAGTGTTTCAGGAAAACATGCACGCAAACTCTTTTCTTTCCTAACAACAAAAGTTGAAACTAACCTTAGAAATGAGATAGATGAATATAGAGAAAAAAAACTAGCCAAGATTTCTTCACAAGCGAAGGAATTGCAACCTAACCATTTGTTAGATCAGTCAAGAGGATCCCCAGTCTTCTTTCATACCACTCTTTCTGAGTCTCATTTGTTTGATGATATGAAGCTTATTATTCTGTTAGTGAAAAGCTAAGTTCTGCTTAAGTCATGTGGGCCATAAAAGTAGGCAACCAAGAGAGGTAGGCATGGAAGGAAGTGCTTCTAGTCGAGATAGCAAGCTCACCTTCACTAGAAGACATTCCCCTTGGCCCATTGGAAGGAAATAGGGATACAAATTTGGATGCCTCACTAGATTCAGATCCTTGATTACAATACAAAGAGATCGATTGCACTTCTTCTATTCAAGATTCTTTATCTGGAACTGGTTCACAAACCATGTCCTTTTATGTGGTTTGGGAGGGCTATTAGAAAGTTAGAATTGTAGAAGGAGACAAGCCTAAAACCACTTCTATTACCATATATGGTTTTACAAGTTCGTTATCATGCTATTTGGGCTTACAAATGACCCAACTACGTTCTGTAATTTGATGAGTGATTTCTTTTCTAATTTCGTAGAACTATATTGATTGCTTTCTTGTTTTGATGACATTGTTGTCCATAGTCCTTAGAGGATCACTTGTCCCACCTTAGGAAAGTATGAAAAAGATAATGCAATAAAAAAAGAAAGTACTTTTGCCCAGGCAATGGTTTGCTTTTAGAGAATCTAATTCTATAACTAAATTCAACTAGATGAATGCTTTAATATCAATTTTGAAGTACTAGACTTAGGATTACATAAGCCATTGTGATAGAGGTAGCTTTCATTATATTACTAGGAGCGAAATTTAGGGATTTTCTGTTTAGAAGAGTCTTCTCTTACCTAATTGTTGATTGGTTCCCCATAGTCACAAGGGTTGCTGACATGATGCTACAAACCTTATTTAGAAAGGCTAAATCTATTCATGCTATTCAAAGCTTGTCCACGGAAACATGGCCTTATTCTTTGCTCTTCAATCAAGATGCCTAACTCATGTCCATAGTGTCGCTAAGCAACTACCCTCTCTAAGTCATTCTTTACCTTAGCAAGAGCAAACTTTACTTAGCTAGCTACCTTTAGCAAACAATTAAGTGACACTCTTTATCTCTTTTTTTTCCATTATTTTTTGAGAAGTCTTTGTTTTCTTATTATCTTACTCTTGTTTGTTTCAACACTATATGGCTTTCCTTACTTGTCTACAATAAGGTTGGTAGGTCTTACGGTGTTTACTTATTAGTTATCTACACAATGATTACTTATGCTTACTTAGTAGTGACTCAAACTAAGAAGGAAGAGAGTTACTTGGTATATTGATTACTTTTCTTGAACAATCATATTTTCCATCCACCTTGACTAACAATATGTCTGCTATAGAGTTCAAGATTTCTCATCAATCCTTGTATGGACAATATAGTTATAATTAGTCTGGAAAGAATAGAGATGATATACCTCTTGAGTTGCTAAGAGAGATGATATGATTCTTTATAAACATAGGTACAGAATTAAAATATTCTTGATATAAGCATATCCAAAGAAGTACAATTACAAAAGAAAGGAGATATAGATATAGAATTGTTCACTACCATGAAAGAGCTTATGATTGAAAGTAGATTATACCATGATATATTAGATATAAATTTATACACATAGTAAAGACTATTGATTTCTTCTTACAAATTATTCATTTTTATAGATCATTTTCTTTTTTCCCTTACTCACAAGTAGTACAATTAGAAAAGAAAGGAGATTTTTTTATAGAAATATCACTTAATTGTTCACTAATATAGAAAGAGCTTAACTGATTGCTCGAAAGCTCTCTTTCCTTAGAAACTTAACCAACTGCAACTGATTCACATGGGTCTCAGTAGAACCCTACCATCCAAACCTTTATGCACAAAGAAAGAGGCTTAAAAGACAAACGAAAGATCGAAGGAAGATGGTAACCTATCATTATACAAAAGCCTTACTAGTTGGATTGGTTAGTGGTGGATCCCCATCATCGCTCGGGATCAGAGACTTATTTCAGTATGGTTTTGAAACACACACAAAGAAGTGGCATATGAGTGATATCATGAACACAATGACTTACAAAACGATCAAAGATGTTTACCTATTCAAAAGGAGAAAAAAGTTGACTTTCGTATTCTTCTATTTTCACGAGAATTTGATTCCAAAGTTCATGTTGTATGTAGGTATACTATCATGGTGCAATGATCATCATGTAGCTCTCCTCCATATCAAACCAAGGAAATCCCTAATTTGTAAATTAGATACGCATGATATCTACTTTACAACACCTGAATCTCATGAAAATTTTTTGATGTTGTATTGATGGAAACTAGCTATTGCTAATATATTCAAAATAATAGCCTTGCACATGCACTATTTGGTCAAATCCTCTCCACCATCTTTTAGACTATATTTAGGATTAGAGAATTAGACTTTGTTCAACTACCACTGTAGATCTCCCTTTGTTCCAACCAAGCTAAACTACACAACCGAATGAGAGAGCACTAGCTAGGTGCATAGAGATAGAGAGCTACTCAGCAGAGGAAGTCTATCAATCGCTTGAAAGAAAAGAGAGCACTTTCAACAACTTCTTGCACAAAGGGTGATAACAAAATCCCTAAGCATAACAAACTTTCTATGCATAGAAAGGAAAGGAGTAAGCAAGTAGATCTACATGAATCTAATCTTGTTTGTTTAGTTATTGACACAATGTGAGAAGTTCTTATGAGATACCTTCGAACATTGCTATGCAAGAATAAAATGAAGTTTAGTAGGAGGTGCTCCTGTGCCTTTTCTTTTCCAAAGTGACCTGGTTGTCGATCCCTAACACGATATCCACTTGTCTCTTTCTAATCAGATTTCTCAAATGATAACTCAAACTATGAGATGTATGGATACAGGGAAAGTGTAGCAAACTATTCAGTGACATATGAGTTTATTGCATAATGAGCCACTCTTTGGATTCACCCTATCCACTAAAAGTGAGAAAGGTAAGAAGTAGGAAAGAGAAATACAAATCTTAATGAGAAGCTAGACTCATTCTCTTATAAGTTAGTCACTCTCATGTCATGGGGAATAGACACCTGTCTTAGGTAAAGAGGGACTTCTGGGCACTCTTGCTTCACTATTTCAATTTTTCTCACCTCTGAAAGAGGATAATTTGCTTATGTCCATGGGAGACCAAAAAAAGGAATGAATCAGGTCAATCCGCATAGATGTATCTCAACTATTCCCATTTGAAGAAAATACTGATTCTTTGAGCTATATCCCCTTTTATGATTTAACGAGAATCCTCATTCATCGACCTATTCAAAAAGAAAGGTATAGATGTAATGACTTGATTTGCCTCATCACATAGGAACCCCTATAGATCTTTATCATCCTTGTGACTCACTACTATGGATCTCCATCATTCTTACAAATGAAAGAAAGAACAAAAAAATGGCATAGAGACACTCGCTTTGACTATTAGGAAAATAAGATTACTGTTGAGTCAAATGGGATTCTTTTAGAGAAATTCTTCTTTCTTGTCTTCCACGAGAGACTTGCTATTAAGTATGGGAATGACCCCCAATTCTATGAAAATTGCTTTTTGTCTCACATGACGCTAGGCTCAATTTTCAAGCATAGATCTAAGAGAATGATAGGCATTTTCACAACATGATTTGAGAACTTCATATCATCCTCCACAACACTCTTTTGATTGTCTCAAGTTTGTCTTTAACCTCCCTGGTTTTGACATGGGTTCAAAACTCCTAGTTCAGAAAAAGAAAAGAAAAGTATGAGTGAATTCATCTATCATAGGTAGTCGCTCACCCACATGTCTTTCTCATATCTAAGTTAAGCCAGGACACGAGAATATGAATTGGAGTCTCAATAGGTGGGCTGCTAAGCACTAGTAATTCAGTGAAAATCTAGTGATCGGGACTAGCAGGAAGAACATTCAATACAATTTCATCATTCCCTTCTCCCGCTTCCCTCATCATATGTAGTCCTCTTAGGTAGATTCTTCTTCTTTGAGGCCCTAAAGTCCAACATCCAAATGATCATCTAAAGCCATGCGAGCATCCAAATCAACATCTAAATCCATCGTATCAGACACATAGTAGTTAGGGATATATCATATACTATAAATTTCCAATTCAAGTACTCAACCAGTGAGCCTTCTAGTTTATCCGGAAGAGGGATCCGTGTCCAAAGTGAGCCATATGTACCTAAAATGGGAAAGGGAAGGGTTTTATCTCTCAAAAGCAACATAAGGAGTTGCTTATCGTGAATCTAGAAATGAAATTGGAGCATGTTTTGCTCAGTAGGTTGCCCTCCTTGTTAGCTATGAGTAGTAAATAGTCTATATAAGAGTCTAAGTCAATTTTATGCTACCTAGGTCTTTCCTCTTCCTCAATTTTTGACCGGTATGAAGAGTTTTAGACTTTCATCCTCAATGTACTTTCCCTCCCAATTGGAGCTTGGCTTGAAAGGACTCAATTCCATTTCAATCAATGAAAGACTAGGAATGGTCTTCTTATGAAATGGAATGTTGATCCGAAAGTAGTGCCCCCTCTACTGTAAGGTTGAGCCCCATCGCCACTATGCCTCGGATGACATATTGATGAAAATCCAATGAAAAGGGGTTTAGTAACCTTTAGTCTTAGATATGCCCTATGCCCGGCCATAGGAGATGTCCCTATCATAGAAGGAAGAAGATGAGAGTTTTCATCATCTTCTCTATCTCTGCTAGTCTAATGTAGGCTAGAATCCTCTCTTTTCTTTAAGTCAGCTTCATTCTTCTTGCACAGGGAGTTGAGTAAGGTCCCACTACTAGCCTTCTTGTTTGAGAGCTAGTATCTAAATGTTTGGTTTAGGTAAGTATGAAATCTTCGTTCAGGGCTTCTCTTAAGCCTTTCAATGATCATTTAGCTATCCAAATCAAGGATAAATAGTTACACTTGTATGTATGAACATAGATCTAGTTAGTGTGCCCTAAGATAGTATATATTTTAAAATAGAAAGAAGTTCATATTTGGTTCTTTTGAGCTATCCTAAATCAGACTCTTTTGTGTCATCCCAACAATGGCTACTAACAAAGTAGATTTGGAAATGTAGTCAAGTAAATGATTGAGCCATCAACGGGCAGCCATCGATCAGTGTATTCATAAGGAACAAAAGGAGAAGGAGCAGGAGGAGAGGTGATGGATGTCAAAAAGATATCTTATCTTATGATATGCCTATATTGAAGATTGAGCATTTCTCAAGAGATTCTAATTCTAGTCATTTATGAAAAAATACTTTATATTTCTTAGTTTTCTTCTTTATTGAGAAGAATTTTCTGTCTTTCCTTCCTTATATTTTCTTTCTATTTTATCGATTGGAATCCCATTTTCAAATGTCCTAAAAAATCCTTTCCTTAGTTAGCTTGGGCATGGGTGGTATTTCAGTTCTTTTAGATCCCTAATTTTTCTTGGGGATCCAGAGCTTTGGAAGATGGTGCTATCATACTTTGATGATAATAAGACTTTGGGCTCAAGGCTTCCTCTGCCACCACTCATCGACCCCCCTCAATCAAAACATCGTGAGGGTTCCTATTGGATGTGACCCAACTTTCACATAATGGATGTCGACTCCCCAAAAAATGTCATGTTCAAAGAATTCCAACCCTTTTTTTCATCTCCATTTTCTCTTGACAAGAAAAATTTCAACAAATCTAACTCGAAGGAAAAGACTATAATTGAGAGGCCATCCAACAATTATGCTTCCATCTAGCAATGCTAAGTGAGTGAAGCACCCTAAATATAGTCAAGGTGAAGCTCCATTGTATACGTGAGGATCTTGTTCTATCGAGCCTTCCATCTTATCCTAATAATAACTAGTCAGATTAGGAGGACTAAGCTAAGCCTTAATACCTAGCCATTTTGAGCTAGCCTATGATTTGGAAGGGGCTCAAACCTGATCCTGAAGGGTTCTTGCTCCATAGTGTATCTTGTTATCACCTTTTTGATGAACCAGACTTGCAACTATGTACCGCTTTTCTACCATCTTGTTTGGTATTTTTGAAAGCTTAGTGACAAAGAAGGCTAATGACTCTCAGAGTAAGTGTTGGAAAAGGTAAGTATAGACTTCGCTCAATTTGACTAAGGCTAGTTAGTGAGAGTTGCTCCATTAGTTGGATTTACCGTAGGTCAATGCCAAACAAAGTTATGGGAAGAAAATGGTTCTACCATAAAAAACACAAAGAGATGCACACAACGAAAAGAGGTGCTAATGACTATTTTGACACAAAGAGTCTGCCTGGCTTATCAAAAGTCTCTCTCTGCTTATGGTCTTTCAGTGACTTATGATAAAGGACTACTCATCCGAGTGGCAATCCACACTCACACTCCCCCTTCTCTAACAATGATTCATCATTGCAAAGGGTGGTGAGACATTCCCGATCCAAACTTTACAATGAAATAGTCAATTTTATGCTCGATCATAAAGAGAGAGGTGGTGAAACCCAATAACCGGAGTAAGGTACCAAAGAGGGTGAGATGGAAACATTAATCTCACTTACTAAAGTCATGTACTATTATGCATACACAAAGATGGCATGTGATATGGATCATCCACTTTATTGGGACATCTTCGCCTATTAATGCTACTCCTCCCATTGCTTAATCTTCATGTATACATAGTAGTACTCATCAAAGTGAGCTAGACCATCTCATCTTAAGAAAGAGACATGTCCCTTATCCTTTCCAGGGTTACAAGTGCATTAAATACTTGATGAGAGTAACTTCCCAAGGCATGATGACACAATGGTGATACCTTCTAGTTAGGTCACAAGAATTTCATGGTTTGACCCATTTCCATTGCATGTAACAACCTAGAGGCCTAGGTTTTCTATATGATGTAGTGTTACCATATCTACCTATATAGGTTCCTAGCTAACTCCATAAACCTTCACATGATAGAATCAACTATCAAAGGCCTTCTAGATCTTGGGATGTCAACTGGAGGATGTAACATATATCAATTGATATCTTGAAAGCATCTTGACAACTGAAATGGACATTTTTTTTAGCTAAAGAAAAAAATGGTT